>OZ030390.1:64082405-64682405 GCA_964023965.1 Melinopterus prodromus
TGTTGTAAATGCCGTTCTGTACGTATATTTTTCCGTATTGGATCACGTATAGCAAACAACCCCGATAATCTAGACTCTTAAAAATTATCCGAAAAAAAACTTAAACTTTGTACTTGTATATGAATTTCTTGGAAATTTGTTGCTTGAAGCCAATCGGATTCATATTCAAGGCAAGAAAATACATCGAAAGTATCTACTCGCATACACAGTTCACTGGTTTAAAATGGATTCTTGTTGAGGAGAGAC
Source organism: Melinopterus prodromus (assembly GCA_964023965.1). NCBI lineage: Eukaryota > Metazoa > Arthropoda > Insecta > Coleoptera > Scarabaeidae > Melinopterus > Melinopterus prodromus. Next base: position 64,082,652 of record OZ030390.1, read on the forward strand.
AATAGTAAGTTTGTGAGTAGAAACTGGTTAGGCGTTTTCGATAAATGTGTTTATGCGGAATGCGAATCCGGGTCCAACACATGCGTATTAGGGTTATACCACTAAAAAACGACCGTTTCAGCTTGAAGTATGATCAAATTTCGAAAGTTTTCATGGAAGCAATAAGCATAAATATTAGACAATTTTAAAATAATACTAAAAATAATAGATTTTATAGTGATAAATATGGTAAAATAGGTTCTTAATTGCCTCTATTATCACGTCTTAAAAGGAATGCATCGAACGGAAAATAGCATGAATAGCGTAAGTACCGTTTCAATACACAATATCGACTGGTGTAAACTTTCATTTTCTTCCTCTACCGCTGGTCTAAAAATATGAAACATTTTTCAAGCTTTTTTTACAACATAACAGACCCAAAAATATTATTTCATATAACTCAGAAACGACATGTATTGTTCAATTGGAAATCTCTCAATACTGCGTATTTAAACAGTACATGCAATATATTATTTTATAAATTTATAAAGTAGACCATGATAGAAATAAAATCACAAAGGATATTGATGATAAATGTTGAAGTAGTAATTAATTTACAATAGGTGTAGTGCAGTGAAGAACAATTTTTAATACAGTTTGCTTTTTTCCTATTTTGTACTGTTTTATTGTGTTTATTAAGTTATTAACCTTCAAATTCTTAGTATGAAGGTTAAAATGTTATACATAAATCAAACAACGCATCTAGAGCCCTTTAAGGTGAAAAAATAATTTTGGCCAGGATTTCGGGTCAAATACGCTGGCGTATTTGATATGTATTTGTATGTGCGTAGGTCAATGTACCACGCTGAGGACAGACTACAAATACAATGAATTTATGTGTGAAACTCCAATTTAAATTTATTAAGTAGTTTCTGAGTTATATCGATACCAAACTTATAATTTTATACTTATTTCTTTTCCCAGTTAAGGCTTTCTGACAAAAAGTAGACAAAGAGCTGTCACTGCCGCGCCGTCAACCTTCATGCGTGGTCAGCCCTTTATTGTTAACCAATTCTTTACAAGCTTTCTATTGTCGTCTAAAATTGTACAAAGTCCGTTGTTGTGTTTGGTGTAAATACGTGCATTGACGCTAAAATCATGGAATAAATTGATTAGAATAAATAGAAACTATTACTGAAAAAATTCTCGTGCACGCCAAGTTTTATTTACCAAATACATAAACATTTTTATACCCCCCCCCCTATTTACTGTGGTATAGTCTATTGAGTTTGACCAGAGTTGGGCATTTGGTAATCGAGTGATTGAGTAACAAGTGATGATAAAATTATTTTAATTAGTTAAATTAATCATCACTCGTTGTAATGATTTACAATTGGTCACTCATCAGAATGAGTGATGATTTCTTTACTCACCACTCATAACTGCCGTACACGATTGAATATTCATCACTGATTGCTCGCGAATAACGCGTAATGAGTGATGACTATTCAATAGAAATTACACTGTTTTAAAACATAATAGAAACTCGATATACTTTCACACTGATGAAACTAAAATAGAGGCGCGGAGATAATTTTTATACAAACCCAAATCTAAATCTTTAAAACAAAACTTACCCTTTTTTATAGATATGTGTTATAAAAATTTGTGCGACATTTATGTTATTTGATTTGGAGATCTGGCTTGATTTGTTCTGAATGAAAATTACTAAGAACAATTACAGCAGAACCTATTTTTGCAGGTTAACTAGAAATAATTGTACTGTTCTTTTCACCAGAGATAATACCGTGAAAGTGAAAAAAAATAAATAAAAAATAAAATAAACAATTATATAAATATAAACAAAACACTTGTTTGATTTCCAAATTTTGAAGACAGGCATAACTGATTTTAAAGTTGAATAATCCCCTAATTACTGTATAGAATGCTATCTTCGGTTTTCTTTTTAATTATATCAAGAATTTTATGACACGCTAAATACGTACACGTTCAACGTACATTCCAAATCACATTTAATGGTACATTAGTGTAACATTTTCAAAAATTAATGATTTCTTATCGCGTATTTAGATTGCACAACATTTAATCAATACACTGTAAAATAACGTCACAAAGAAATTCGAAAAATTAACTATTGACCAATGGTACGTCATTTTAAAGAGGAGAAATGTGGGTACACTATAGAAAATAATTTGTGAATAATATTGAAAGATGTACGCATCGGACATGGTTAAAAAAGTTTCCGATAAGCGTGATATAATCGGCTTCGACGAGCCGCTCGACTTTTGGCTGTGGAATCGTTAATTTTCGAATTATTTTGTGAGAGTATTACCGTCAATGTATTCTTTAAATGTTCTGCAATCAAAATAAGCAATAAAATAATGTCATTTTTGAAAATGGTTCACCAGAATGTACCCTTAATAAGTGGATCACCATAGAATCGGATATAATTCAAAATATTATTAATACATTTAGAGTCATTTAGGACATGAGTTCAATTCACTTTAGTCAAAATACAAATATAAATCGTTTATTAAAGTAAGTATTTATTATCAGGTAAAGTAGGATAAATTAAAACAAAGTATACACACATTACATTTACCATAATGTGGGTTTACTTTGCAAATAAAATCAAGTAAATTGTATTTTCTTTTTCATATTTTTAAAACAATATCATGCAGTCGCTACCGGCAGTCAAAATAGTAACACTTGTTTCTACGATTAACGAGTGATAAGTAATTCTTAGATTTATGATATACTTTTATTTCAAATAATATTTGCAATGTGCGTACACTAGAATAGTTGACATAAGGCAGCCATTCAAAATAAATAACAAACGATAAAAACAAGCGGAATGTAATTTGGAAATAAAAAAATTCAGCTACGGCCTGGATTTGAACCAAAAACCTTTGTATCTCGCGCACAACCCAACTGCGCCCGAGAGCAGAAATAAATACGAAAATACTCATATAATATATGTTTCTTGCGCTATCACCTCCGCAACGTTGCCAGCGTTTTTCGGATGTCACAGCGTACGTTGTACGATACAATACATGGAATCATATATGCGGAGGTGACTTCGTAGCGGCCGTATCTAGTACGGGCGACACTAGCGCTCGTGATCTACGCTTGAACTAACATGACTTGTCCGTACATACATAATGGACGTTATCGGCTCCGACGCAATTTTTGAATTTGAGCTCTTTGAGCCACCTAGACCACATTTCCGTTGAAAACAAGGCGATACTTTGTCACCTCCGATTTTGGAGCCATCAACGTTATATATGAGGTGACAACGTACACTCTGTCATACGCGTTGGAGCCGACACCGTACCAACCATATGTATATATATATATATATACAATATATATATATATATATATAGTTGGTATGAAAATATTCGACCTCGTTAATTAGTAGATTGCTTTATATATATATATATATATATATATATATATATATATATATATATATATATATATATATATATATATATATATATATATATATATATATATACATATGGTTGCTACGGTGTGGGCTCCAACGCGTATGACAGAGCGTACGTTGTCACCTCATATATAACGCTGATGGCTCCAAAATCGGAGGTGACAACGTATCGCCTTGTTTTCAACGGAAATGTGGTCTAGGTGGCTCAGGGAGCTCAAATCTAAAAATTGCGTCGGAGCCGATAACGTCCATTGCATATGTACGGATAACTCATGTTAGTTCAAGCGTAGATCACGAGCGCTAGTGTCGCCCATACTAGATACGGCCGCTACGAAGTCACCTCCGCATATATGACCCCGTGTTTTGTATCGTACAACGTACGCTGTGACATCCAAAAAACGCTGGCAACGTTGCGGAGGTGATAGCGCAAGAAACATATATTATATGAGTATTTTCGTATTTATTTCTGCTCTCGGGCGCAGTTGGGTTGTGCATGGTACGCGAGATACAAAGGTTTTTGGTTCAAATCCAGGCCGTGGCTGAATTTTTTTATTTCAAAATTACATCCCGCTTGTTTTTATGGTTTGTTATTTATTTTGAATGGCATAGGCTGCTTTATGTTAACTATTCTAGTGTACGCACATCGCCAATATTATTTGAATAAAACTAATTAAATTATTTGCGGTGCTATTACATCAATAAATTCCACATACGTTTTCTTGTGTTCACCACAAATCTTATTGAATCAAGTACTCAAGAAGACATATTAAAAAGATGATGCGGGAATTTTTAGTTAATACGACTAAATTGGGAGCGGAGGTGGCCGAGTGGATAAGGCGAATGCCTTCCACTCAGAAGTCCAGGGTTCAAGCCCAGGTTAGGCAGGGGATTTTTCTAATACTTCGTCTCTCCGACTGCCGCACAGACAAGCCACAGGCTTTGTGCACATGGCAACATCCCAAAAAAAAAAAAAAAAAAAAAAAAAAAAAAAAATATTACACACAGTTTTTTGAAAATTTGAGACATGAAAAGCCCGACATAGACATGAAAATGTTTACTCTTCGCAGTTATGTATTATACAAAAATGTGTAGCAGTAGCCAAAGTTTCTCCGGGTGCCTTGGTTTTTAGCTTATTTATTGTTTTTATAATCTCCTATGAATACCCTATTGTCACAGTAATCTGTACTGGTAGGCCTGAATAATACAGCACCTAGTTTAGTTTATTGATCATCATTGTAGATATCAATTAAGGTAACAAGCTACAGTCGCGGAAAGATGTATGTTCGACTCCCATTTTTCTTGGGGCGAAATACTTCAAAACCTACACAACGAATTGTGAATATATACAGGTTGTCTCAACATTGCGATCTCGGAAGATTATGCCTCTGTTAATGAAGATATTTTAAAACTGATTTTCACTCATATATACACAAAACCGAGGCGCACATTGTAAAACTATTAGCGTGTATACAGACTGTTCCATAACATAGTACCAACCTAAACTTAAGTTTTGTTAAATGGAACAACCTATATTTCGGCACAAATTTTTAATTCCTACGACAATGAATAAAACATAACATACTGTAAACTATATACTTTTTGATTTATTGGCACTTTTAAGGTAAAACAGCAGTCTAAGAAAGATTGTATATACACTATGGGCCAAAAAAAGCGGTAGAAATATTCAATTACTCATATTTCCAAAGATTTTGAGTAAATCCAAGAAAGCATTTCTTTGAAAAACTAATTGCTTATATTGTGAGGATTGAAAACATACCAAATTCGCAATTCACTTCTTTTTCAGCAAAAACAGCAAAAAACGTTGTTTCAAAATGTCACCCTGTATACAAAAAATCACCCTGTATACGATGCTATAAAATCTCTACTGTCCCTTTTGACCAAAAGAAAGCAAATGTCATTACCTACTAACTTTATTACACCTTTCATTTCACATTAAATTGGCCAGATGTTATCAGAAATGTTGCATAGCCAAACATAAAGCAACATAACTTTGGATTGAAACGTGCTGTTATTGCGAATATGGTATGGTTTCAAACGTCACACTACAAGCAATCGTTTCTAAAAGAAATATTTGAATTGACTAAATAGTATTGGAAATCCGAGTGATTAAAAATTTGTACCGTTTCTTTTGGCCCACAGTAGTGGCTTAGATTATGATTACGTAAGAAGCGTTCAATAAGAATGATTACCTGCCATATCCAAATTGTGCACCGGTTGGTCATAATCTGCAACAAAATATAGCAAACAGGCTTTCCTAAGAAAGATAATGGTTTTAAATGGATCATCCTGTATTGAATTATTTTTTTGAATTCTATGCATCATCAAAAGTACTAGCACACACCAGTGCTAAAATAAACAATTGTATTGTTATCGTATACTCAGACAGACGGACAGACCGATCGATAATTTTGCGTCAAACATCAGAGTTGGGCATCACTCAACTAACCCGAGATGAGGAACACTCATGATTAATGAAATCACTCGTCACTCATTACTCGTCAATCATAAATCTAAGAATCACTTATCACTCATTAATCGTAGAAACAAGTGTATCTATTTTGACTGCCAATAGCGACTGCATGATATTGTTTTATAAATATGAAAAAGATAATACAATTTAATAGATTTTATTAGCAATGTAAACCCACATTACGGTAAATGTAATGTGTGTATACTTTGTTTTAATTTATCTAACTTTATCTTATAATAAATATGCATTTTTATAGAGAATAAATACTTACCTTCATAAACGTTTTATATTTTTATTTTGACTAAAGTGAATTGCACTCAAGTCCTAAATGAATCTAAATGCATTAAGAATAACTGTTTTGAATTATATCCGATTCTATGGTGATCCACTTATTAAGGGTACATTCTGGTGTACCATTTTCAAAAATACTCATTATTTTATTGCTTTTTTTATTGCACAACATTTAAAGAATAGATTGACCGTAAAACTGTCAGAAAATAATTCGAAAAATTAACGATTCCACAGCCAAAAGTCGAGCGGTTCGTCGAAGCCGATTGTATCACGATTATCGGAAACTTTTTTTAACCATCTCTGATACGTACATCTTTCAATATTATTCACAAATTATTTTCTATAGTGTACCCACACTTCACCTTTTTAAAATGACGTACCATTGGTTAATAATTAATTTTTCGAATTTCTTTGTGACGTTATTTTACAGTGTATTTTTAAATGTTGTGCAATCTAAATACGCGATAAAAAATCATTAATTTTTTAAAATGTTACACCAATGTACCATTAAATGTGATTTGGAATGTACGTTAACGTGTACGTATCTAACGTGTCATAAAATTCTGGATATAATTAAAAAGAAAACTGAAGAAAGCATTCTATACTGTAATTAGGGGGATTATTCACTGCGAAATCAGTTGTGCCTGTCTTTCTTTACACTTCAAAATTTGGATTCAAAGAGGTGTATTGTTTATATTTATATAATTGTTTATTTTATTTTTTTAATTTTTTTGCACTTTCACGGTATTATGTCTGGTGAAAACAACACTGCAATTATTTCTAATTAACCTGAAAAAATAGATCCGGCTGTAATTATTCCTAGTAATTTTCATTTAGAACAAATCAAGCCAGATCTCCAAATCAAATAACATAACGTCGGACAAATTTTTATAACAAATATCTATAAAAAAAGGTTAGTTTTGGTTTAAAGATTTAGATTTTGTGGGTTTGTATAAAAATTGTATCCGCGCCTCTATTTTACTTTTATCAGTGTGAAAGTATGTTGAGTTTCTATTATGTTTTAAAACAGTGTAATTTCTATTGAACAGTCATCACTCATTAGGCGTTAATTGCGAGTAATCAGTGATAAATATTCAATCGTGTACGGCAGTTATGAGTAGTGACTAAAGAAATCATCACTCACTCTGATGAGTGACCAATCGTAACTCATCACAACGAGTGATGATTAATTGAACTACTTAAAATAATTTTATCATCACTTGCTACTCAATCACTCTATTACCAAATGCCCAACTCTGGTCAAACTCAATAGACCATACCACAGTAAATAGGGGGAGGGGGTATAAAAATGTGTATGTACCAAAATAAAACTTGGCGTGCCCAAGAATTTTTTCGGTAACAGTTTCTATTTATTCCAATTAATTTATTCCATGGTTTTAGCGTCAATGCACGTATTTAGACAAAGCACAACAACGGACTTTGTACAATTTTAACCGGCAATAGAGAGCTGGTAAAGAATAGGTTAACAATAAAGCGTTGACCACGCATGAAGGTCGACGGCGCTGCGGTGACAGCTCTTTTTCTATTTTTTGTCAGAAACCCTAACTGGGAAAAGAAATAAATATAAAATTATAGTTTAGTATCGATATTACTCAAAAGCTACTTAATAAACTTAAATTGGACTTTCACACATAAATTCATTGTATTTGAAGTCTGTCCTCAGCGTTGTACATTGACCAACGTTGCGAAGACCGACGTAAATTATATAAATAAAAAAACATCAAAAAATAAAATAATAACTAGTTGGGTAGTTTGACCTACATCGCGACAAAACATATAAATAGGGTGATTAGTTTTTGTACGGTAACCATATTACACTTAGAGCTTAGTTATCCGAGATTAAAACATTTTAATACCCTTAGAAAAGCCCTCATAATACCAATTATGTTATGTTAGAAACTATAACCAAGTCCCATGAATATTGCCGTATAATGCTTAAAGATGATCCTCTGTAATATATATTATTCATATGAGTGCTAAATACTTAATAAATGATTTTTAACACTATTACTAAAAGGGAGTGTTTATGTTGTGAGAAGCGAGTTTACGGCCTATCATATACATGCTATATAATAATAGCCTATTGTGACCTCCGTAGGTTTGGCAACACCGCTGGAGGTATCAGCGACACATCAGTCTCCGTTCATATATAAATTGCGGAGGTCACTCGTACCCTTTGTGTACCTTATATATGACCTACTAAAAAATCAAAAATCGTTTCCCCTCTTTTGATGCTCGCGTAGCGAAAGTTCCCCTCATTAAAAATATGCAATCAGATCAATAATATATTATCTGGAACACCCGGAGCCTAGGTGGCCTGCTCTATATCCCGGAGGTGACAACTTAACACGTATACATATATATATAGTTGGTATGAAAATATTCGACCTCGTTAATTAGTAGATTGCTTTATATATAAGGAGAAAGGTAATTTGTCGGGCAATTCCGTCACACGAAGAAGCAACCGTAGACACGTGTTTCGGACTATTAGTCCTCATCAGTACGGTATAGCCAAGGAGTAAGATGGACACTCAATGGAAAAAACACTCAAATGGAGACCATAAGGGGGGTGCCCAATGTCGCCAATTGGTGCTTTAGTCACAACATCTTCAGGATTCGAAGACAAGATGTAACGTCGCGCCGGAGGTAACGGACACCCCAGGCCCACCATAGCCCATGGAGGTATAGATGGAAAACAGGTTTATCGGTAAGATATTAAAGGAGAAAGGTAATTTGTCGGGCAATTCCGTCACACGAAGAAGCAACCGTAGACACGTGTTTCGGACTATTAGTCCTCATCAGTACGGTATAGCCAAGGAGTAAGATGGACACTCAATGGAAAAAACACTCAAATGGAGACCATAAGGGGGGTGCCCAATGTCGCCAATTGGTGCTTCAGTCACAACATCTTCAGGATTCGAAGACAAGATGTAACGTCGCGCCGGATATATATATATATATATATATATATATATATATATATATATATATATATATATATATATATATATATATATATATATATATATATATATATATATATATATATATAACTATTCAATCTTGGGAAACAGGTCACCGTAAAGATAAAAAGGCTACTCAATTGTTTTTATCTTCTATATATTTCGCTGAACGTCGTCAGCATCCTCAGGAAGCAACTAAAATATGAAAAACAGTGTGAGACGAGCGAACAACGGAACGTTACGGCACAACATGACTTACAACTAGAGTAAATATCAACACTCATGTAATATCACAAGCGTGAGGTGTTCAATAAAGTAACGGTCACAAGTTATAACAGTCCACAGCATGGGAGAGCCAACAAGAGCGATTAACATCAAGTTGATTTGGCAAGGTCAACGAAACTCACACACTAAAAATATAAAATACATCAAACAAAGGATAAATAACACTGAAAATACCAAACAACATACCAACGCCACACACAGCACCGAAGCCAGCACAGAAGCAAAAATCTCTCTCAACGAATTCGCAAGTTATCAACATACACATGTAACGCTACAGTAGGAATGTATTTGTAGGTTAGGTCGACGAGAATGAAAATGACAACCGGGCAACAGGGATGCCAACACCAGCGCTCACGCACTGATGCCAATAACACGAAAATCAAAACAAAACACGAACAAGAAGTACAATTCCTTAACAGAATTAACAGAAGTTGTAAAATTAATAAATGTAACGAACTAACAATGACTATCGATCCAGTAAATAAAATATATATGTGTACATACAACTGATTGCATTTGTGTCAGTCTTAAAATTTACACAATTTCTGCTCCTGATATGATACATCTCTTTGAACTTGTTTTGATTTTCGTGTTATTGGCATCAGTGCGTGAGCGCTGGTGTTGGCATCCCTGTTGCCCGGTTGTCATTTTCTTTCTCGTCGACCTAACCTACAAATACATTCCTACTGTAGCGTTACATGTGTATGTTGATAACTTGCGAATTCGTTGAGAGAGATTTTTGCTTCTGTGCTGGCTTCGGTGCTGTGTGTGGCGTTGGTATGTTGTTTGGTATTTTCAGTGTTATTTATCCTTTGTTTGATGTATTTTATATTTTTAGTGTGTGAGTTTCGTTGACCTTGCCAAATCAACTTGATGTTAATCGCTCTTGTTGGCTCTCCCATGCTGTGGACTGTTATAACTTGTGACCGTTACTTTATTGAACACCTCACGCTTGTGATATTACATGAGTGTTGATATTTACTCTAGTTGTAAGTCATGTTGTGCCGTAACGTTCCGTTGTTCGCTCGTCTTACACTGTTTTTCATATTTTAGTTGCTTCCTGAGGATGCTGACGACGTTCAGCGAAATATATAGAAGATAAAAACAATTGAGTAGCCTTTTTATCTTTACGGTGACCTGTTTCCCAAGATTGAATAATTATTTATGTTACGAGGTCGAGAATAATTTTAGTATATATATATATATATATATATATATATATATATATATATATATATATATATATATATATATATATATATATATATATATATATATACGTGTTAAGTTGTCACCTCCGGGATATAGAGAAGGCTACCTAGGCTCCGGGTGTTCCAGATAATATATTATTGATCTGATTGCATATTTTTAATGAGGGGAACTTTCGCTACGCGAGCATCAAAAGAGGGGAAACGATTTTTGATTTTTTAGTATGTCATACATAAGGTACACAAAGGGTACGAAGTGACCTCCGCAATTTATATATGAACGGAAACTGATGTATCGCTGATAACTCCAGCGGTGTTGCCAAACCTACGGAGGTCACAATAGGCCATTATTATATAGCATGTATATGATAGGCCCTAAACTCGGTTCTCACAAAATAAACACTCACTTTTAGTAATAGTATTAAAAATCATTTATTAAGTATTTAGCACTAATATGAATAATATATATTACCGAGGATGATTAAGCATTACACAGCAATATTCATGGGACTTAGTTATAGTTCCTAACAAAACATGATTGGTTTTATGAGGGCTTTTCTAAGGGCAATAACATGTTTTTAACTCGGATAACTAAAGTTCTAAGTGTAATATGCTTACCGTAAAAAAAACTAATTACCCTATTTATATGCTTTGTCGCGATGTAAGTCAAACTATCCAACTAGTTATTATTTCATTTTTTAATGATTTTTTTATTTATATATTTTACGTCGGCCTTCGCAACGTAGCACATTGGGATATTTGACCCAAAAAGCTGGCCATAAATCAAATTTCTAAATTGTTAAATTCCAAAAAGTAAACCAGTTTCTGGGATAGGTAAAGGACCGATGTATTAAAAGGCGGCAATATTTTTTCACCTGGGCCCTCCGCCACGTGTTGTTGTCAGCTAAAAGTTACATTTTTGCTGAACATAGATGCACATAAGTTGACGCTCTTGAAAACGGTTGCAATTTTGTGTTTTAAGGAAAAATGTGACCTTTTCGTTATACATTCTTTAGAACCAAGTATGAAATTTCATTCGACAATATTTTTATTAAAATTTACGAACAATTTTGTTTATTGCTGGGCGGAGAACATTCGCTGTTGTAAAAAAAACAGTTTTATGCAGAAGTTGAGTGTTTTAGTTTAGTGTTTAGCTTAATTAACCTTTTGAAAGTGGTTCAAATAATAGTATACATATTTGACATTAAAACTACTGGAAAATCTGCTGCGGATAGGTGCGGATGCGGTTTTTGTGATTTTATTTCTAATACGTTGTAAAGGAAAATTCAAAAATTGATGCACCGGCTTATATGTAATTTCATGCAATTTCTTTATACCGTGATAGTAGAGGTAATTTAGAACATATTTAACCATATTTAGCTATATACAAATGGTTACGGTTATCGAGATATTGACAATTTTATGTTCAATGCATCTTGTAATCTAGACTCTTAAAAATCATCCGAAAAAAATCTGATGTGGCCAGGCACATACTTTATCATACAATATATAAAATTAATAGTTTAGCTGCATGAGAATCTATTCTATTGAGATAAATCGTACGTATTGTCAAATCATCAGCATTTGACACTACCTACACTACGTCATTAGAATAATAGTTATGTATGTCACAAATGCCGAAAGTACGGAATAGCGCGACGAGCGGTGATGCGGCGCGTCACCGAAGGCGGAGTGTCGCCGTCGCATATGAGCGAGTCGGCTATCTACTTTTTGGCAGGAGCGACATCAACGTTTATTTAGTTGCTTTTTAAGAAATACGTATCTAAAAAAAAAAAATCATTTCTGTATAGTAAATGCTAGGTTGGTACCACTTTGACGAAACGTGAAGTTTAAAGGTGCGTTCCGATTAGTAGGTAATTGTAGCTAATGGCGGTGGTAGAATACGAAATTATAGTGTTTCTTACATATCGTGATAATGACACATATTAGTTTGCATGTGCATAAACATGAGTCACTATCAATTTTCTATTGGAAATACTATAACGGCGTCTGCTACCACTGCCATTATCACTAATGAAGACGCACCTTAAAAAGGTAATTCAAATTCTGACAGATTTATATTTGATCATGACACATCCCTACCAACATACTAAAATAAAACTACACTATCGCTATACTTTATTTATAATTTCCTCAATGTATCATTTTTAGAATTAGATATAAAGACGGGTTGATATTTCTTATCAACAAACAATCAAATTGGTGATCTTATTTTATTTGAAATTTGTATTTTATAATATTGCGCACTACAGCGGCACGTTCTGGTTCTTCAACCTCTGATGAGATCAGCTGTTTTCGAATGTGACAACACAAAAAAATATTTGTCAAAATCCTGGCTACTATGTAATTTCATATCAATGCAGATGCGACCGATCTCGATCAAATAGAATTTGCTCTTGAAGGTAAACTATTAATTTTACCAAAAAATGTTATAGGCATAAATTATTCAAAATTTCCTCTACATTAATTTATTAATTAACTATTTTGTCGAAATTACAGAAAAGGCGGCTCATTTCCAAAATCCTTGAAAAAGGCTTAGAATAAACTAAAATGCTAAACTATTAATTTTACCAAAAAATGTTATAGGCATAAATTATTCAAAATTTCCTCTGCTTTAATTTATTATTTAACTATTTTGACGAAATTACAGAAATGGCGGCTGATTTCTAAAATCCTTGAAAAAGGCTTGGAGTAAACACCCAGTTCCTTTGGACCCTTTTGAACCAAAAGCTTTTCAGCTCTAAGTTAGGTCATGAAACATCGAAATATGAACTTTCGTCCCGATACCTTCAGTGGTTTCTCCGGAATCGTCGCCACAAAAATCGTTTACACACACACGCACAGACACACACACACACACAGACATTTTTTTGTACCTTGGTAAAAAATGTTCAGGGGACCCAAAAAGACCTATTTCCGCTAAAATCCCAATTTTTTTTTTCGGCATGATTACAATACTTTATCTTACTGCGTATGATAAAGTAATACAATTATATAAATATAGACAAAACACTCCTTTGATTTCCAAATTTTGAAATGTAAAGAATGACGGGCATAACTGATGTCGCAGTTGAATAATCCCCCTAATTACAGTATAGAATGCTTTCTTCAGTTTTCTTTTTAATTATATCAAAAATTTTATGACACGTTAGATACGTACACGTTCAACGTACATTCCAAATCACATTTAGTGGTACATTGGCATAACATTTTCAAAAATTAATGATTTCTTATAGCGTATTTAGAACGTCACAAAGAAATTCGAAAAACTAACTGTCAACCAATGGTACGTCATTTTAAAGAGGAGAAATGTGGGTACACTACGGAAAATAATTTGTGAATAATATTGAAAGATGTACGAATCGGAGATGGTTAAAAAAAGTTTCCGATAATCGTGATATAATCGGCTTCGATGAGCCGCTCGACATTTGGCTGTGGAATCGTTAATTTTTCGAATTATTTCCTTTCAGTTTTAAAGTCAATGTATTTTTTAAATGTTGTGGAATCAAAATAACCAATAAAATAATAAGTCATTTTTGAAAATGGTACACCAGAATGTACCCCTAATAAGTGGATCACCAAAGAATCGGATATAATTCAAAGCAGTTATTATTAATGCATTTAGATTCATTTAAGACATGAGTTCAATTCACTTTAGTCAAAATAAAAATAAAAATCGCTTATTAAGGTAAGTATTTATTCTCTATAAAAATGCATATTTATTATAAGATAAAGTTGGATAAATTAAAACATAGCAAACACACATTATATTTACAGTAATGTGGGTTTAAAATCTATTAAATTGTATTTTCTTTTTCATATTTTTAAAACAATATCATGCAGTCGCTACCGGCAGTCAAAATAGAAACACTTGTTTCTACGACTAATGAGTGATAAGTGATTCATAGATTTATGATTGACGAGTAATGAGTGACGAGTGATTTCATTAATCATGAGTGTTACTCATCTCGGGTTAGGTGAGTGATACCCTACTTTGAGTTTGACGAAAAATTATCGATCGGTCTGTCTGTCTGCCTGTGTATACGATAACAATACAATTGTTTATTTTAGCACTGGTGTGTGCTACTACTTCTTGTGCAGAACGATGCATAGAATTCAAAAAATTAATTCAATACACGGTGTTCCATTTAAAAAAAATTATCTTTCTTAGGACAACCAGTTTGCAATATTTTGTTGCAGATTATGACCAACCGGTGCACAATTTGGATACGGCAGGTAATCACGGTTATTGAACGCTTCTTACGTAATCATAATCAAAGCCAGAGCAATAAAACTAAAAACCGGTATTGATATATACAATCTTTCTTAGACTGCTGTTTTCCATTAAAAATGCCAATAAATCAAAAAGTATAAAGTTTACAGTATGTTATGTTATTTTTCATTGTCGTAAAATTTTGCGAGGAATTAAAAATTGTGCCGAAATATAGGTTGTTCCATTTAACAAAACATAAGTTTACGTTGGTACTATCTTATGGAACAGCCTGCACACACGCTAATAGTTTTACAATGTGCGCCTCGGCTTTGTGTATATATGAGTTATTGAGTTATATGAGTTATTATTGATTTTTAAAGCCTACGATGCAAAATATATTTTTTTTGGTTTTTATTTTTTTCCGCTGCGGTCACTCAACCAATTTCAATAAAATTTTGGTGATATGTAGGCAACCATAAAAGGCTTCCAAATGTGTAGAAAAATGTATAGCATGCAATTTTAAAAAATATATTACCGTGGCGTTGCACATTTTTGGAACAGCCTGTATAATAAAAATAATTTCTTGAATTGTACCTTGGAGTACAGGGTAAGCTTGCAAAATGTCAAACTCTTTGCTTAATGAGTAAGTGACCTACAGAAGACGGGAACTTAATTGCAGGACCCTGTATATTCACAATTAGTTGTGTAGGTTTTGAAGTATTTCGCCCCAAGAAAAATCGGCGTCGAACATACATCTTTCCGCGACTGTAGCTTGTTACCTTAATTGATATCTACAATGATGATCAATAAACTAAACTAGGTGCTGTACTATTCATGCCTACCACTACAGTTTACTGTGACAATAGGGTATTTATTGGAGATTATAAAAAACAATAAATAAGCTAAAAACCCAGGCACCCGGAGAAACTTTGGCTACTGCTACACATTTTTGTATAATACATAACTGCGAAGTGTAAACATTTTCTTGTCTATGTCGGTCTTTTCATGTCTCAAATTTTCAAAATAATGTATGTAATATTTACTATTTAGTCGTATTACCTAAAAATTCCCCCAACATATTTTAATATGTCTACTTGAGTACTTGTTTCAATGGGATTTGTGGTGAACACAAGAAAAGGTATGTGGAATTTATTGAATTTATTGATGTAATAGCACCGCAAATAATTTATTTAGTTTTATTTCAAATAATACTTGCAATGTGCGTACACTAGAATAGTTGACATAAAGCAGCCATATATGCGATTCAAAATAAATAACAAACGATAAATACCAGCGGGATGTAATTTTGAAATAAAAAAATTCAGCCAATGCCTGGATTTGAACCAAACACCTTTGTAGCTCGCATACCATGCACAACTCAACTGCGTCCGAGAGCAGAAATAAATATGAAAATACTCATATAATATATGTTTCTTGCGCTTTCACCTCCGCAACGTTGCCAGCGTTTTTCGGATGTCACAGCGCATATATATACATATGGTTGCTACGGTGTGGGCTCCAACGCGTATGACAGAGTGTACGTTGTCACCTCATATATAACGTTGATGGCTCCAAAATCGGAGGTGACAACGTATTGTTTTCAACGGAAATGTGGTCTAGGTGGCTTAGGGAGCTCAAATCCAAAAATTGCGTCGGAGCCGATAACGTCCATTGTATATGTACGGACAAGTCATGTTAGTTCAAGCGTAGATCACGAGCGCTAGTGTCGCCCATACTAGATACGACCGCTACAAAGTCACCTCCGCATATATGGCCCCGTGTTTTGTATCGTACAACGTACGCTGTGACATCCGAAAAACGCTGGCAACGTTGCGGAGGTGACAGCGCAAGAAACATATATTATATGAGTGTTTTCATATTTATTTCTGCTCTCGGACGCAGTTGAGTTGTGCATGGTATGCGAGATACAAAGGTTTTTGGTTCAAATCCAGGCCGTGGTTGAACTTTTTTATTTCAAAATTACATCCCGCTTGTTTTTATCGTTTGTTATTTATTTTGAATGGCATAGGCTGCTTTATGACAACTATTCTAGTGTACGCACATTGCAAATATTATTTGAAATAAAACTAAATAAATTATTTGCGGTGCTATTACATCAATAAATTCTATCAATTGCACATACCTTTTCTCGTGTTCACCACAAATCCTATTGAATCAAGTACTCAAGTAGACATATTAAAAAGCTGCGGGAATTTTTAGTTAATACGACTAAATATTACATACAGTTTTTTTTTTATTTGAGACATGAAAAGACCGACATAGACTTGAAACTGTTTACTCTTCGCAGTTATGTATTATACAAAAATGTGTAGCAGTAGCCAAAGCTTCTCCGGGTGCCTGGGTTTTTAGCTTATTTATTGTTTTTTATAATCTCCAATAAATACCCTATTGTCACAGCAAACTGTAGTGGTAGGCCTGAATAGTACAGCACCTAGTTTAGTTTATTGATCATCATTGTAGATATCAATTAAGGTAACAAGCTACAATCGCGGAAGGATGTATGTTCGACTCCCATTTTTCTTAGGGCGAAATACTTCAAAACCTACACAACAAATTGTGAATATGTACACTATACAGGGTGTCTCAACAGTGCGATCTCGGAAGATTATGCCTCTGTTAATGAAGATCTTTTAAAACTGTTTTCACTCATATATACACAAAGACGAGGCGCACATTGTAAAAATATTAGCGTGTATACAGACTGTTCCATAACATAGTACCAACCTAAACTTATGGTTTGTTAAATGGAACAACCTATATTTCGGCACAATTTTTAATTCTTCGCAAAATTTTACGGCAATGAAAAATAACATAACATACTGTAAACTTTACACTTTTTGATTTATTGGAATTTTTAAGGAAAAACAGCAGTCTAAGAAAGATTGTATATATCAATACCGGTTCTTAATTTTATTGCTCTGGCTTAGATTATGATTACGTAAGAAGCGTTCAATAAGCGTGTTTACCTGCCATAACCAAATTGTGCACCGGTTGGTCATAATCTGCAACAAAATATAGCAAGCAGGTTTTCCTAAGAAGGATATTTTTTTTAAATGGAACACCCTGTATTGAATTACTTTTTTGAATTCTATGCATCGTTCTGCACAAAAGGTACTAGCACACACCAGTGCTAAAATAAACAATTGTATTGTTATCGTATACGCAGACAGACGGACAGACCGATCGATAATTTTGCGTCAAACTGAGAGTTGGGCATCACTCAACTAACCCGAGATGAGTGACACTCATGATTATCGATATCACTCGTCACTCATTACTCGTCAATCATAAATCTAAGAATTACTTATCACTCATTAATCGTAGAAACAAGTGTTTCTATTTTGACTGCCGGTAGCGACTGCATGATATTGTTTTAAAAATATGAAAAAGAAAATACAATTTAATATGATTTTATTTGCAAAGTAAACCCACTTTACGGTAAATGTAATGTGTGTATACTTTGTTTTAATTTATCCAACTTTATCTTATGCATAAATAAATATGCATTTTTATAGAGAATAAATACCTACCTTACTAAACGATTTATATTTTTGCTTCAACTAAAGTGAATTGAACTCATGTCCTAAATGAGTCTAAATGCATTAATAATAACTGCTTTGAATTATATCGGATTCTATGGTGATCCACTTATTAAGGGTACATTCTGGTGTACCATTTTCAAAAATGACTTATTATTTTATTGCTTATTTTGATTGCACAACATTTAAAAAATACATTGCCTATAAAACTGTCAGAAAATAATTCGAAAAATTAACGATTCCACAGCCAAAAGTCGAGCGGCTCGTCGAAGCCGATTATATTACGATTATCGGCAACTTTTTTTAACCATCAGCGATACGTACATCTATCAATATTATTCACAAATTATTTTCTATAGTGTACCCTCTTTTGTCTCCTCTTTAAAATGACGTACCATTGGTTAATAGTTAATTTTTCGAATTTCTTTGTGACGTTATTTTACAGTGTATTCTTTAAATGTTGTGCAATCTAAATACGCGATAAGAAATCATTAGTTTTTGAAAATGGTACACCAATGTACCGTAAATGTAATTTAGAATGTACGTTGAACGTGTACGCATCTGACGTGTCATACAATTCTTGATATAATTAAAAAGAAAACTGAAGAAAGCATTCTATAGTGTAATTAGGGGGATTATTCAACTGCGAAATCAGTTATGTCTGTCTTTCTTTACACTTCAAAATTTGGAAATCAAAGAAGTGTTTTGTTTATATTTATATAATTGTTTATTTTCTTTTTTTGTCATTTCACGGTATTATGTCTGGTGAAAACAACAGTGCAATTATTTCTAATTAACCTGAAAACATAGATGCGGTTGTAATTGACAATTCAGAATAAATCAAGCCAGATCTCCAAATCAAATAACATAAATGTCGGACAAATTTTTATAACACATATCTATAAAAAAGGTAAGTATTGGTTTAAAGATTTAGATTTTGTGGGTTTGTATAAAAATTGTATCCGCGCCTCTAGTTTACTTTCATCAGTGTGAAAGTATATCGAGTTTCTATTATGTTTGAAAACAGTGTAATTTCTATTGAACAGTCATCACTCATTACGCGTTAATCCCGAGTAATCAGTGATGAATATTCAATCGTGTATGGCAGTTATGAGTGGTGAGTACTGAAATCATCACTCATTCTGATGAGTGACCAATCGTTACTCATCACAACGAGTGATGATTAATTTAACTGATTAAAATAATTTTATCATCACTTGTTACTCAATCACTCGATTGCCAAATGCCCAACTCTGGGCAAACCCAATAGACCATACCACAGTAAATGGGGGGGGGGGTATAAAAATGAGTATGTATTTGGAAAATAAAACTTGGCCTGCCCGAGAATTTTTTCAGTAATAGTTTCTATTTATTCTAATCAATTTATTCCATGATTTTAGCGTCAATGCACGTATTTACACCAAACACAACAACGGACTTTGTACAATTTTAAACGACAATAGAAAGCTTGTAAGGAATTGGTTAACAATAAAGCGCTGACCACGCATGAAGGTTGACGGCGCGGCAGTGACAGCTCTTTGTCTACTTTTTGTCAGAAAGCCTTAACTGGGAAAAGAAATAAGTATAAAATTATAAGTTTGGTATCGATATAACTCAGAAACTACTTAATAAATTTAAATCGGAGTTTCACACATAAATTCATTGTATTTGTAGTCTGTCCTCAGCGTGGTACATTGACCTACGCACAAGCGGGTATTTGACCCGAAAACCTGGCCAAAATTATTTTTTCACCTTAAAGGGCTCTAGATGCGTTGTTTTATTTATGTATAACATTTTAACCTTCATACTGAGAATTTGAAGGTTAATAACTTAATAAACACAATAAAGCAGTACAAAATAGGAAAAAAGCAAACTGTATTAAAAATTGTTCTTCACTGCACTACACCTATTGTAAATTAATTACTACTACAACATTTATCATCAATATCTTTTGTGATTTTATTTCTATCATGGTCTACTTTATAAATTTATAAAATAATATATTGCATGTACTGTTTAAATACGCAGTATTGACAGATTTCCAATTGAACAGTACATGTCGTTTCTGAGTTATATGAAATAATATTTTTGGGTCTGTTATGTTGTAAAAAAATCTTGAAAAATGTTCTATATTTTTAGACCAGTGGTAGAGGAAGAAAATGAAAGTTTACACCAGTCGATATTGTGTATTGAAACGGTACTTACGCTATTCATGCTATTTTCCGTTCGATGCATTCCTTTTAAGACGTGATAATAGAGGCAATTAAGAACCTATTTTACCATATTTATCACTATAAAATCTATTATTTTTAGTATTATTTTAAAATTGTCTAATATTTATGCTTATTGTTTCCATGAAAACTTTCGAAATTTGATCATGCTTCAAGCTGAAACGGTCGTTTTTTAGTGGTATAACCCTAATACGCATGTGTTGGACCCGGATTCGCATTCCGCGTAAACACATTTATCGAAAACGCCTAACCAGTTTCTATTCACAAACTTACTATTGTCTCTCCTCAACAAGAAACCATTTTAAACCAGTGAACTGTGTATGCGAGTAGGTACTTTCGATGTATTTTCTTGCCTTGAATATGAATCCGATTGGCTTCAAGCAACAAATTTCCAAGACTTCATATACAAGTACAAAGTTTAAGGTTTTTTTCGAATGATTTTTAAGAGTCTAGATTATCGGGGTTGTTTGCTATACGTGATCCAATACGGAAAAATATACGTACAGAACAGCATTTACAACATACAAGATGCATTGAACATAGCATTGAACATAGCATTGAACATAGCATAGCATTGTCAATATCTCGATAACCGTAACCATTTTGTATATAACTAAATATGGTTAAATATGTTCTAAATTACCTCTACTATCACTGTATAAAGAAATTGCATGAAATTACATATAAGCCGGTACATCCATTTTTGGATTTTCCTTTACAACGTATTAGAAATAAAATCACAAAAACCGCATCCACACCTATCCGCAGCAGATTTTCCAGTAGTTTTAATGTCAAATATGTATACTATTATTTGAACCACTTTCAAAAGCTTAATTAAGCTAAACACTAAACTAAAATACTCAAGTTCTGCATAAAACTGTTTTTTTTACAACAGCGAATGTTCTCGGCCCAGCTATAAACAAAATTGTGCGTAAATTTTAATAAAAATAATGTCGAATGAAAGTTCATACTTGGTTCCAAAGAATGTATAAAAAAGGTCACATTTTTCCTTAAAACACAAAATTGCAACCGTTTTCAAGAGCGTCAACTTATGTGCATCTATGTTCAGCCATACTAAAATCTAACTTTTGGTTGACAACAACACGTGGCGGAGGGCCCAGGTGAAAAAATATTGCCGCCTTTTAATACACCGGTCCTTCACCTATCCCAGAAACTGGTTTACTTTTTGGAGTTTAACTATTTAGAAATTTGATTTATGGCCAGCTTTTTGGGTCAAATACCCCAAATGTGCTACGTTGTGAAGGCCGACGTAAAATATATAAATAAAAAAATAATCAAAAAATAAAATAATAACTAGTTGGGTAGTTTGACTTACATCGCGACAAAGCATATAAATAGGGTACCTAATTAGTTTTTGCACGGTAACCATATTACACTTAGAACTTAGTTAGGTATCCGAGTTAAAAACATGTTATTACCCTTAGAAAAACCCCCATAAAACCAATCATGTTTTGTTAGGAACTATAACCAAGTCCCATGAATATTGCCGTGTAATGCTTAATCATCCTCGGTAATATATATTATTCATATTAGTGCTAAATACTTAATAAATGACTTTTAATACTATTACTAAAAGTGACTGTTTATTTTGTGAGAACCGAGTTTACGGCCTATCATATACATGCTATATAATAATGGCCTATTGTGACCTCCGTAGGTTTGGCAATACCGCTGGAGTTATCAGCGACACATCAGTTTCCGTTCATATATAAATTGCGGAGGTCACTTCGTACCCTTTGTGTACCTTATATATGACATACTAAAAAATCAAAAATCGTTTCCCCTCTTTTGATGCTCGCGTAGCGAAAGTTCCCCTCATTAAAAATATGCAATCAGATCAATAATATATTATCTGGAACACCCGGAGCCTAGGTAGCCTTCTCTATATCCCGGAGGTGACAACTTAACAGGTATACATATATATATATATATATATATATATATATATATATATATATATATATATATATATATATATATATATATATAGTATTAAGTAATAATTTTAATAGTTAGCCTTGTTTATAATACGAACGGTTTTATTTTTGGGGATAGAGGCTATTTCAAAATTAAGAACGTGTACTTAACTAAAGTATATTTTCTCTAACGTTTCGACGCAAATCGCGTCTTGTTCACAGAGTAACTAAAATGGTGGTGAAACGACACCGAAACACATCGAAAGATATCTCACTCTAACAAAATACCAATATAATAACGGTGAAAAAACTGTTTGACTAAAAAAATCAATATTTACATTGAACGGATGCATAAATGTCATTCTAACGAAACACCAACCTACGAACGAGAAATAACTGTTAGACATAAAAAAATCAATACTTGCATTGAAGGAATGCACAAATGTCATTTTAACGTGATACCAACGTAACAATGTGATTAAACTGTTTGACATAAAAATGATACATTCAATGAATACAAAAAGGTCACTATAACAAATTAGCAACTTTAACCCAAATCAGGATTTTTACGTTACACAATTACGCAAAGGCTATTACAACAAAACACCAAACATTAACGTAAGTGAAGAGTGGTATTCACAATCTTATTACATTCAAATTGAAACAAGACAACATACCAGTTAATTGATTATAATAAGTATGTTGTCTTGTTTCAATTTGAATGTAATAAGATTGTGAATACCACTCTTCACTTACGTTAATGTTTGGTGTTTTGTTGTAATAGCCTTTGCGTAATTGTGTAACGTAAAAATCCTGATTTGGGTTAAAGTTGCTAATTTGTTATAGTGACCTTTTTGTATTCATTGAATGTATCATTTTTATGTCAAACAGTTTAATCACATTGTTACGTTGGTATCACGTTAAAATGACATTTGTGCATTCCTTCAATGCAAGTATTGATTTTTTTATGTCTAACAGTTATTTCTCGTTCGTAGGTTGGTGTTTCGTTAGAATGACATTTATGCATCCGTTCAATGTAAATATTGATTTTTTTAGTCAAACAGTTTTTTTACCGTTATTATATTGGTATTTTGTTAGAGTGAGATATCTTTCGATGTGTTTCGGTGTCGTTTCACCACCATTTTAGTTACTCTGTGAACAAGACGCGATTTGCGTCGAAACGTTAGAGAAAATATACTTTAGTTAAGTACACGTTCTTAATTTTGAAATAGCCTCTATCCCCAAAAATAAAACCGTTCGTATATATATATATATATATATATATATATATATATATATATATATATATATATATATATATATATATATCGTCAAATCGAATAATGTGGGAATTTCGGTCTATTGGGCGTAGAAAAGGAAACTCTTTTTATCTAAGTTCAAATTTTCGTTGGTGCTTGTTGCTCTATTCCTAAGGAAATGTTTCTGGATTTGATTAGATTTGTTTTCACCAACTGTTACTTTACCTTTCAGGATAAATACTTTAAGCAGATTTTTGGTACGCCGATGGGTTCTCCTCTCAGTCCAATACTGGCACAGTGGGTCATGGATAGCCTTCTAGATAATTGTATCAAAAAACTAACGTTTGATTTGCCCTTCTTATATAAATATGTTGATGATATAATCTGTGCGGTACCTAACAATAAAGTGCAGGAGATCTTAACCACGTTTAATGGATTTGATCCCCACTTACAATTTACAGTGGAGGAAGAGGTTGACTTTGCTGTCCCATTTTTGGATACCAAAGTAATACGTGACCCTACTGACAATATGCTAAGGTTGGATTGGTACAGGAAGCCCTCGGCGTCCGATAGATACATTAATTTTTATTCAAGTCAGCCAATGAGTCAAAACGTTAATACTCTCTTGGCCATGAGGAATAGAGTTTTACATATTAGCGACCCAACTTTTATCGACAACAATTTACGTCACCTAAGTATAATATTTACTAACAATGGTTATCCAAAAACGCTGGTGCACAAATTAATTTACAATAGCCCACGCCATGACTATGCGACAGATGATGGTGCTAGCGTTGTTGAGATCAAGTATAGAAAGCTCAGTCAAATTGATGGATTATCCGCCAGGTTGGTACAACTGTTTAGGTATGATGAGTTTCGTATTGTGGTTAGCAATGGTGTGAAGACTGTTAATAGGTGTTTTTCAAACATTAAAGATAAAACTCCCCATCTGTTGAAGTCGAATGTCATTTATTCCATACCGTGTGGTGGGTGCTCCCTGAAGTATTATGGTCAAACTACTCAATGGCTAAAATCACGGTTGGCTTTACATAAGAGTGACACAAAATTGCATAGAAGGAATTGTGCTGTGGCGCAACATTCCGTTGATAGTGGTCATGTTATGGATTGGAGCAACACTGACATAATTGCGGTTGAAAGCAACAATAAGGCTAGACTTTTCCTTGAAATGTTTTACATTCAAGTGAATAAGGACAATAGTTTGAATTTCAAGTCTGATACGGGTCAACTTAGCAATATATATTCATTTTTGATTAATCAAAGTTTTAACGGCACATAGCACAAGGTTGGTGTTGATGTTGGTGACCCGCCTGCCACGATTTTGTTAGTTGGGTGGTCGAAGTTTGGTTTACTGCTTCACAGTTGTTTTTGTTTTGTTCAACTGAAAGGCTCAGAGTGTGTGTCTCGTGTGCATGTAATTCGGATATTATGTTAATTGTTAAAAATGTACAGTTGAGTCCTAACCTATTTTAATTGAACTTGGTGTGTTTGGTGATGTGACTGTTCTGATAGTATGTATTTCTCTTGGCTGATTTCTCTGACTCTATGATGTAAGTATTTTATAGAATTTACTATCGTAGATTACCTGTTTTGCACAGTTTGAGTTAAGCTTATGTTTTTGTATATTAATTTTAGCTTGTTCCTGATGAAGTTTTGAAATAAAACGAAAATTTGAACTTAGATAAAAGGAGTTTCCTTTTCTACGCCCAATAGACCGAAATTCCCACATTATTCGATTTGACGTTAATTACTAACGAAGTTACGGTCGCTACTCGCTCTCAAGTATATATATATATATATATATATATATATATATATATATATATATATATATATATACTTGAGAGCGAGTAGCGACCGTAACTTCGTTAGTAATTAACGTCAAATCGAATAATGTGGGAATTTCGGTCTATTGGGCGTAGAAAAGGAAACTCCTTTTATCTAAGTTCAAATTTTCGTTTTATTTCAAAACTTCATCAGGAACAAGCTAAAATTAATATACAAAAACATAAGCTTAACTCAAACTGTGCAAAACAGGTAATCTACGATAGTAAATTCTATAAAATACTTACATCATAGAGTCAGAGAAATCAGCCAAGATATATATATATATATATATATATATATATATATATATATATATATATATATATATATATATATATATATATATATACTTGAGAGCGAGTAGCGACCGTAACTTCGTTAGTAATTAACGTCAAATCGAATAATGTGGGAATTTCGGTATATATATATATATATATATATATATATATATATATATATATAAGTGAACAAATAAAGTGAAGTGACAAATAAAACCTATAAATTTCCATCGCCTCTGTAGCTCAACTGGGAGAGCTTTCAACCGGCAATTGGAGGGTTCCTGGTTCAAATCCAGGCGGAGGTGTTTTTTCCAAAAATTATCCTCACCTGGGTTAATTATCATTCGCTTCTTTAGTTTGATTCTATATTACTGACGAGTTTACGTAATAACCATTTTCCCTTGAATTTATTCATCTATATGAGCTGTTTAGCAATAAACATTAGCGATTCCTAGTTACCAAACTTCCATCTAGCCCCAATAGGTGTCACGACGGGTTTGTTTAATTCGAAAACTCGGATTGCAGGTCCTGAAGTGACAAATAAAACCTATAAATTTCCATCGCCTCTGTAGCTCAACTGGGAGAGCTTTCAACCGGCAATTGGAGGGTTCCTGGTTCAAATCCAGGCGGAGGTGTTTTTTCCAAAAATTATCCTCACCTGGGTTAATTATCATTCGCTTCTTTAGTTTGATTCTATATTACTGACGAGTTTACGTAATAACCATTTTCCCTTGAATTTATTCATCTATATGAGCTGTTTAGCAATAAACATTAGCGATTCCTAGTTACCAAACTTCCATCTAGCCCCAATAGGTGTCACGACGGCTTTGTTTAATTCGAAAACTCGGATTGCAGGTCCTGAAGTGACAAATAAAACCTATAAATTTCCATCGCCTCTGTAGCTCAACTGGGAGAGCTTTCAACCGGCAATTGGAGGGTTCCTGGTTCAAATCCAGGCGGAGGTGTTTTTTCCAAAAATTATCCTCACCTGGGTTAATTATCATTCGCTTCTTTAGTTTGATTCTATATTACTGACGAGTTTACGTAATAACCATTTTCCCTTGAATTTATTCATCTATATGAGCTGTTTAGCAATAAACATTAGCGATTCCTAGTTACCAAACTTCCATCTAGCCCCAATAGGTGTCACGACGGGTTTGTTTAATTCGAAAACTCGGATTGCAGGTCCTGAAGTGACAAATAAAACCTATAAATTTCCATCGCCTCTGTAGCTCAACTGGGAGAGCTTTCAACCGGCAATTGGAGGGTTCCTGGTTCAAATCCAGGCGGAGGTGTTTTTTCCAAAAATTATCCTCACCTGGGTTAATTATCATTCGCTTCTTTAGTTTGATTATATATATATATATATATATATATATATATATATATATATATATATATATATATATATATATATATATATATATATATATATATATATATATATACCTCGTTAAGGGAATATATTCCTTTGGCCATCTAGCGAGCATGATGGCAACCGACCTGGTGCACCTGGTGGCTTAACTGCAAGAGATATAAAATTATTTTCATATCCTAAAAATAACAATTTGAAGTTAAGAAACTCTTTGTAATCATTTCTTGGCCATTTTTCCTCCAAAATTTTGACACCAAAATTAAGTACTGCGCCAAAGTTTGCGTTTTGCCCCTAAAATTCTTAAATCACTGGAACCACTCACATATCTATCGGTATGTATTTATTTTCGGCCAGTATTCTTTAAATCGTTGGAATAGAACAATATTAGGACTCGAGAATGGCATTAAATGTATAAAGGCAGTTGCGAAAATTACTTCAGCTATATGGTGTCTGCAGCCAAGGACCAGTGCATCTTTATTCACCTTGGTTTCGAATACGTTTAAGCGCCATACCTGCTTGTATTGGAAGCTTCAAACTTCAATTTAGTTAGATATTTTGTAATGTCCAATAGTTCAAACTTTAGAATATCAAACATAAACGAGATTTTTGTTCTTCTTGTATCTTCCACAATCCCCCTGGAACGAGCCGCTATGAATGCAATGCTTCCTTATATGGGTATTTCACGTCAGCTGTTCCAGCCGCGCAGGAGTAAAAGTGGGGATTCCCTATGCTAAGTTTAAAATATTTTTAAATTGCAAACTGTGTTAACTGTGCAATAGAATTTCCTTGTATGTATAGGTCTACGACGTTGATACTGTAAAAGTGTAAAGGTGTAGTTTACACCGGGCACAATATGAGAACCTGTATGTAACTACGCTTACAACTTCACGCTTAAGTCGGCACGGGTTAATGTTATCCGATCACCCTCAAATTTTCAGGAGTGGCTTTTTATACCCATAGGAACAAGTTTAGGGGGAGTACTCAATAAATTTTAAAGTTTGAAAAATAAGTGGCACCCTAACGTTTATTGAAAAACTCCTTGGAGGCACATTATACAACATATAACCATTAATCTTTCAACCTGATGGCTGAAATTCGGCCGAGGCCGTTCTTCCATTTCTGCCATCATAAAATAAACAATATATCAACCGACAAAAATGTCATTGTTAACAAAACACAAATTCTAGTTCTAGCGCTAATAAACCCAAAGGAAAAAGAAAAAATGACACAAATGCAGACGATCAGGCACAACCGAAAGAGAAGGGTTGTCTACACAGAGTCTGATAAGTTTGAGTTTGTAAACACTTCCTCTATTGTTGTTACCTTCAGGGGTAGAAATTCTCCTAAATTTGTTCGCTTATTTTATAATATTAGATATACAGAATTATATATATCCCCTGTAACACAATGTAATAACTGCTGCCGATATGGCCATGTAGCTAAATTGTGTAAAAGTAAAACCAGATGCCCCGCCTGTTCCTCTGAACATAGGCTGCCAGATTGTCCAAACCGTACATCCCCATCTTGCATATTTTGCAGCGAAAATCACCCAGTCAAACAGGAGCTGTCAAGAATTTCAAAAACAGAAAAAAATTAAATTATATATGGCCATTTATAATGTTTAGATTCATGAACCTCTGCAAGCAGTGGCGCCGCCTCCCCTTAAAAACAATTTGAGACTTGGGGATGACAATGAGTTCCCAAACCTTCGCAATCATGACACTACGTATGATAACATTCCCCCTACCATATCAGACTTTAATAAGGTTGCAGCAGAAAAGAAAAATTTTACGTTCACTAAACTTTCATTCTAAAGAAAATACCCCTGTCAAGAGGAGAAGATTCAATGTTCCGTCAGACCTACTTTTTTTCCGGGATGGTAGACTTCCCGAGGGCTATGTAAAGAGAATATGCCCGTCAAATGGAAATAGTCCAAATTTGTCTCCCCGTTCAACAATTTCTTCGACCTCCGTTGCTCCTGCTCAAGTTGTCACTGCTGATATTCATCCTGCCCCAAAAGAACGATAATTCATTATGAGCTCTATGGAAATTTCGACTAAAATTTGACTTTGGAATTCAAGAAGTTTGAGCAAAAATAAATGTAGCTTGTTCTACTTTTTATCCCAAATTCCACATGACATCATTCTCCTATGTGAAACCTGGCAAAAGCAAAATTTTTTGATATCTACACCTGGCTATATTTCAAAACATATCAATTTTAATTAAATCTTCCATTCAAATTGATTGGATTGATTCAATTGTTGATAAACAATATCATTTTATTATATTCAAATCTTGCGGTATTACTTTTGTTGCTGGATACATCCCTCCCAGTGTTGACTTTGGATATACTCAATGGAAGTCCTTATTAAAAAACGTAACACCCCCTTTTGTTATCTTGGGCGATTTTAATGCCCTCCATCACTTTTTTGGGTATTCAACAGTTAATAATAGGGGAAGAGTTATATATCACCTGATAGATGAATTGGACTTATTTCTGGCAAATGATGGTAAACCCACTACCCTAGCTCTGAATAGAAAGATCTAATGTTCTGGACTTAGTAATTTGCTCTCCTGATCTGGGTAATATTATTGATTGTTCTACTTGTGATTTTATTAATAGCGTTAATGAGTCAATCGTCCATTCTGTCCCTAGAAGACGTCGACGAATAGCTAGGGAGTATTCCTGCCCCTGGTGGGATGACGAGTGCTCCCAAATGGTTACAGAAAGAAGATTTTATATTGATTTATACATGCAAAATTCCAGCCGACACTCCTATCTCGCCGCTAAAACGTCTATTCCTTAAACTAAGAAATTTTTAATTCAAAAGAAGAGGGAATCATTTAGAAAATTCTGTGAAACTCTAATCCGTGATGCATCACTGTCTAAGGTGTGGAATACAGTCAGAAAATTTAGTGGATATCGTGTATCGCTACCATCTTTGTCTGCTAACACCTCTTGGATGTCCAAATTCTTATGTCGCCTAAGTCCAGACTATGTTCCATCCCTGTCAGAGTGGGAACCTACAAAATTCAAGTTGAGCAAGATGAGATTGCTAGCCAGTTCTCTGTTTCGGAAGTCCGTGCTGCTCTGGATTCTCAAAAAAACACCACACCTGGTTCTGATGGTATCCCGCTTATTGTTCAAAAATCTTCCTCCTGATGCAGTTTTTTTTAACAAACCTTTTTAATGAAATTTTAAGTGGAGGTGAAGTGCCGTCTGAGTGGTTAGAAATTATTATTGTAAAGTTCTTGTAGCAGTGTGCTGATATTGTTTCTGCCTACGACAGTGTCAGGATTCCGGTATTAATAGAAATTCTCAGATTAAAAAAATTCCTTCTGGCCTGATCTATATTATTAAAAATCTATTCACTAAAAAAATCATTAAGCTCAGAAATGCCAATTGCAACGTTGTTAGCAGACTGTCTTTTAAGGGTTTCCCGCAGGGAAGTGCGATAAGCCCGATCTTGTTTAATATCTATATAAATCATTAATTTATGCTAATGATATTGTATTTATATCTGAAGCTAATACTGTCGAGATAGCTGTAAACAGGCTTAATTCTGCGTTGGATAATGTATCAAAATTTATGGAATACCGCGGCCTTGCTCTCTCTCCTGAGAAAACAAAGGCAGTTATTTTTTCACGTAGAAGGCGACAAGAGCCATGCCCACAAATTGTCTATGTTAATTCTCTTATTCAGTATTGTAGTTCAATAAAATACTTGGGAGCATTACTAAATGCTAAATTATCCTGGAATGACCACATTAACAATGCGTGTCGTTCATCGTTTAAAGCTCTTAATATCTTAAAATCCCTGTCTTCACCTAGATGGGGTTGTTGCCCAAATATTCTTTCTATTCTTTATAAGGCTTTAATTCGATCTAGATTGGAATATAGTTCATGGCTTTTAACTTCTCTGAATAAGAAAAACCTAGCTAAATTAAATACCATCCAGTTTCAGGCTATAAGGCTTGCGATCTACCCCTACTACTCTTTTAGTTGAGGCTGCCGAATTACCTTTACGACTTCGGTTGTCTTTTCTTGCAAAAAAGTTTATTATTAAGAACCACTCTATACGTCCTAATCCTATTTCGACCCTCTTCCTTAAATTACACTCTGTGTATGAAGCCTGTCGTAGGCGTAACTCTTCTATGTGGCCTTTATTAATACAATATCGTGATCTTGGCCAGACTATTAACTCCGTAAGAAGAACGAGAATGAGAGACATCTATTCCCACGCCTATTTTATAAGGTTTTATAAACCTGACGCAATTTCACAATTGCCTGGCCTAGGAAAATGTCCATCCTTCATTGCTCACATTCTTAATTATGAATCATCTTTCCAAATTATTGTTCGTGATCGCTGGCCTGGATATATTTATTTTTTTACTGATGGGTATTTGAAACGTGATGCAGATGCGGCATCGTTTGGCGTTTATGCGCCAGAGATTCACTTAGAATTTAGAGGCCGTTTTCGGGACGATGCTTCTATTTTTGTTCTAGAGATTTTTGCTATTTGGTGGGCTTTAAAATTTGCTGCAGATAATAATATAAATCAATATGCTGGATCCCTAGCCACAGCGGAATTCATGGCAACGAGAGGGCTGATTTTTTTGCGAAAGATTCTTATAATGCTTCTGTTTTTATTACAAAAAAAGACGTTTCCGAATGTTTTTCGTATCTTCGTGGGCAATCGGTGGGGCTTTGGCAGAGGGAATGGGAATCTTCTTCCTCTCAGAAGGGGAGACATTCCTATCTGCTGAAACCAAAAGTAGATATGTCACCGTGGTATAAAAGTTTTCCTTTTATACCTAGGTATTTTAGCACTGTTATTTC
The DNA here is from genome assembly GCA_964023965.1 of Melinopterus prodromus. Taxonomy (NCBI): domain Eukaryota; kingdom Metazoa; phylum Arthropoda; class Insecta; order Coleoptera; family Scarabaeidae; genus Melinopterus; species Melinopterus prodromus. Next base: position 64,114,920 of record OZ030390.1, read on the forward strand.
CCGCCTACGATTTGGACATGGTCTTTTTCCAGCATAGGTTTGTTAAATTCTCCGTCTTGCATTTGTGGAAACTTTGGAAGTCTAAATCATATATTTTTTGCCTGTAACAATTTAGAAAATGCTAGGTTAGACTTCTATAGGAAGCTTGCTTCCTTAGGGCTGTTTCCACCTTTTAATATATCTTTCCTTTTAGCTTCTGAATGTCCTAAAATCTATAAGTTATTAATCTACTTTCTGGCCAAGTGTGATATAAAAATTTAGTAAAATAAGAGCATTTCATTTTGGTTGTCAAAAACATTGTGTTTGGTGGGATAAGGGTGATATTAGCCCGCATTTTTCACTTTACCAAATTTTGGCATTCACTTACTGTTGGGTTTCCAACCTTCCTTTAATTTGGGTGAGTGCGGATTTGGCGTGATGTAAAGGTTAGTCAATGTGCGAATAAGACAAAATTACGTGTACTTACAGTGATGAAGTGATGTATGGATATCATATGAGTAAGAAAAACATATGGCAAAGAAAATTTTACAATAAATAAGTTTGATAAAGCCTTTAGAAGTTTACGTAAAATAGGTTAGGTTTTATTGGGAGATTTCATTTTTTGGGTTGGTAGTTTCACGCAGTTGGCGGGTTTGGCGTGGTTTGGCGGTCCGTGGTTATATTTCGTTTCAAGATGTCCGCCATGGCCTGTGTCCAACGTAGTTAATTTCCATTTTTAAACGAACTTGTTAAAGATCCAGATCAATTATTGTTGACTCTAACAGAGTGGGGCCTCATCCCTAAGCAGGGGAAATATAAATGCCCAAAGTGTGGTGGAGAGATGCGAGTGGTAAAGCACAAGGGTGCATAAGTTTCAATAACTGCATTTCATTTTAATAATTAGTGATTTTGATTATTTATAGGCCTGACAGACTTCGCTGGCACTGCGGAAATATCGTTCAGAAAGGACACCGCAAGCGAACCACGTACCAGCAGACGGTAGAGCTCCGTAGGGGCACCTTGTTCGACCATTCGCATTTTTCACTTTACCAAATTTTGGCATTCACTTACTGTTGGGTTTCCAACCTTCCTTTAATTTGGGTGAGTGCGGATTTGGGGTGATGTGAAGTTTAGTCAATGTGCGAATAAGACAAAACTACGTTAATAAGTGGAGAACATTTATACCTGCACATCTTGTTTCATGTAAGGCTATTGTTCGTGATATTCATCATGGGTTTTCAGAAGATTTAATTTCCAGCAATCTGAAATGTGATGATAATAGGGAAATTTTATCTGTAGGTCGTTTGAAAAGAAGGGTTGTTTCCACCGATTCTAGTAAATTTGAGTTTATAAATACCTCTTCTGTTGTCGTTACTTTTCGGGGTAGAAATGCTCCAAAAGTTGTTCGACTATTTTTTAATATAAGATATACTGAAATTTATGTAGCTCCTGTTACACTTAACTGTTGTTACCTGTTGTTAACTGTTGTTAACTGTTGCCGTTCTGGCCATGTTTATAAGAATTGTAAAAGCAAACCAAGATGCCCCGCCTGCTCTTCTGAACACATGCTTTTAGAATGCCCAAATCGTGCCTCTCCCTCTTGTATTTTTTGTAAAGAAAATCATTTGTCTAATAAATCTGGAACCCCTTATTCCAACAGATGTTGCCAGGAATTTTTAAAACAAAAAATAATTAAATTATATATGGCCGCCTACAATGTTTCAATTCATGAACCCTCCAAGCTGTTTCGCCACCTCCATTAAAAATAATACAACCTTGAGATTAGGTGATGATGTTGAGTTTCCCACCTTACGGGGGGATCCCCTACCATATCAGACTTCAACAAGATTGCTGCAAAAAAGAAACATTTTACGTTTACAAAATCTATTCATAATAAGCAAAATATTCCAGTGAAGAGGAGGAGAAATAACAAAACCCCTCCAGAATTACTTTTTTATAATGATGGTAGACTTCCAGAAAGCTATATCAAGAGGATATGCCCAACAAATGATGTAAGTCCTATTTCTTCTCCCAGTCGATCACCTTCAATTTTACCTTCTTCCCCCAGGACCGTCCAGCTGGTGACTGCAGATATACACCACGCCCCAAAATATTTAAAAATTGCATCTCAATCCGTCAGTTACAAACAGCCCAATCTCCGTCTACTAATATCAATTCTTAAGTTTTATGGAAATTTCAACTAAAATTTTATTATGGAACTCCAGAAGTTTGAGCAAAAATAAATGCAGTTTGTTTTATTTTTATCAGAAATTCCCCATGACATTGTCGTCGTATGTGAAACCTGGAAAAAACAAGATTTTTTTATTTCTACTCTAGGCTAGGTCTGCAAACACATATGCAGGCATGATGGGTATGGTGGTTTATCTATTTTAGTTAAACGTTCCCTTACTGTTGAATGGATTGATTCAATTGATGACAGACAATTCAATTTTATAATCTTCAAATCTTGTGGTGTAACCTTTATTGCGGGATATATTCCTCCTAATGTGGATTTTGGATTCCATTTCCATCATTATTTTGGAAGTGCGACCATCAACAACAGGGGAAGAGCAATTTACCACCTGATAGGGGATATGGATCTTTTCCTGGTTAATGATGGTAAACCGACTACCTTAGCTCTTGGTCGAGGTCGTACCAATGAATTAGACTTAGTAATCTGCTGTTCTGAGTGATATGACTGACTGTAGCACATGTGATGGCACGCTAGGCAGCGATCACTTTCCTGTATCTACCATCATTAATATTCCGAGAAAACTAAATAAACATTACGTCTGGGTATAGCACTTACAACTTTAAAAAGGCAGATTGGGATCTTTTTAGATCAGATTTATCCAATCGCCTCTCTGCTGGTTCCTTCACTCAGTACGAAGTTTTTTTGAGCAACATTAAGGAGTCCATTTCCACATGTGTCCCTAGAAGACGGCGTCGTAAACGTAGAGAATACATCTGCCCTTGGTGGGATGAGGAGTGCACTGAAAAGATAAGACTTAGAAGATTTCATATAGATACGTATCTACAAAATTCCAACCGTCTTTCATTCCTAGCTGCTAAAAAAAGCATTGCTAGTACTAAGTCATTTTTACTTAAAAAGAAGAGGGAATCGTTTAGGAGATTCTGTGAAAATTTAAGCCGGGATTCTTCATTGTCAAATATTTGGAAGACTTTTAGAAGACATAGTGGGTTTCGAGTTCCTCTTGCCCCCTTCGCCACCAACACCTCGTGGATGTCTGAATTCATGTGCCGCCTAAGTCCTGATTATGTCCAGTCTTTTTCTGAAAAGGAACCTATTACTTTTGAAGCAGAACATGGTGAGATTGCTGGTCAATTTACATTCTCAGAAGTTCGTTACGCCCTGGATTCTCCAAAAGATACTGCACCGGGCCTTTATTGTATTGAAGAACCTTCCTCTTGAAGGTGTGTCTTTTTTGACTAATCTTTTTAATACTATTTTAAGTGGAGGCGAATGTTGTTTCATAGCACGTTGCATGTGGTTGTCTAGGTATGAGTGTGAAATACGAGTGATTTACAAGTGATTTACGAGTTTCCACCCGTGTAAAGGGTGCATAGTGACAGGACGAACGAAGGGGAGTGTAGAATTCAACCAGGAATAGCTAACTTAGGAGGTAAAACTACGAACAATTTAATAAATTTGAGGTTAGCTTTGGTTAGAATTGTATCATCAAGAACATAACCGCGCCAATAACAAAGCGCCATCTGTGAATGACGGGTAAAACCATCGTGGTAACACCTTGGACGACCATCCAGCAAATTTACAGAAACCTGGACGCATACCTCAACACCATCAGGTAAATGTACCGTATCTTGCGAGCGTAATATTAGTACAGGGACAATATATTCTACTGATAAGAACCACTACATTAAAGAAACCTCCGACGGGTTGACCGGGGTTGGCTGTTTTCGGGACTTATAACAATCAAGAAAGAATAATAGAACAAAAAAAAGAAAAAAAAAAATTAAAATAAAACAAAAAAATAAATAAATAAATAGAAAAAACAAACAAACAGGAATATACATATTGGATAATATGTGCGAAAATCGTACACAGAGTATATAAAAATATAGAAAAATACAAAATATATGTATATAGATATACCATACCGATAAAAGAAAAAAAAGGAAAAAAAAAGAAAAAATCGGGGAAGAAACAAAAACAAAATATAACCTTGAACTATTACATTGTTTCATGTTTGTGATCAATTTGACTGTTTGTGACTAACTTGACTGTTTGTGTTATAATAAAAAAATTGTTACTTGTAATTGTTTTATATCATTGTGATTTGGGCAAGAATAGTCAAGAGCAAACATGGACAGACAGGACAAGCTGGACATCCTACAGGCTATCAAGAACTTGGACGTTAGCCTAACAACCAAGATTGAACATCTACAAAGCGAAATGAACGACAACAACAGGCAATCAAACATAAGAATCGATGAGAATACTAGGAAAATTTTGGAACATGAAGGAAAGTGGCAACAAACCGATCGTACAAGAAGAATAAAAAATATTTTGATCCATGGTCTCGAGGAAAGTGAATCCAGTTTGTCCGGGTTGGAAGCTCTGTGTTTAGAATTTCTAAACAATAAACTGAAGATAAAGACTGATATAACCGAGATTGACAGGATTATGAGATTGGGTGAAAGGGGAAACAATAAAACAAGACCGATACTGGTAAAATTCCTAGCTACCAGAAAGGCCTTCGAAGTTCTGGGAAATAGAAAACATCTGAAAGAAACTACCATGTATCTAACCGAAGACTTCCCCAAAGAGACCCTTGAAGAAAGAAAAAGACTTACTCCAGTAATGTTACATCTACGAGAAAACCACTATGCGGTCCTAAAGGGCGATAAACTAGTAGTCGAAAAAAAAAATTGGATGCCAAAGAAATTGAAGAGATAACCCAGCAAATGACAGGGAGAAAGAGAAACCACACAGAGGTGACCAAAACACCTGATACAGCCAACAGAAAGACGAAGAAGTCAAGAGATCTACCTTTTTTTTTTTTTTTTTTGGGAGGAGGGGAAAATGCATGACGCACACCACCGACGATGGTGCAATGTCGGTGGCAGTGTGGGACTCCATGGGAGACATGCGTACCCACTAAAAACCCCTCCTCAATACACTTCCCTGTTGAGTCAAGACGGTACTGCTCCGGTGCGGGCTTTGACCTTCATCCTGCTCGGGATCTTGCTAAACTTATTTGTCTTCTTATTCGTCTTATTCGTCTTTGTCTTCCGTCACTCGCGTTCCTCAATTTCTCTTTCCTTGATGATGTCCACAATGTAGGTTGCGATCTTTTCCCAATTTTCTCTATTCTCCATCATAAGGTTTATTATGTTGGACGGTTGGATGTTGCTGCCAAGCAGTTGTTCTAGGCTTGTTTTTGTTCCTTGTACTCTATCGCATTCAAAGACGGCGTGTCTCGGGCTGTCCTCCTCGCCGCATGTAGGACAGGAGTTGCTGTTCCTTTTCTTGATCTTTGACAGGTAGGTGCCGAATGATCCATGTCCTGTGAGAAATTGCGTTAGGAAATAGTTAATATTACCGAATTTTCTGTCAATCCATGGTTCTATTTCAGGGATAAGGACTTTCGTCCATTGTGCTGTTTCCAGTTCTTCACTCCATCGCTTTTGCCATCTCTTGATGGTTTCTCTTCTCTCCGCCTTCCTGTCACCTCCCTTTCTGATCCCGACCCTCTCGGAAATCTTGAGGTCGATGGGGATGACCCCGGTGATGACCGACAAGGCTGCCGTCGACGTGGTTCTGTACGCGCTGGCAATATTTATGTTTAGCCGTCTCTGTTGTGTCAGCAGCATGTTTCGGTAGTTTTCATATTTCAGCGCCTCCGCCCATGTTGAACAGGCGTATAATATAATTGCCTCGGCTGTTGAGACCAGAACTCTCCTCTTTTTTGCACTTGGTCCTTCGATGTTCGGCATTAATCTTTTCAGGGCCGTGATAGATTTTTCCGCTTTTTTGGCAGCGTACTGTACGTGCGAGGTGTACCTGAGGTTTCTGTCTACCACTACGCCGAGGTACTTCAGGGAGTGCTGTGTTTGGATCGTCTGGCTTCCAAATCTAAAGGACAGGTCGTAGATGGTATTCCTGCCTCGAGTGATGACCGCCTCTGTTTTCCCGTATGCGATTTCCAGTTCTTTTTTCTTGAACCATTGGGCGATGTCTTCGAGGATCTCCTCTGCGTCTGCTGTTATTTCCTGGCCCGACCAACCCTGTATGGCCACCGCCAGGTCGTCGGCGTAGGCGATGAGGTGTATATTTGGTTTCCTGGGTATTTGGAAGATGTCGTCATACACAATGTTCCAGAGGGTAAGACCCAGTACCGATCCTTGTGGCACTCCTCTTTTCATTTCATACACTTCATCCTCGTAGCTTATTGTTTTTCTGTTTAAGTATTGTTTTGTGCACTCTATGAGGTATTGTGGCACGTTTTTGTCCTTCATTGCTCTTATGACTTTTTCCCATCGGATTGAATTGAAGGCGTTCTTCACGTCGATGGTAACCAGCATTCAAAAACGCCGCTTGCCCCGCCGATAACGGTCACACTCGAGGTTAATGCTATTCAGCTTTTCGACTGCATCCGTGGTTGATCTCCCTCTTCTGAATCCGTACTGATCCTCTGACAGTTTCCCATCCTCAATGATATTGGTCAGCCTGTTCCGGATTAGGATTTCCAGGATTTTGGACCACGCGTTGGTGAGGCAGATCGGCCTGTATTTTGTTATCTCCTCGTCGTTTGCCTTAGGCTTCTCTATCAGGGTCACCCGCGCCCCTCTCCATGTATGCGGGAAGTCTCCGTTCTTAAGTATCGTGTTGAAGACTTCGCGGAACAGGCTCGGTTTGGCCAGGAGCATACCTCTGACAATATCCGGGGGTACGCCGTCCGGCCCCGGCGCCTTTCCGCTTCTCAGATCTTTTGCCGCCTTTTTGATGTCGTCCTCAGTAATGTCAGTGAAGGTTTCCCTGGTCGCGTTCCCATTTGGTTTTTCCCAGACTATGGTGGGTGCGTATGGAAACAGCTCTCTAATGGTCTTCTCTGCCTGTTTTTTCTCCATTTTGGTCTTCGGAAATGTCTTGAGTTTCTTACAGACTAACTTGTATGCGTCGCCCAATTCGTAGTTGTTTAGCTCATTCAGGATTTTATTCCAGGATTGTTTCTTAGCTGATTTTATTGATTTCCTGAGGTTCGTTTTAGCTATTGTGTAGCTGTTCTCTCTCTCGGCGGCTCCCTCTTGGTCTTCGGGGTGTTTCCTTCGTTCTCTAGTGACAGTTCGTCTCTGTTTGTTGCATTCCTTTTTCCGTTCTGCAACTTCTTGATTCCACCAGTAGACGTGTGGCCCTCTTGTTCTTGTTGTACGCTTCGCGCCAAAGACTTTTTTACATGTCGTCTGTAATTCTTGTCAGTTTGTCGATCGTGAGAGACTTTACTTTGGCCAGATTTTGATGAATTATCCGCGGGGCCCGTATCATCTTTTGTTCGGTCACTATCCATCTTTTCTCTGTACTGGGTGTGTCGCGTTTCATGCCGATGATTTGGATAAGAATATCATGATGGTCGCTGAGGTTCTCATTTTTGCTGGCTTCCCAGATGAAGCTATGCTGCCTCATTCGGGTGTTGCCCAGTGCGAGGTCGAGAATTGACGCGCTACTTCCTCTGCTCCATGTTGCCGTGCCAAACTCATTCATCAGGAACAGGTCGTTTGCTGCGATAAAATCTGACATAACTTTCCCTCTAGGGGTGTCCTGCTTTTCGCCCCATGACAGAGACTTTGCATTAAAATCGCCTGCAAGTAGGATTTTCCTAGTTCTATGCGTCTTGAGGACCGTGGAGACCTCGTCAAGGGTTCTTTGGAAGTCTTTTAGTTCCTTGTTGGGTGAGCAGTAGCAGCCGATGATTACGAAATTTCTCCATACCACGTAGACGTGGTCTGGTCCTTCTCCCGATTTGGTAGGTTTTTCACTGTTGATCACTCTTACAACGACGTTTGAGTTCCTGCTGTAGTGCCACTTTTTCCTGTCTATGCTTCTTTTGTGTGGTTCGGTTATTATTGCAATGTCGGTTTTGTTTACTTTCAATGTATGGTTAAGTAGGGTCATTGCCTCTAGGCTTCCATTCATGTTTGTGTGCAGTATATGTACGTCCGTCTTTTGTCTATCTTTGTTCTTATCCTCTTCAAGAGATCTACCTGGTGGATCCGGATCTAACCAGCCCCGGTCTCTGCCGCATCCCCAGCAGCGTCACTCGGAACCCGAAAAGTTTATCGAACGGTATTTCCTCAAAATGGTCCCAAAGGAAGTGCCAACAACAAATATCGATTTAATAGACGCAGCAAACGAACCCTCTACTTCGAGCCGGTAGCAACCACAGTATTCTGAGGTAACCTACCAAGGACCGACCAGGGCAATTCAACTGGACAACCGACTCAACATCAGAAAAACCACTAAGACCACGGATAGCGATAAAAAAACTGAAACAACCATACAGAACGAACACAACATAGAAAGAAAACAAGTATCAATAATAAACATAAATAAACAAAACAAAGGACAGAACAAAACGACAACTACCACTCCAAGACGGCTGGTCACCGCGGAGCATAGCGACCTTATCCCCCCAAACATGCAACAACATGGAAACCAACAGAAGAGAAACAAAACAAATAGTGACCAACTTATAAGTTCACGGAACAGCAATCATACGTTAACACGGACAAAACCAACAATCAAAGGAAAAACAAAAAATACAAACTTACCAAAAAAGGATACCCTTTTGAAGGATCTGTCCACCAATACACCACAAGACATACCCATAAATAAAACAAGGAAAATTTGCATCTGTACCCTGAATGTGCGCACATTGATCGGGGAACACCGGATGATAGAATTAGAAAATGCATTAGAAAATATCAAATGGGGTTTTATTGGTTTATCAGAGACAAGAAGAAAGCTCGAAGCACTCCAAATTCGTAAATCAAACTTAACCCTCTGCCACACCGAAGCCAACAATGGAAACCAAGGGGTAGGTTTCTTAATAAATAAACAATGCAAGGACGCGATAAAGGAATTCAGACCCATATCTCCTCGAATAGCTAAACTTGTATTGAATATCTCCAACCAGCTACAACTATCACTCATACAAGTATACATGCCAACATGCGACGCTCCAGATGAAGAAATAGATGCAATTTACGAAAAACTGGAAGAAGTGTTGGAAGGCTGCGATCCTCACTCACTGATGGTTGTAATGGGAGACTTTAATGCCAGAATTGGACAAAAAGAAGAACACGAACGCCACATAAGAGGTGATTCGAGCCATGGGATGCGTAACGAACGAGGTAATAAACTCATGGAATTTGCGCTTAGCAGAAATTTAAAAATTTTAAACACCATCTCAACTCAACTTCAAAGGAAAAAATGGACATGGATATCACCTACCGGCAATAAACATGAGTTGGACTACATTATGTCCGGAAACATCAGCAACTTGACAAAAACAGAGGTAATTAACATACCATTCAATACAGACCACAGAATGGTTAGGTCAATTTTCCCACTTCTGAATACAAAAGCGGCGAGGAAGAAAAAGTTCAAAAAACAAGTTCCAATAAAATCTGTTGACGCGCAAAAACTGCAAGAATGGCTACGAGGATCACACCAACTACGAAACCACAATCCAAATGACAATGTACAACAACTGTACAATACGATCGAATTGTCTATAAACACGGCAAAACAGAACAGCGTAAAAAAAGGAGATAGGGACAAACTTAAAAAATTATCCGACGACACCTTGGACATGATAAAACTACGAGAGCACACAAAGACGATTAGGAACAAAACACCGGAAGAGAGAAGGAACTTAGCAGAGGTTAGCAAGAAAGTGAGAAAACATATTAGGAGAGATCTATACGACTATAACCTAAGCATCATAAACGACACCCTAGAGAACAACGGGTCAACGAATAAAATTAAAAAAATATTGAGTACAGGCAACACTCTAACAATAGCCATATCAAGCAATCAGAACCAAATATTTGACAGAACGGGTATCAACAACATAGCAACAGAATACTACAAGAACTTATATCTAAGCAAACAAACAGATGAGCTACAACAGAACACTTTAGTACACTCGCAGTGTGATATAAATGGTGTCCCGGAAATCTTAGAAAGCGAAATATTATCAGCAATAGACGACCTAAAAAATAACAAAAGCCCGGGAGATGACGACATCGAAAATGAACTGTTGAAAATCACTAAGTCCGAACTTCGAATACCGTTGAAGAGTTTATTCAACAAGATACTTGCAACCGGAGAGATACCTGACCAATGGAAACACTCTTCTATTATACTGTTGCACAAAAAAGGCTGCAGAAAGGACATATCAAACTACAGACCAATAAGCCTAATTCCAACATTATATAAGATTTTTGTAAAAATTATTCTGCGACGCATAACCCCAACACTCGAAGACTATCAACCTTTCGAACAGGCCGGCTTCAGGAAAACTTTTACTACCACAGACCACTTGCAAGCCATAAATCAACTACTTGAAAAAGCCACAGAATATGACGTTCCACTGTACCTATGTTTTGTTGACTACAGAAAGGCTTTCGACACATTGGAACATTCGTACATATTTAGAGCAATGACTGACGCTGGTGTAGAGGAAAAATATGTAAGCCTTTTCGAGCGCCTCTATACAAATTCTTTCGCTAGCGTGCGAACTGACGTCCAAGGACCGCCATTTCTCCTGGGAAGAGGAGTGAAGCAGGGAGACCCAGCATCACCGGCGATCTTTGCTTGCGCTCTGGAGTACATATTCAAGAGCCTTCGGTGGAACGACAAAGGAATCAGCATAAACGGTCAAATACTTAGCAACCTTCGATTCGCAGATGATTTGGTTGTTTGTGCTTCGTCGGCAGTAGAGCTGAGAGAAATGCTGACAGATTTGGCCACGATGAGCAGGAGAGCAGGCTTAGAAATGAACAAGTCAAAAACGAAAATTATGACAAACAGGGGCCACATAGATACCATAGTAGGAGACACAAACATCGACTATGTCCAAGATTATGTTTATTTGGGACAGACTGTGTCATTCTTAAATAGAACCAGTAAAGAAATCCAGCGCAGGGTGGCACTCGCTTGGTCCAAATATTGGTCATTAAAGAACATCTTTAAGAGCAGCATAAATATCGCTTTAAAGAAAAAGGTATTTGAAAGCTGTGTAATACCATGCCTGACTTACGGATGCCAGACCTGGGCACTAACTACCAAGAACGAGGCAAAAATTAGGAGCTGTCAGGCAACAATGGAACGAAGCATGATGAACATCAAACGACGAGAACGTATCAGAAACACTACAGTACGAAGCAAAACAAAACTGAAAGACGCCCTGCAAACAGCGAAAACGCTGAAATGGAACTGGGTTGGGCATGTGTCCAGGTTAAGGAAAGAAAGATGGACATGTATCTTAACAGACTGGACACCAAGGAACTATAAACGACGAAGAGGTAGGCAAAGATTGCGCTGGAGAGATGAAGTTTCAAAGTTTCTTGGCACTCCATCCACAAGCTTAGCACAAGACCGTGAAACTTGGGCCCAGAAGGGGGAGGCCTTTGTCCGAAAGTGGACCAATCAACCTCGTTGAACATCCTACTCAGAAAACAAGTTTTGATTTAAGTATTTTTAATAGAATGGATGAAGAATTTATTTAGCGTAGAATAAATTTTAGTTTGCCATGAAATATTTTTAAATTTATCATGTTATTATTATATTATGTGAAGGGTTGAATAAAGGGCTATTATTATTATTATTAAGTGGAGGCGATGTACCACCTGAATGGTTAGAGGTTTCTATTGTCCCTATTCCAAAACAGGGAAACGATCAAGCGTCTGCTGAAGGGTACAGACCAATTTCCTTGCTCAACTGTACAAGGAAGATATTGGAAAAATTAGTATTATTTAGATTGGATTGGTTTATAGAAAGAATTGACTTATTGGACACAAGTCAATTTGGATTCAGGCGGGGCTCTGGTGTTCATCAGTGTCTGTTTTCTTTATTAGGGCATATACAGGCAGCTTTTGTTAAGGGCAGAGTTCTTGTGCCGGTATTTGCTGACATTGTTTCTGCATTAGACAGTGTTTTGAATGTCAAGGTGAAAATTGTCAAAGACAATGCACATATTATAGAAAAATTGAACAAGAAAACCTATCAGCTCCTTAAACCGAATCCCGAAATTCCAACTTTGTATAGCTTGATAAAGCGACATAAAGTGGAAAAGACCATACGCCGTATTACCACCTCTAATGGGTCCGTAGCACATTTACTTTCAAAGTTCTTAAAAATGAAATACACAGTAAAAAATGCTACGTCACTAGTAGAATGCTCCAAGATGTGCCTATCAACCATAAGTGTCAGTTGGTCTCGTTCGACATTGTAAACTTGTACACGAACATTCCTGTACCAGAGACAATTAATATTTTACACGACTCACTGACATCCATATTAATCAATGACCCGTCCTTAGACTTAACTACAGATGACATCGACTCCCTGACTACACTATTACAGCTCGTAACAAAACAAAATTTCTTTCAATTTGATAATAAAATTTATAAGATTGAGTCAGGCTTCCCAATGGGGAGCCCACTCAGCGGTCTCCTCGCTGATATATATGTCAACGGACTTGGAAGATGATATTTTCCATTCTGATGACCCCTTGTCAAAGAATATTAAGTTCTGGAAAAGATACGTAGACGACATCATCTGCATATGGGATGGCTCAGACGATGACCTTGTAAAATTTCATAATTTTTTAAACACATACTTGCAGTTGAAATTCACTATAGAAAGAGAGTCGCATAGAAATTTAAAATTCATCGACCTGGCCATCACGTTGAAGGACGATCGCATTTGCTACGACATATACCGTAAGCCCACAGCGACAGATGTAATTGTACCCAAATCATCCCATCATCCTCCATCAATAAAGGCTGCATCTTTTAACTTCCTCTTTCACCCTTTAGTCAACGTACCCCTCACCCCCGAATACTTTGAAAAAGAACTTAGAACTATGAATCAAATAGGGTTATACAATGGATATAATCTTTTTGATCTACAAGGTCATTTGTCTAGAATTAGAAAAAAACAGAAAGATCCTTGACAAAGTATATCCCCACAAAAAAGTAAAAAGCAAGTTTATATCTATTCCTTATCACGACACTTCCACCAACAAGAGAATAAATAAGATTTTGGACAATCATAATGTCACCGCTTCGTCTTGCTCCTCCAACACCATCGCCAGGGCCCTACTTAACAATAAAATGACATCTACATATAATAATCTTTCAGGAATTTATAAAATGAAATATAACGACTGCGACAGTATATACATCGGCATGCCATCAAGGGACGTTGACATCCGATACAGAGAGCTTTAAGGAATAGAACGACTTCTGCCCTTGGTAAACACCTGTTTGAGGAGGGACATAGCACATGCAGAGAGAATCTATCTATCTTACATAAGGTTGCTAAATCATATAAGCTCGGACTGCTTGAGAAGCTTGAAATAACTAAACACCTAAGAGATGGACAGACACTCCTGAATCATATTGTGCATTTCCCAGAACCACACCTCTTCAAGAGGCTTTGGTAGTTTTGTTTATTTTTTTTGTTATATTTTATATTCAAATAATTAATTTGAACCCCGTCCCGAGACATAACGCCATCTGTGGGATATATCTCTCATGTTGTGCTCGTATACGTGTTTTTCCCTACATACCGCTAGATATTGCCCCCCGCCCGTCTCACTTGTCGCGTTACCAACCATTTTGTTTGACGAACACCGCATCTTTGCTGGTTTTGTATATTAAGAACTTCGCATTCATGAGAATGACTCTGTGTCAATTTCTGGAAACGCCTGATATTTTCTATACTGCTTAATTGTTCGACGGTGAGTTCTCCCCTTGTGCCTTGTTTTTGATATTGTCATTTTATTGGCCGGGTGCGCGTCGACAACCACGTCTGTTTCACCGCCGGAAGAGTCTAAGATAGCCAGGAGGTGGCGCTGTACTAAGCAGTTTTCTCCCTAGTAATTACCGACGTGGTGTAGTTACCTGTAGCCAGAGCGCGTTTACAAACGCCAACAGCTGGCAGAAATAATAAAGTCGACTACAGCTACACTTGCGTGTAGCGGTGACCGAGAAAACTTCTAGCGTATATATATTCCGCCACGGGCGCGTAAAACGTTTATAACTCCCCCACTCTATACGGTGCACGGGGCCAATACACACAATACAGCCAGGGTAATATTGCTTTGTGTGCTGATGCATGCTATACATATTTCACTACTTACTACATACCTATCAACATATTCACACAATACAATATTTGTATACACTATTTTTATACTCATATTTGTCCGCTGTTTTATCATTTACATGTGTTTGTTGGCTTATATAATTATTGTATCCCTCTTTCAGTGACACCTGAGGATGGTTCTAACCGAGAACCGAAATCGATAGTGTTGAACTTAGTAGTTATTACCAACAATAAAGTAGTGTTTTCAATAAACAATACCTATTTTACTTCTATTCTATTCTATTCTACTCATACCATACCATACCAAAGGACATCATATTAAATGGGCCAATTCAGAAATTGTTGAGTAATTAGGTAATAACGTGTACCTACGTTGTTAAATTATCATATTGACGCGTGCGTTAAGAGACATGCTAATCAGATCATACAGAATCGTGCCGATTCTGAATACGAAGATATACCGTCGTTTTTTGTATAGTAAGGAATTCTCGTGCGATGTTAGTGTGGATGACGTGAGAACAGTTCAATTGTTAATGATGATTTTAATAAGAGCATTCAATCGTCACAGACGTCGATCATGGAAACAACTAATGTTGTGCGAGATGTAATGTTGTCGCCCAGAACGAGATCGACGTCAGCCGAATTGTTTAATTAATTACTGGTATACAGGTATTTGAGGGAAGAAACGTAGTGTATTTTTATATAGTGTAAAATAGGCTTGGAAACCCTACCCCCTGGTTTCCAAATTCGGCAATCCTACGTCGATATATGATGTATGTACAAAACGTAGACTAAATGAGTACATGAGTACAAATTCGATTCATCTCGTTTTGGGCGCGTCGACATCCGGTGCTCCACGCCATGGCACCTTCAACAGTGTCTGACGTCTTTTTATCCTTGCGGGTTTCTTGCAACTTCCGTGAAATTCCTTCTTGATCCTTGTTAATACATTCATAGGGCCCTCGTAAATCTGCAGCACTAATACCATCGTTAAATCCACCATATTCACAAAAATATTTTCGTAGTTCTCGTTAGTTCTTTTCTTCCTTGTCATTGCTTTTGATTTGAGAACAATTTATGATGTCCATAAATATGCGAATTAGTATGCTATGGCAAAAATATAGTACGAATAGTACGCACAATTTTTAATAAAATAATAGCAGCTCCAATTGTACAGCGGTACTATGGAGATGCTATTTATCGACTGAACACAACAGTTATTGGCGATGAGCGATAACAATCTATCTATAATGTACAAGCAGTTCTATATATTTCTGTTTGGTTACAACCATAACAATATGATATGGGTCATCATTCACTTTTGAAGCAGGTAACCCAAGATTTGATCCATGGTTAGATATGGTTAGATAAAAGAAACATTTGATATCCTCAAAGAGGAAAAACAAGAAAAGATTTTATCTGCTGCAGTACATCGGACAGCAAGCATATGATTTACTTTCCGGTGCGATGATTTGGCACCGGAGATACCGACGGATAAAACTTACGATTTAATTACTACAATCATGAAGTCCCATTAAAATCTGGAACCTTTGGGAGTAGCTAATCTTTTCAAATACCATACAAGAAAGCAAGATGAAGATGAAACTGTGGGTGAGTTTTTAACGACACTACAAAACGTATCAGTACACATGTACCAAACAAAATCGTTACGCAATGAGTGTTTTTGGTTTACGATCAGAACGAATGCAGAGTAACTTTTAGAAATTGAGGAAGTAGATTTAGAAAAAGCTATCAGTATTACAACAAGCATGGAATTATGTATCTGCTAGAAGAACAATTCAACTAAAAAAAGTGGTTATACAATTCGTCGTGTTGATGACAAAAAAGGATAATTTCATGCGGGCCATATAATTCACGTTTAAAAACTATTTCTACAACCCATAATTTTATAAAATATTATAGATGTGGTGCTAAAGATCATTTCGCAAATGTATGCAAGGTGAAACATTTTCACTTTAATTCATGCAAAAGCAACAACTGATTGTTTCAAAATAAATATTACAAATTTTGTTGAGGATACAAATAAAGAAAACACAGAAGCAATATCCAGTGTCTCCTACAAAATTGAGCACAATCATGGGTAACAATATACATATTACTTTTATTGTTAGTGGTGAAGCGGTGCAGGATGCACGTGATGCGTGGTTCCAAATGGACGGTGCTCCAGCGCACAGCTGTTGCAGTAAGAACCTTGCTTAACGAGATGTTTGACGATCGGTGGATTGCGCTTAATGGGCCATACAAATATCCACCGCGTTCCCCCGACTTGACGCCAATGGATTTTTCATTTAGGGAGCTATTAATGACATAGTTTATGAGGACCCAATAATTGATAAGAACAACGTTAAAGGTAGAGTTCGAGCAGCTATCAATGAGTTATGTGGTAACTCTATCACGGAAGCCACCAACAATAATATGATAAAAAGAATGAAGCCTGTTTAGAGGAAAACGGCAATGTTTCTGATAGAATTAAGCAGTTTTTTAAATTTACTTAACGATCTTATTTTATTTTTAGTTTTGTGTTGTATTGTAGGCTTATAACTTGATTACTAAATTAATTATAATGGAAATTGACCTAAAAAACTTGTTCAATAAAGTTCTCTTTATTCCATATTGTTCGGTTATTTTCAAACGCAATCTAGATTTGCTAATGTTTTCAATATCTATTGATAACTAAAAATCGATTTCAGTAGGTACAAGTACATTTTAGGTATAAGACATTATACACAAACAGAAATTCAAGAAGTATTGGGTAATAACGGGTCTTCTAATCAGAAGCTTTACTGCGGGTTGACTATTTTATTTACGTTCAATATTTCGCAGATAATTTTCTGCTTCCTCAGAAACTATAACGAAATTACAAAAGTAACAATTTAAGTTGGAATACGAAACAAAACAAATATGAGGTTACCTAAACACTGGTCAATGAATGCTTGATTAGGATGGTAAAAGTGCACATATACAAGGAGCAAACGACGCAAAACAGGCGAGAACACACACCTTTCCTGAGCGTCCAAGACAACAAGTTTGAAATAATTAACAGTAGTGGTAGGCGGACTGCAATGGCCTCGCTAAAAACAATTATAAAATTGAAACGAACGCAATAAGTCGCTCGGCCGGTTACCTTACAACTTTCTTCAACACAACGTAAAAACAAGTTAACATTAACATTAACACTTAACATGTACTCGTTTCTTTTGACGTAACAACTTCGTTCACTTGCATCCCGTTGCAGTTGGTGTTAGGAGATAATAGACCAGGAATGGGAGCCGATTGGCTATTTAATGTTTTGGCGGCCTGCAAGGAAAAACTTCATCGTTGGACAAAGCTGGTAAATAATCTGTCAGATAGTAATAATATATTTATTCGTTCTCGTTGTCTGTCATGAATTCTATTAATCACTTACGTTGACGCAAAGGATGAGACTGATACAGGATTTATTGACGGAACTTGTGTTTTTTTTTTTTAAATAATTGATCGTAACTGATTAGGATATGAATGTTGCTGTTGTGATGTACCGGCAGTAGTATGAAGTAGAAGAAGGTACAAACTTTAAACACAACTTATTTTATTTATTCTAAACTTTACAGGTTATTATGTGAATTCTCTAGCGCCGGGCGTGGAATGTTCATTTCATTTTCTTTATTGGTGCCAAACCATACATTAAATATGTTACACAAGTCAAAATATACACAAAAAATTACATGCGAGTAACCTCGAGATGAAATATTACTCGGCGGATATAAACTCATCAAAGTCATAACAGGCCCTACCCACAAGATACTGCTTCACTTTAAGATTGAATTGCTTCAGTGGTAAGTTATTAAAATCCTGCGGAAGAGCCTTATAAAAAACAATCGCATAATATAATGTTGCTGTTCTGGATCGGTTAAGACGGTGAAAATCATATGCGTTATGTGTGTTATTACTCTTTATTAAATTGTTGTAATGTTCAAACTTCAAACGTCGCGCAGGGTGGCAACACTGATCAGTGCACAGCGCATGACGTGCAATACAAATTTGCAATACAAAATAATTAGAATATGGAAGGGCCAAAAAGATTCAGCGAACGGCAAAAACTGCTAATGGTAGAATTTGTCAAAAATCAGCCACAGCTACTAAGCGGAAAATTTACCGCAACTTTTACTTTACAAGATCAACAACAGTTGTGAATGGAGTTAACAGAATTGTTGAATGAACTTCCCGGGGCCACTAAACAGTGGAAAGAATGGAAAAAGGTACCCACATAATAATTACGTACAGGTACATTAAGGGACGCGTTATCCTCTGGGTAAACTATATTTTCTCGGTACCCCACAAACATCATACTTAAAAGTTAGAATAGCAAATGTAGCGATGCTGAGGGTGGGCCCCGACCCAATATATTACAAACTGAATGCCTTCAATATACTTTTGCTGTAGTAATATAGAAAACAAAAATATACAAAAAAAGGGGTAACACAGACATTTTTGTACGTTGGTGAAAAATGTTGAGGGGACCTAAAAGGACCTAGTTCCGCTAAAATCTCATTTTTTTTTCGGCAGTAATAACCAAAAAATCCGTACAAAAGTTCCGTATAAAAATCGACCGATCGATCGCGAAGCTAATTTTGGTCGATCACTGGCGATGTCTTGATTTAATGTGTGAAGGTGGCTTTAGTCACCTTTTCATAGTAGCAAATAAGCTTGACTCTAACCCTATTAAAAAACGGTTGTTAACTAATTGCTCAATAACAGTGAAGAACCTTTGATTTTCTCCCTATTTATATAACCCTATTGTTAGCCAATGTGGAAGATGAAAGATAGTTTCGAATCCAGCAATTTATCCAGCAAAAACAGCAGACAACACGGAAATCGAGCAATGACTGATCTCGCAGAACTGTTCGTTTACCGATAGCGGTTTTTGCCTATCGCATTGTAACTAAAAACGTTAACAGTAACAAATGAGTTTTGTTACTCATGTAATTAGAAATAAGCGAATTTGTAATCTTCTATCAGTAGCCCAATATCTGAAATAATCCAACAAATAAAATAATTC
Organism: Melinopterus prodromus; assembly: GCA_964023965.1. NCBI lineage: Eukaryota > Metazoa > Arthropoda > Insecta > Coleoptera > Scarabaeidae > Melinopterus > Melinopterus prodromus. The sequence goes on from OZ030390.1 coordinate 64,134,338, forward strand.
CAAAAACGGCCACTCCTGATTATAGCATTGCTCTCAAAGCCAGTCTCCAGAACCATTGCCCTCAATGATAAACTTGGTTTCATTCAAATTTCCATTCGACAATTCATAATTTGCCGAAATTCAAAGGTCTCCCTTATTCAACAACAGTAACCAACATGTATTTCTTACCTTTTTGCGTAAAAAGCAAAAAGCAAACCATCTTTCAGCTCAACAACATATATTAGCATGTTAAGTTATAACCTTTCAGCTCAACAAAATAAGCAAATATTAGCAAATATTAGCTCATGAAGATAAGCAAATAAGCAAAGGACCATCATTCAGCTCAACAAGATAAACAAATGTTGGCAAAGGGCCGACTTTTCATCTCAAATCAATATAAACCAATAATATCAAATTGCTAACTTTTCATCTCAACATGATAAACAACCATTTTGCAAAGGGCTAACGTTCCAGTTCCTAGCCATTCAGATATTAACAAAGGGCTAACCTTTCAGCTCAAGAAAATAAAAATATTAGCAGAGCCAACCTTTCAGGTCCACAAAATAAATAAATTTTAGAAAAGGGCTAACCTTTCAGCCAAACAAAATAAATTAACATGTGAGTAAAGAACTGACCTTCAGCTCGACAAATTAAACAAATATTCGCAAAGGACTAACCTTTAAACTAAACAAGATAAAAGTATTAGCAAATGCTATCCTTTCAGCTCAAACCCAATCAAATATGTTAAGACCCAGTTCTACCTCCCCTAAAACGCGTTTTCAAAAAAAAAAACGTTATTTATTATTCAAAATTTATGACATTTTCAGTGTAACTTCCTAGGTAAATAACTAGTTGGGCTGAATGAAAAATAATTTTTTGGAAGGATGAAATTTAAATTTACTTCCACATCTTTTTTTTTCAAATATAAAACTTCTAGCCCAACTCATGATACAAAAATAGATTTTTTTGAAATACAATTTTAACCTAAACATTATAATTGCCATAATAAAGCGTAATTGCCAGAAATGTACTCTTTTGCCCATATTACTGCTGCCCGGTGTAGACAGCAGAGGCCAAGAACCGCCTATAACTGGTGACTACGGATTGACGTTGGTGGGAGACAGGCTGACTACTCCCAGCAAAAAACGTGGAAACGAAATATTTCGTGTCGGAGTTGCGATGTTTTTAGAACATATAGCCTTAATATTACTCATCATTTTTACGTAGGTAGATAAACAAGCTGCTTCAGTACGAGATGAACTCCCGCGATCTATTGATACATTTAGAAAAGTCTAAAATTTTTAGATAATAAGTCTAAAAATTCTCCACGATTATTTTCCTGACAAAAACAGCCGAGAAATCTTAAAATCAAATTTTCATCCATACTGTGCTTTTTTATAATGAACTCTGCAAATCTGAAAATTTGGATCTGGAAATTTATTTTCGTTATGCGTTTATATCGAAAACTTAATAGGTGACTTAAAAAAATGTTTTTAACGTATATGTTGCGTATCTACTACCCGTAGCTCGCGGGAGTGGTACGCCTATGACATGTCGATCACGGCACATTTTAAAGATAAAAGGTAGATCTTAAGGAGTCAAAAGTTGGCCACCCCTGGTATATAGTACAGAATCCTTTCAGTTTCACAGAACCCGATTATACAGTATACATGTTTTGAAACATATAGTGTTGTTTCATCATACTTACATTTAACAAAACTGGAGGCAAAGTAATTATGTGATAATGTCGACTCGACGGTGATGCGTTTGTTATAAAAGATTGTTCGATATATAAATACTAACGACTATCAAAAACAAGCATCTTTAAAATAAATTATCTTATTTACAAAATGCAAGATATCTGTCAAATAACGAATACGTGTATAGGTAAGACATTCAGAATTAGTGATTTAAATAAGATGTAATTAGAATTTAATTCCAAAGAATTGCACTTGCATAAACAAAAAGATCTTCATTCCCGCATTTGAGACGCAAGCCAGCATTGATTCTTAATTGTTTACACGAAATTTGTGAAAAAATTGTTGCAGGCGCATCTGTATACTTAGGATTTAAACAAACACGACTGTAAAAGAATATGAGTTTATTTTTACAAAGTTAATAAACAGCTTTATAATACTTCGCACTTCGTCCCTCAAAACATATCTGAACTAAACATTGTAGGTGGGTCCCAAATCGAAATCGCGTGTGATTCCAGGAAAGTATAACCCATCCCTACATATTACTAAAAATTATAGTATTATCATATATTGTTCCTATCAGACATGGCACGATTTTGTTTCGCGGACCAAATCGAAAGCAGCCCTAGTCCGCCAGAGCCAGTCACGAACGGGAGGAGGCCCGGGAAGTGAAATTGTTTTGTCTCCTGTCGAGGAGGATATCCTCTGCAACATTCTGAAACCCTGCAGCATGGTGGGCCACACGGAAGTGGCAGAATCTGTGGCTTGCATAGATCTGGGTCAGCAAGGTAGGATATTGATGATATCAAACTATCCACCTCCTCTTAATTATCTAATTACCTCCTCCACACTCTTCCAACTTTCCTTGTTTGGTGATTCTACCGTTTAGTTCCATTTCTTATCACCAGATGGCTCGATATGTTAATAGAACATATACTTTCCAGATATTGGTGAACAAATGGAAACAGGTAGCGAGGAACCTGTTGCGGGTCCTTCCCGCACCTCAACTTCACCACCGAGCACACAGCTCCATGCATAGCTCTACCCCAATACAAAAACCCAGAGTAAAACTTACGGCAGCCGCCATAGCCGCGCAGGCGTGCCAGCAGTCGCTCGACAAGAAATTACAAATTAAGTAGGAGTATTACGAAGCTAAGCTTCGTAATCTAATCAGGAAGCGAAGCTTCGTATTCAAGAGAGAGAGACCGCGGCTCTGCAAGCCATCGCAGAGGCGCTACGCCCTCTTTCTGCTATCGCAGAATCTCTCCGCGTATTATCCGAACGTACAGCCAACAACAGTTAATATTTTTGAAAAATAAATATTTCTCATTCTCTCCAGGAAATGGATACACAGACTACATTTATTTTTGTAAGGCAGTATTATTATTATGGCGTTTTCGATTTATACAATTTTTGCAGGCAGTCTCTGCGAACTGCACCGTGAAGATGCGAAAGCGCACAATTTTCATGCAGTATAGCATTGTTTTGGTGCATTCTTTAAAGAATTGCATTTTCTTTGATTCTATCAGTTTTAGTCGGTATGGATATCGACAGCTCATCGCCGCTCCAACATAAACCCACCGTAATAAATAAAAGGCATATATCAATGCTCTAACAATTTAATTACCAATCTAAGGTGGGGGCGCCTATACAATTATTTAGTTGGTGTAAGTGAAGCCCCACTATACTTACACCTTGAGCCCAGTACTTCTCAGTAATATAGTTAACAGACTCCTTAAATCTACAGATTATTAGTTTATGTGGAACGTACAGTAATAGTATATTGTGTACCAAGCCGAGAAAGTGGTTCTTTTCCGGGCGAGAGAAGAGTTGCACAGGCGAGCCTGGGCACTTCTTGAGGCCAGGAAAACCACTTTCTGGGCGTGGTACACACATAATTTTTTATCCTACACAACAATATCGTAATAAAATCACCCGTTTCTAAAGAAAAATCTCCGACATACTGGCTTTTGACAAATAAAATTCATTGACGTTTTAATCACAAACGTCAAAAATTAACCTTACCAAAACAAACTATACAAAAAAAGGTTCAACACTAAAACTAAATTTTTAATCGGGTTGGTTTGTTCATTGCGATAGCTAGTAAAATATGCAAATAAGAAAAGTTATACATATGGCAATTGAGCATCAGTTACTATCCTAATAGCCCTGTAAAATCCCATGTATTTAAAAACAATCACCCTGCATTTCCTACTATGTAGAATTCAAATTTAAATTTGAAATGGATCATTAGTCTTCGTCCTTTTCTTAAATGATCTTCCGGATAATGGCCCATATCGTGTCCCAGATTTCCTCGCTCTTTGTCTGCTCCTAATAATAATAATAATATTTATTGCAGCATAGTAATTAATGACTTCTAATTCGGACTAATTCCGACGTCCAACAAAACATATATATATCCTCTATTATGCTGCAGTATCGCATTGAACATTGCAAACAGCAGCAAAATATTACTAAGTACAAGATAACAACAGAAAAGTTATTCAGTATAGTACAGCCCCGTTAATCCGAACCTCGCCAATTCGAACCCCGTGTAATCCGAACAAATATTATATCCATTTTGGCTCCCGGTAATCCGAACATTTATGACATTTTCCCGGTAATCCGAACAACGCGAACAGCGCCGCGCGCTGCAACTCGCAAAGTCCTGTTGTGTCTGCCGTCAGTGTGCACGGCGCCATCGGCAGTGTGATAACAGAATAGAGCCGCTGCACGTATGTAGTTAGCCCGTGGTTTTTAACGTGAAAATGGATCCGAAACGGATCAGTTCTTTGTAATGTTCAAACAATAAATGTTTCTAATCTAGTTGTTTGGTTTAACATCCACGAAAAACATGTAATAAGCAAAAACAAAACATTTTTGATAATCCGAACAACACCCGGTCCCAATTAGTTCGGATTAGCGAGGTTGTACTGTATTAGTAAACTGGAATTCCTTGCAACCCTCGCTCGCGTTACAGGGGTACAGGTTATCGCAAGGAAACTAACAAGCATAACACAACATAGTACTATAACCAACACTGCAGAATGAATTGTTGTACACAAGTTGGAATCTTGGAATCGTGCAATGCACTCGTTCAAAATAAAGCCAGAAGCTCCTAGGACAAAGTGCGAGATATCGCAAGGAACGCATCAAGTGCAAACAAAACAGTTTATAAAGCAATCTTCATTGCAACCCTCGCTCCCGAGACAGGAGTACAGGTTATCGCAAGGAAACTAACAAGCGTGAACACAAAAAGCTAGCCCTGCAACATCTCAATCAGTTGGCAAAGACATTTCGAAGTAGTCTTTGTCTGGCTTGTCTTCCTTCCGCTAGTTCAACGTTAGCGTGCCTTTCAATGTCTGGATCGTCGTCGTCATCCTCTATATGTGCATACATCCCTAAAAGCAAAGCCTTAAAACGACTTATAAACAAACGTCAGTAACGTGGTTACCAAGATCGATTTCGTCTTGCGCGCCTTCCGCCTCCGGCTCAGGATTTGGAGGGTGAGGAATATTATGTTCGATGCACATATTATGTAGCGTAAAATGTGCAGGGGAGCACGATACTCAGAACTGCACAAAGTCAAAAGAGGAACCCGCAAAATGCTATAATTGCGGTAAAGGTCATCCTGCAAACTACAGGGGTTGTGTAGTTCCGATTGAACTTCAAAAGATTAAAAACGCCAATTTTAAGAAAATCTCTCCCCCGGAACAGCAGAAAACAAAGCATGTAAACAGAAAAGTTATCAAGGCCAAAGAGGTATCTGGTGAACAATCTTATTCCAACATGGTAAATGGTAAGTCGACCTCTAGTGCTAAGCCACAAATAGAAAGAATTGAGGTAAAAATGAACCAAACCGTAAACAATCTTCCAGAAATCAGCAAAACACTGCAATTAATACTGGAAAAACTGAATAAACAAGAAAATGTTACTAAATCCATTGTGGCCAGACTCGACAAGCTTGAAAAATTCCATAAAAATGGCTGATTGTCTTCGCATACTTTCATGGAACGCTAACGGGCTATTACAACATAGAAATACCTTACACACATTTTTAACTGAACATAAAATTGATATTTGCCTAATATCAGAAACTCATTTCACAAAAGAATCCTACCTAAAACTTCGAGACTTCACACTTTATCACGCTATTCACCCGAGCAATTGCGAAGAGGAGGAAGCGCAGTATTAATTAAAAATAATATATCTCATTATGAGGACGAGAAAATCGAAAAAGAAGAATTTCAAGTTACGTCTGTTAGAGTCAAAACAAAATGTGGAATAATATCGATTGGAGCACTTTATTCACCTCCGAGGCACAACATAAAGAGAACACAGTATTTGGATCTTTTGCAGACTTTCTCTGGGAAGTTCATACTGGGGGAGACTTTAATTCCAAGAATACATATTGGGGTTCACGGCTAACTACAACAAAGGGAAGAGAATTACTACATGCAATCCAAAGCAACAGATGCGAAGTCCACTCAACAGGTAAGCCAACTTATTGGCCTACTGACAGAAACAAGATTCCAGATCTAATAGACTTTTTTGTAATTAAAAATCTGTCATCTAGCTTCATTGATATCACCGAGGAACTAGATCTTGACTCTGACCATACACCAATTATCTTAACTCTAAGTCAATCGGTAATTAGAAAAGAAAGAAGACCAACTCTGACAACTAAAGCTACAAACTGGGAAGCATTCAAAACAAGCCTAGAGCAGAACATCAACTTGTCAGTTTCACTCAAAACTCCCGAAGAATTGGAAGACGCAGTGCAGAGTTTCCACGGCGATATACAGGAAGCTGCGTGGTTAGCTACACCCCAAATAAATTACCATATCAAGAATAGCAACATTTATCCTTTAGAAGTCAGAGAATTGATAGCAAAGAAGAGAAAAGTTCGCAAACGTTGGCAAACTACAAGAGACCCTATAGTTAACACAGAACTAAATAATATAGTTTGGAAACTTCGCAAACTTACCGAAGAAATCAAACAACAAACTATTGGCCGGCATTTGGAGGGGCTAAGCAATGACTCTGCTACGGACTACTCTCTATGGAAAACCACCAAAAACATAAAGCGACCGATAATGCAAATTTCCCCGATAAGAAAAGAAGATCGATCTTGGGCCAGAAGTAACAAGGATAGAGCCGATATCTTTGCCGATCACTTGGAAAAGACATTTACACCGAATGAAACTCATACCCCTGAACTTCCCGAGTCCATCACCTCGACAGCACTGGAGTCAAAGCCTATACCCCATATTTCACCAAAAGAACTAATGACTGAAATCAAAACCAACCTCAGTTCGAAAAAAGCACCGGGATTTGACCTGATATCAGGAGCCCTGTTGAAGCAGCTACCGAGAAAAGCCGTGATAAAGATGTTAAATTTGTTCAATGCTGCACTGAGGTTAAGATATGTGCCCTCATTCTGGAAAGTGGCTGAGGTCATCATGATACCCAAACCGGGTAAACCGCCAAATGATGTAGCCTCCTACAGACCTATATCTTTGTTACCAACCATTTCAAAACTGTTTGAAAAATTACTTATCAAGAGAATATACCCAATTCTTGAGAAAAATCAAACTATTCCATCACATCAATTCGGCTTTCGAGCTCGACATTCAACAATCGATCAGGTACACCGAATTACCGATGTTATAGCAAAGGCTCTTGAGGAAAAGAAAATTTGCTCAGCAATATTTTTAGACGTGGCTCAGGCTTTCGATAAGGTGTGGCATGATGGACTCTCCGAGAAACTGGAACAGCAGCTTCCTAGTGAATATACAGAACTGTTAAAATCATATCTGAAAGATCGCCACTTCAGGGTGAAACAGGATGACGAATACTCCTCGCTACACAATATCAATGCCGGAGTACCACAAGGAAGTGTATTGGGACCACTTTTGTACCTACTGTATACTTATGACATTCCTGTTCCGGGAGAAACCACAGTGGCAACATTTGCAGACGACACGGCTATTTTGGCGATTAGTGACAGTCAAGAAGCAACTGAAAAATTACAGATAGCTGCAAACAAAATCAACCTTTGGACAAAGAAATGGCGCATCAAACGAAGGAAAATCCACGCATGTAAACTATACCAATAAGAAAGTTAACTATATTCCAGGAACCATTAATGGGAACGATATTCCATACGCGGATACAGCGAAATACCTTGGCATGACACTGGATGCCAAGCTTAGATGGAAAAGCGGAACGAACTCGACCTAAAATTCCGCAAAATGTATTGGCTAATGGGACGGAGGTCAGCCATGTCAGTGCAAAATAAGCTCCTACTATACAAGCAATTATTAAAGCCAGTATGGGTGTATGGAATACAGTTATGGGGATGCACTAAGCAGTCCAATATCAACCTCATTCAGAGGTTCCAAAATAAAGTACTAAGGGCCATTGTTGGTGCGCCATGGTACATCAAAAACACCAGTCTTCATCGGGACCTCCGCATGGAGATGGTAACTAGCGAAATATCAAAATTTGCTAAGAAGCACGAGGATCGTCTACTCCACCACGACAACTTTGAAGCCATCCAGCTGCTAGACAACAGTGCGCTAGTGCGTCGGCTGAAATGAACTAAACCATTCGAACTAGTGCGGGAGTGATTAAAAGCAGAGCACTCGTAGTGTATTCACAGTATGTGAAAAGTGAAAACAAGTGTAAGGGAAACAACCGCCGTCTACTTGAGTGGTAAAAATTGTCAGACTAAAACAACTTGGGCCAATGAGCAAAATTGTAAAAATACTTTTTATTTTATCAGTTTGGGTTAAGTGAAAATAACTTGTTAGTCATTGACTAGGTGTTATGCCACAAACACTCTGTGTTTGAACAAAATAATAAAAAAAAATTTGTGGCGCTACACATGCGTTTACTATCTTGCCGGCAACCCCCGGAGCATAGTCTAAAACTCTATGTTTGAAGCAGCAACGGAACCTCATTTTCAGCAAACCATTGCAACGCTCAATCAAACTACGGATTCTCTTATGTGCATTATTGTACCGATGTTCCGCTGTGCCTGGAGCCGGTTGGTATTCCATCGGTGTTAGTGAATATGCCCTTAAAGGATACCCTGAATCACCTGCCATAAAAATATGAACGTTAGGGTAGACGGTAATTATACCGGGTGGTCATTTTAACTTGAGACTCCTAAATATCTCGTGAAATATGCATGGTACTGTTACGTAGCTCATGTAGACGGTGCAAGAAGGTAGGTCAGGAATTGCCTAGAATGTAAACAAACAACAGAGTAACATGATACCTTGGTTTATTAGACCGTCGCGTCGTCGAGTACAGCTGATCTCTATACAATAGTCGCGCTACTCTACAAGTAGGTGCTGCAAAGCTACTGATATCCTTCCCATCCTAATCCGTGGCTTTTATATTAATTTGGCAAGACGTCATGACCTGCTTTAGGCCCCCAAAAATCCTTAGTTAGGATTTTTGGTTGCACACGGCTTTTTGATATAAGTAAATGTTAATGTGCACGCTTTGTACTCGTGCCACAAGGAATTTCCTTTGTTCTATATCAAAAAGCCTGACGCCTGCATTTCTGACTAAGCAACCGTCTGCCGGACGGACGGGTTAAATGACCTGGCCTAAATTATACAATGCAATGTACTATCTTTCGTCACAACCCTCCTGGCAAACAATTGCTCGACCCAGAGCAATGAAAAGAGAAAGACACAAAATTGAACAGCCACGGATAGGGATAAGAAAGAACGCACTACTTACAATCTTTATTTGCCTACAACAAAATATAAAAATACACATAAAACCAAAAAATATTCATAACAATACAGTAAGTTTACACATCGAGAGTTTTTGTCAGCCGTTATGGTTGGTCTCCTCTGCTGGCTCCTCCTGTTCCGTGATCCGGATGATCAGTCGGTCCAGCGATACCACTGATGCTACCCTGTCTCCATTGCACACCTCCGCTGCATAGTATGGTCTGGGCCGAGTACCGTGACGCGGTGTCACTGTAGGGATACCTGGACTCCCTTCAATGCCAGGTTTTTCCTCTGCTATGAGCCCTCGTGTTGCCTCCTCATTTATACATTTCGAGCCCTTTTTCGCTCCTCTGTTGTGGCCAATCTCGTCGGATAGCCTCCTCAGACTGGTCGAAACGGCTTGTTTCGTCCGGAGTGGTTCGGTAGAATCCGTAGCGCCGGTCCCCTCCAGTCTTCTCCGTTGCCATATTCTTTTGGCAAGCATCAGGCAACACCATATAATTACTGTTGTACTCATGACCCCAGGGGAGATGATCAGCGTAACCTCGTGGGCAGCATCAAATGCCCTCACCGACGTGGGTACTGCCGCTAGTGCTGTTGGAAGACGTCGGAACACCAAAATGACCATGATGCTTAGCGCGGTATTCCAAATCAAAAATATGGTGTCTCCAAAATAATTCCGTTTGGTTCTGGATTGCACTTGCTCCTTTATTGACTCCATTCCTGCCCAAATATGCTGGTTGCTATGATGGTTGGTGATGTTTAGGTGCGGCACCGACAACGTCCAGTTGGAATTTAAGCACTCTGACATATTTTTGTAGGTTGGCTGCATCCACAGTTGAGGGTGCATCACGAAGGAATGCAGATTTGACCATATCGCCGGTAGTGTATGCTGTATCACTACTTTTTCCCGCTGGTGTTGGCACGGGAACATCTCGTTGATGATGGTTTCTTTGTTCGTCACGAAATGGCAGTGGCACGGCAGGTCTACACTTATAGCCCCGACCTTCTCATATACGCTGTCAGCCAGTGGGAGTACCTCTTGTCCGCAAATTATCCTGGACTCTCGTTCTGGGTGTGTAAGGATGTATCGATTGGCTTCCAAGTGTGTCACCAGCATCGTGGTACCTTGATGGCACCGAAGTGGGCAGTAGCGTCCAATTTCCTGTACCGTAGCTCCGCGATGTAACACCTTAGCGCACTGCGGACCCTCCAAGGAGTCTGAAGAAAATCGGGGTAGGAAGCATAGTTTATCGTGGTATTGTCTGCATTGATGAAGGTCAGGACCCATAATTGGGCGAAGTTCTTCTGTGGCGTCGTCGTGTCCCACGGCCAGAAACATGCCTGTATTCTGTATTATACATGTTTCTTCTTTCCAAGCAAACGGAGTTGCCTTCAGCTCGAACAACTCCCACTTTGTTGAGCCCTTCCTGATGGGTACCTTGATGGTTACCGTGATCATGTCGTTGGATATAGTGCAGTCTGCGATTGGGAGCTGATAATATTTGTGAACCTTCTCCGATGGGATTACGAGTTCGTACTGCTGTTTCCTCAGGCTGGTGTTGAGTTGTTCCAAGTCTGTCTTTAATATCGAGGACATGATGATAGTGGCGGATAAATGGTGGTTCTTGCAGCTATGTATGACATCACCATGTTTGATCTGGTTGGTTAAGGCGTTTATTCTCCGGGCGTTGAAGTATGCGTGGGACAGAGCTCGTTGGGCGTGTTTTAGCTTCTCCTGTTCCACACGACGAAGTTTGTAGTGCAGACGTTCCAAGTTCTTCATCCTGGACTCTAGGGTACGCAAGCTGTCCTGGGTTTGTTCTTGGTATACTTGGAATTTTTCCGAGTTGGTCCCGAACTGCTTGAACTCCTCCTGAAGGTCACTGGTCAATCGTTCAATGGTGTTTTTGATGGTGTCATCTTGGCTGATCAGGTCATCGAGCTGATGTTGGGTAGCTACTCCGCAGCACCAGTTGAAGGCGTCCCCCACGAAACTCAGCGACCGCTTGGTAATATTGCTGCTGAAGTCCTCTACGTCTGCCTCGGGGTATCGAAGTACAAATTCCTCCGTGGTCCATGTTTGCTGGATTAGTTTTAGTTGTTCGTCCACTGCATCTCCTAATTTGTAGAGTTCTTGGCTCAATAGACAGGGTAACGGTATGGTCTCTTCTCGACAGTCAGTGTCCTCCATTGGAACTGGTTTGTATTGGTGGGGCCTCCAGTTTGACCGGTATATGATTGGTATCGTAGCCTCGTATACCAGCGCTCGTGGTAATGGTTTCCAGTGAATCCCGGCGCTAATGTGGACGGGGGTGTCCTCGGGGTGGCCGGCGATCAGTCGGGTAGTCCATAGCAAAGCAATGAACGTGAGGATAGCTGGCTGGCTCATCTTATGTGTCGTCATAATCATCTAATTACGAGAAAAGAAAAACCCTTATTACTAAACGTTACTAATGTAATTACAGCTATGATTAAGACTGGGTATTTGGGCAGGGTAAGGTAGTCCATGGATCGTGGTAGGGAAGAATGCGGCTCACGTGCACGGTATCGATTTTAGGCTTCTTTCCCCTTCTCATCTCAATCTCGTAGTTGACTTCATTTACTTTCTGTTGAACAGTATATGGTCCGTACCATTGGAGCATCAACTTCTCACTTCTCCCCACTTTTCGGGTAGGTGTAAATACCTTCACTTTGTCCCCAGGGCGAAATTCCACGTGTCTGTGCTCTTTGTCGAATCTTTCCTTCGCGGCTGCTTGACTGGTGTGGATTTTTTCTACAGCAGTGGCGCGTGCTGCTAATGCTCTCTCTCGTATCTCAGTGACAGTCGTGTGTGTGGTTGGGTTGGACAGATTCGCTTGAGTCGGTAAAATGGGTTCTCTCCCATATACTAGCATGAATGGAGATGCCTGGATGGTTTCTTGCCACGATGTATTGTAGGCAAAGGTCGCATGCACAACGTATTCGGACCAGTCAGTTTGGGTGGTGTTTGTATACATGGACAGTATATCGGCAAGTGTGTGGTTGAACCTCTCCGTGAGACCGTTGCACATCGGGTGATAGCTGGTGGTGAAACTACTAACCACGCCCATACACCTTAATAGTTCCTGGATGAGTTCTGATCGGAATACAGCTCCTCGATGGCTTGATCGCTTAAGAGTGTTCGTGGAGTTCCATGTCTGGTTATGATGTGCTCGAGAAGAAACTCTGCTACAGCTTCCGCTTTCCCATTTCGAATTGCCTTGGCTTCTACCCATCGAGTGGCGTAATCTGTTGCAACAACTATGAAGGTCTTCCCGCTTCGACTTCTCCGGAAGGGTCCCAAGAGATCTATGCCTATCATGTCAAATGGGGTTGATACCGCTATAGGCTGGAGTAATCCTGCTGGTCTCAGGTTGGATCCTTTGCGGGCTTGACAATCGGCGCAGCCTTTGACGAATTTTTCTACGTCTCGGTGAAGTCCTTCCCAGTAGTACCTGTCTTGAATTTTTCGGAATGTCTTGGTAACCCCTAGATGTCCTGCCAGTGGTTCTGTATGATGGCTGAACAGTATTTCTCCGACGAGATGGCGGGGGATGACTAGTAAGTAGAGTTGTCCTTGGGGGTTTGCGTTTTTCTTATACAGTACGCCGTTTTGCAGAAGAAAATTCTTGGCGTGTCTCCTATCAGCGATGCTATTCGCTCGAGCGTCCGGGTCTTTCACTGCCTGAATTATTTGCCGAAGTCTGTTGTCCTTTTCTTGGTGGATCTTCATGTCCTCGTTCTGCAGAATTAGTGTGGGTATTTCATTAGCATCCTCTTCGTTGGATACTCTTGCAGGCAATACTGGGTTCCGAGATAGGTAGTCGGCATCGGAGTGTTTCTTCCCACTCTTGTAGACGATGGTGTACTCGTACTCCGTCAACGCGATTGCCCATCTTGCAAGTTTGCCTGTAGGGTCCTGGATCTTCTTAAGCCAACATAGTGCATGGTGATCGGTTACAATGGTGATGTGTCTACCGTAAACAAGGTGTCGAAGGTACCGCAAACTCCATATAATTCCGAGGGCTTCTAGTTCGGATATAGAATAGTTCTTCTCAGCCTGGGTAAGTGATCGGCTAATGTAGGCCACTGGGTGGAGTTCGTCATGTGATTCTTGTAGCAGTACCGCCCCCATCCCGTATCCACATGCGTCAACATGCAATTCGCAGGGTTTCAAAGGGTCGAAGTGGGCCAGCAAGGGCGAGCTCACTAGTTTGTCCTTTAGCGTCTGGAATGCCTCTTCTTGCTCTTGCTCCCACTTGAAATAATTTTTCTTGGTTGACTCGTACAGTGGCCTGGCTATTACCGAAAAATTTTTGATGAATTTTCGATAAAAATTGCAGAGTCCTAGGAAGCTCTGTAGTTGCTTGATAGTTGTGGGTTTTGGGAAATTGTTGATGCTCTGTAGACGGTCCTCGATGGGTAGTATTCCCTTCTCGTTGACTGTGAATCCTAGTACTTGTACTTCTCTTTTCGCGTAGACACACTTGGATGGTTTTAGTGTTAAGCCGGTTTGCCTTAATCTCTTCAAAACTTTCTCCAATCTCTGTATGTGTTCCTCAAATGTGTTAGAAAACACAATGATATCATCAAGGTATACTAATACTTCTTTCCACTTCATGTCCCCAAATACCGAGTTCGTGAGATTTTGAAATAAGCACGGTGCATTGCAGAGACCGAAGGGTAGGACGTTGAACTCGTACAGGCCATGTCCGGGGGATGTGAAGGCCGTATATTGTTTCGAGTTCTCTGCCAGGCCGACTTGCCAATAACCACTGAAAAGATCGAGGGTGGAAAAGTACTTGGCTCCGCCCATGTACATCAGGATATCGTCGATGATGGACAATGGGTAAGTAGATTTTTTTGTGACCGAGTTAAGTTTCCGGTAATCAACGCAGAATCTTGTTTTATTATCCTTCTTTTTGACAAGTACCACGGGGCTTGACCATGGACTGTGGCTGGGTCGTATGATTCCATTCTCCAACATCTCTTGGATTTGTTCGGCAATTATTTCTCGCTCCTTGTGGGACACTCTGTAGGGTCTAACCTTGAGGGGGGGTCCATGGTCCACTTCAATGGTGTGTTGTACCATGTTTGTAAATCCCATAGTTTCCATCGATGTGGAGAAGCAATCTTCGTAGCTTCCTAGCAACTCCCTCAGTTGTTGTTGCTGTGATACGGGAAGCCCTTCGTCTACTTGCATGTCCAGCTCTGTCAATAGTATGGTATCCTGGGATGTTGGTTCTGGTCTTACGGTAGGTTGGTGGGCCTGCAAATACCCGAGGGTGGTTCCTTTGAATAGCGTTGTTGGGATCATAGCGCGTGACTTCATCCGGGCTTGGGGTATGTGTTGGTCCAATGAGATATCTTCCAAGTATATCAACTTTTTCACCATAAATTTCTCATTGGGGACAAATTGGAGAAACTGGACAGGCACCTTCTCCGGAACGTCGAGATGAACTATCATGGTACCTTGAGGGTCTAAGCGAATATCTTCAGATAGAGTGACTTTATGGCTTCCATCCGACCATGAATGGTCCACGCATAGACCACAGAATTCGTCCTCGGATCCTCTTGAAAACGGGATAGTGACACTGGCTCTCCGATTGGTTAGGTGGACCTCTTCGGATTCGAAGTTGATAGTTGCTCCATGCTGCTTCAGAAACTCCACTCCTAGGACCAATGGTTTCGGTAGGTTCTTGATAACCAGGGCATTGATGTGGAACTCCGCGTCTTGAATTTGGATAGTAACTTGACATTCGCCGATGACTGGTACACGATGTCCTCCCGCCGTGACAAGAGAGCGGGGTGATGCCACAACTGGTGAAGTTACTTGGTTAAGATGTATTCAGTATGGATACAAAAGAAAAAACTGAGAATACTGCATAAAAATGAAAAGTTGAAAAATAAAGAATAATTAATCGTAAAAAGCGATCTATCTAAACCGATCTCTCTATCTATCTAAAGCAATATTACCATAATCCATAAAAGTTATGTTACCAAGCAAATAATAATCTCTGTGGCCCGCTACATGAAGATTCTTCAAGACATTTTTGACCTCTGACATATTCCATATATAGGCATCGTGAGAGCTTCCTGGATATTTAGCATTTACGTTTAAAATTCGTAGATCCGAGTCGCAAATCTAAAAGTGATGTGATTTCTTTCCTAGGTACAAGGTCTCATAATTCTCTGCATTACTACATTCCAGTTGAACGTTTAGAGAGTGGTACCCTCTACGGTTCACGTAGAGCAGTCAGCAGTCAGCATGCAAAGCGAGTAGACGTCTTGCCGTGAAATATCTTGAATAGCGTTGTTGGGATCATAGCGCGTGACTTCATCCGGGCTTGGGGTATGTGTTGGTCCAATGAGATATCTTCCAAGTATATCAACTTTTTCACCATAAATTTCTCATTGGGGACAAATTGGAGAAACTGGACAGGCACCTTCTCCGGAACGTCGAGATGAACTATCATGGTACCTTGAGGGTCTAAGCGAATATCTTCAGATAGAGTGACTTTATGGCTTCCATCCGACCATGAATGGTCCACGCATAGACCACAGAATTCGTCCTCGGATCCTCTTGAAAACGGGATAGTGACACTGGCTCTCCGATTGGTTAGGTGGACCTCTTCGGATTCGAAGTT
Source organism: Melinopterus prodromus (assembly GCA_964023965.1). Taxonomy (NCBI): domain Eukaryota; kingdom Metazoa; phylum Arthropoda; class Insecta; order Coleoptera; family Scarabaeidae; genus Melinopterus; species Melinopterus prodromus. The sequence goes on from OZ030390.1 coordinate 64,150,436, forward strand.
GATAGTTGCTCCATGCTGCTTCAGAAACTCCACTCCTAGGACCAATGGTTTCGGTAGGTTCTTGATAACCAGGGCATTGATGTGGAACTCCGCGTCTTGAATTTGGATAGTAACTTGACATTCGCCGATGACTGGTACACGATGTCCTCCCGCCGTGACAAGAGAGCGGGGTGATGCCACAACTGGTGAAGTTACTTGGTTTTCCTGAATGATATTTACGCCTGACCCGGTATCTATTACTGCTGTTATCCTGTGATGATTAACGTCCCCTTGGATGCACAGGATGTTCGGCCGCCCGTTTTCGACCACGGGGCTCACGGACGGGCTATCCGCTGCCCGCGTTAGTTTGGGTGGTCATATGGTTGTCGTTTCGCTTCTCGTCTGGTGCTGTTCTGTCGTTCATTCCGAGCGATCTCCCTCTCCCTGATCCTGGCCCTGCAGTCTCGGATGAAGTGACCCGGTATGTTGCAGTGGTGCTCCATTATGTGTTCGAGTGTTGGGAACTCGCCACTCCCTGGCTTCTCTTCTAGGCTCTGGGACGGTTGCGGTGACCAGAGCAGTGACGTGATTCTGTACCACTCGTTCCCTAAGATGGCTTATCTTCAGTACTGCATCTCTTAATTGAGTTGAATCCATGGTGGTATTACTAATAAGGTAATAGCTGTCGGCGTAGCTGGGATGAAGTCCTGTCTCGAAGTAGTCTTGGAAGGTTGCGTCCGTCATCTCGGTGTCGACCTCGTGTGCAAGAGTCACGAGGTCGTAGTAATACGATTTGATATCTTCGTTCTCCCTCTGCCTCCTATTGCGTAGTCGCATCAACAGCCCTCTTGTCGACTGTTCGCCGCCAAATTCTCTGGAAAGATCTTCCTTTAACTGTCCCCATGTCTTCGTCGTAGAGGGGTTTTGTAGTCTAGGTCCTTATCTTCGTCTTGTGTGTCTCTTCGGTAAAGACGTCCTCTTCGGTGTCTGAAATTTCTGGATTTCGTGCTTCTCCGGTGGTCACAAATTGAAATTCGATGGCCTGTACTTCCGCAGCCCGTTGGTTTTCTTCTGTGGGTGATCTAGCCAGGGATTTTCGAGGATTAAACGTTGCTTCTTCGCTTGCTGTCGCTTCTGGTAACTCCGTACTTCTGTGTGGTGGGTTGAAATCTGCTTCTTCTCGTGAAAGTTTTATTTGGCGCCTTGTTGGATACTGTCTAGACATTCCCTTGATACCTAATTGCTCGTTGAATCTTCATTGGGATCGTTTTGCGCCTCCACCATGTTACGTAGCTCATGTAGACGGTGCAAGAAGGTAGGTCAGGAATTGCCTAGAATGTAAACAAACAACAGAGTAACATGATACCTTGGTTTATTAGACCGTCGCGTCGTCGAGTACAGCTGATCTCTATACAATAGTCGCGCTACTCTACAAGTAGGTGCTGCAAAGCTACTGATATCCTTCCCATCCTAATCCGTGGCTTTTATATTAATTTGGCAAGACGTCATGACCTGCTTTAGGCCCCCAAAAATCCTTAGTTAGGATTTTTGGTTGCACACGGCTTTTTGATATAAGTAAATGTTAATGTGTACGCTTTGTACTCGTGCCACAAGGAATTTCCTTTGTTCTATATCAAAAAGCCTGACGCCTGCATTTCTGACTAAGCAACCGTCTGCCGGACGGACGGGTTAAATGACCTGGCCTAAATTATACAATGCAATGTACTATCTTTCGTCACAAAAGTGTTTTTAATAAACTTGTAGGACTCAAAGGGGGAAATGAGATGACGATATTAGTTTCATTGCAGATGGCGCTGCAATCGGTGAAAATGAAGCTTACTTAATTTTTTAAATGGGAATACCCAAATTTTTTATCAAATTATGATTTTTCGCTAAATAGGAAGAATCTTTTGTGTGAACATTTTTTTCGTTTGATGCATCTATTAAAAGTTATTGACGATGGGAGTTTGTGGCGGCTGCGGTAGTTACGACCGCTGCCACTGCATGGGATGCGCTCGCCGTCAACGCGACGACTGCGTAGACACACATGGTACAACGTAGGGAGGTATGTGCGTAACCGGGATACGTTTTGGTACATCGCGCGTTGCGCCGTCATGCGCATAGGGTTTTTTACGCACGAAAAAAATGCATTGTACGAAAAAAAGTTTCAGACAAAAGATTCTTCTTATTTAGCGTAAAATCATAATTTAATAAAAAATTTAGGTATTCCCATTTAAAAAAAGGAAGTTAGCGGCATTTTCAACGATTGCAGCGCCATCTGCAATGAAACTGGTATCGTCATCTCATTTCCCCCTTTGAGTCCTACAAGTTTATTTAAGACACTTTTGTCGTACCATGCATATTTTACGAGATATTTCGGAGTCTCAAGTTAAAACAACCACCCGGTATAACACATTATTCCGTTAGATCAACACTTAATTCATGTGAGCTTTGACATCTATCAATAAGTTCTACTTAAGCACAAGATCTGCAGATCTACACACCGATTTACGATGAAGATATCGAAGAAGGGATAATAACCATAAATGAAGATCTGACCCGAATTTTCAATTGGTCAACCAGCAACTCACTTCAACTTAAACCCAGTCAAGTGCTAGGTTGTCTTGGTCGGGGGACGGGATAGTGCGATGCGCGTTCGTGACTCAGTGCCCAAGATCAGTCTAAATGGCACCGCGTTGCCGATAGTAGAGACAGCAAGAAATCTCGGTGTAGTTGTGGACTCCAACCTATCCTTCGACGATCACGTTAACAAACTTTGGCAACGGTCCTACGCCAAACTGAAGCTTTTATATCAATTATTGCCTTTTATAGCTTTTATACCAATTATTGCCAACTTCTAATTTCAGATTCCCTAATATTGTCAGCTGTGAGCTATGCCGACGTTGTCTATGGGCCCTTTATTACACAGTCAGCTAAGCGGCGTCTTCAGAGCATCCAGTATAGCTGCCTGGCATACGCAACTGGTTGTCCGAGACGTCAACATATGTCTGAGGTACTTCGAGGAGCTGGATGGCTGAGAATGGAGGAGCGTCGTTTCATGCATTATGTTGGTGTGGTCAGATCAGCAGTTGTCGATGGACAACCCTCTTACTTAGCACAGAAGATTCAGCTTCGAGAGGGCGCTCACGGAAGAAACCTTCGTCATGTTTCAACCACCGCCTCTGTCCCACAACATAGAACGGCATTGTTCAGAAGATCCTTCAGCTATCTTGCCTCCCATATAATAAACACTGTACTAAACAATGTTGGTTTCAAAAGCAAGCAGACTGTCTCTAGATGCTTGAAACAATCGTTTATTAATGGAGACCTTCAATCTGAGAATCTCTACTAATTATTAAAATTTATTCAAATTTATTAACTTTTTCGAATCTATACATGTAGAGTAAGGGTTATATTTTATATCACTATATGTGTTATATATACCTTTTGTAATTTCTATTTATTACAATAAAGAATATTATTATTATTAGTAAAAGAGGTTTTAATTTAGTTTTATTACAATAAATTTACATACCAGTTATTAGCTTAATTTAAATACAACGAACTTCCGAGTCCAGATATTGGAAATCAATTACCGATATTACCAAAACTTTAATGTGTTAATAATATAATAACCTAAGCTAAGTGGTTATCCTGGTCAAGAAAGAACAAATCGGATCAGTGAAAACTGTTTCTCGTATGCTGAATCTAAAAGCAGAATTCTGAATTTTGGCTATATTTTCGTGTTATTTATGTTCAAAAAGTAGGCTCAATTTGAAGTTTCTGCCTTCATATCAGATTTGACAGATTGTTCTTGTTATACCAAAAGCAGTTTTCACTTGTTCAATTCTGTTTGATTGTTGGTCACTTATCTCGATTAAAGTATTTATAACAAAATTAATATTATATATTATATTATATATATTTTTAATATTTATATGAAATTAACTTATTCCCGGGTTTGAGACCCTTGGGGTACTGGTTAAGATGTATTCAGTATGGATACAAAAGAAAAAACTGAGAATACTGCATAAAAATGAAAAGTTGAAAAATAAAGAATAATTAATCGTAAAAAGCGATCTATCTAAACCGATCTATCTATCTATCTAAAGCAATATTACCATAATCCATAAAAGTTATGTTACCAAGCAAATAATAATCTCTGTGGCCCGCTACATGAAGATTCTTCAAGACATTTTTGACCTCTGACATATTCCATATATAGGCATCGTGAGAGCTTCCTGGATATTTAGCATTTACGTTTAAAATTCGTAGATCCGAGTCGCAAATCTAAAAGTGATGTGATTTCTTTCCTAGGTACAAGGTCTCATAATTCTCTGCATTACTACATTCCAGTTGAACGTTTAGAGAGTGGTACCCTCTACGGTTCACGTAGAGCAGTCAGCAGTCAGCATGCAAAGCGAGTAGACGTCTTGCCGTGAAATATCTTTGATTTATATTCGTCAACAGTCAGTGATAAGTGAGTTGGTTACGTGACTGTGATATATGCGACAGATTATTCGCACCATGGTACTAACTAAGCAGCAACTTAAGGACTAGCAGTTCAAGGAAGTCAGGGATATGGTTACAGAAGTAGTTAAAAAGGAGAGGGACGAAATTATATGATCCATAAAGAAAGAATTCCTAGAGGCAATAAATAACTGTTGACTAAATATGAAGGAAAAACTGAGGAAAAATTAGACAACCTGGAACAGTACAGCCGCAGGTCGAATATTCGCCTTATTGGTATCGAAGAGGCGCGAAGTGAAAATGTAGAGGAAACTGTGCTATCGGCTATCGAACAGCATTTAGCAGTAAAACTGGATCCTCTAGCAGTCGATAGATGCCACCGCGTGGGAAGTGGGAAAATATACGGGCAAGGAAGGAGGTTGCAGGCCAATTTTAGTTAAATTTACTAGCTATAAATACAAGCAGCAAGTTCTGGCAAAGAAAAAAATGCTTAAGGGAAAACATCTGAGCGTGTTCGAGGATCTAACTAAGTCTAGGGCTGCACTACTTAAAGCGGCTAGACAAAAGTTCGGCAAGACGGGAGCGTGGTCTTACGATGGTAGAATTTGCGTTTCTACAGATACAGGTATTGAACAAATCAAAAGTTTGGATGACTTGTAGCCCTCTGGTGCGCGTGTTTAGTTTCGCAATTTCATCTCTCAATTTTCCAATGTTATCTGTTTTTTTTTGTCTTTCACTTTCATGTTAGTTGGTTTTGCCGTCCGGTTTTTGCTGGGTTGCTTGTTTTTTTTAATATATAGTTGTATGTGTATATGTATATTGTATATAGGTACACTGTTGACATTTTTTCTGTCTGTCTGTTTGATTAATTGTAAAACATACTACAGATGAACCCTCGCGTAGGGGGGCGTGGTTTTAATATAGTACATGTAAATATATGCTCACTTCTAAGCAAAATTATAAAGTTGAAGGAATTTATTGAGACATCTTGCCCTGACGTTGTTGTGCTTTCTGAAACATGGTTGAATCCAGATATCCCAACATCAAATATCGAAATTGATAATTATAACTTTGAAAGGAGAGATAGAGTTGGATCGGGTGGCGGTGGCGTGGGCGTGTATGTGAGACGGGATTTGGTGTACGATAGGGTACCCGTTGATTGTGGCATAGAAACTTTATGGATTTTAATTCGTAATCATAATGATAGGCTTTTAATAGGTGGTGTATACAATCCACATCGGTCACTTCACGCGCACTTTTTGGATGAATTGCAGGATATGAATTTTGGACAATTTAACTATTACACAAAATCTGCTAGTTTTGGGCGACTTTAATATTGATTATGGCTCCATAGCGGAAAAGGCCACTCAAGAACTTTTGGATCTGTGTGCTAATTTCAACCTTGAACAAATAATTGCTGATGCGACACGCGGCGCGGGAATCATTGATCTCATTCTAAAAACCAAAGATCTCCCGATCGTTGAAGCTGGAATCTTACCAGAAAAATTTGCAGACCATGAAACAATATTCTGCAAATACAAACACCAAAAGCATCAAATTCAACCATTTATAAAAACATACCGAGAGTTCAAACATTTAAATTATGAATGTTTCCAGGATGATTTAAAAGCCATCCCTTGGAGAAATATTTTCCATTTTGACAACATAGATAGTAAAATAGATTTTTTTACCGATAGTCTCGCTAGGTTGTTTGATATACACATACCTCTTGTTACCAGGAATATAACCAAACCACCAGTGCCTTGGATGAATGCTCATGTTAGGTTTCTGATGAGACAGCGCGACTATGCTCTTAGGGTATACAAAAAACATAAAAATCTCGAAAATAAAAAACAATATGCTGTGTTAAGAAATCTTGTCACACGTGAATGTCGTTCGGCTAGGAGAACCCACATAAATAACTTGTATGCTGTTAACCATTCAAAATCGCTCTGGAAAGAGCTAAACAAGTTGACTGCCCACCTTGATAATTTAGATTCCATTAACAACTTCTTTGTTGACTCAGTTCCAGAATTTAACCACGATAATCAGGATTTAATTGACTACTACTTGAATAACACGGTATCAACTACACATGCATTATCCTTCCAAGCACTTTCTGAATTTCAAGTTCTGACTATTTACCAGTCAATAAAGAGTAATGCTGGTGGGCATGATGGATGTAATAAACAAATGCTTTCACTGTGTATTCCTTTTTTGTTACCATATATCACCCATATAATGAACGTTTGCCTTACCCGCTCTGTCTACCCGGCAGAATGGAAAGTTGCACACGTTATTCCTCTCAAGAAGAAAAGTAATCCTGTTCAGTTTTCGGATCTGCGGCCCATCTCTCTCTTGCCCATTCTAGCAAAAGTATTAGAAAAGGTTATGCAAAGTCAGTTGCGGGAGTTTGTTGACGGAAATAATTTGTTACCAGCGCATCAATCTGGATTTCGAGAGGGTTATAGCTGCACCACAGCATAGTTAAATGTGCTGGATGATGTTCACGGGGCCATCGATGGCGGACTCTGTACCGCGCTGGTGTTGCTTCATTTTTCCCGTGCTTTTGATACAATAAACCACGAACTCTTGCTTGCCATTCTGACGTCGGATGGGTTGGCTGCGTCCGCGATAGAAATGTTTCGCTCCTTTCTGACTGGGAGGAAACAGGCAGTGATACACAATAATGGCAAATCGCAGTACATTCAGGTGGTGAGTGGAGTGCCACAGGGTTCAGGCCTAAGCCCGTTGTTGTTTGCGCTGTGTACGTCGCGTATTGGCGAATACCTTAGACATGTCAAGACTCATTTCTATGCAGACGATACGCAGGTATATTTTTCATTTCGTCCAGAGTATGTTGATCAAGCATGTGAATTAATAAATGAGGATCTCGAAGTTCTGACTCGGGTGGCACAGGGGCATTTCCTGAAGATCAATCCAGCTAAATCGCAGTTTATTCTGTTGTGTAATCGTTGTTTTTATGAGACTGTTTCAGAACGAATGAGTATATCGGTTAACGGAACACGACTCTCGGCGCTTCAGGAGGTAAAAAGCCTGGGAATTATAATTGACACAATACTAAATTTCCACTCACACATCAATAAATGTATAAAATCGTGCTTCTACACCCTTCGACTAATTTTTCAAAGCCGGGATATACTAAATAGTGGTCTAAAAAAACAGTTGTGCCAATCTATTGCCACTGATCTTTGGTGTGCCACGTGTGGTGCACAGCATATCTCATAGGTTGTCGGATGCTGGGTGGCTAAACATGGCTAATAGACGCGAATTGCATGCCATGGTACTCTACAGCAAGATCATTCATGCCGGCGCTCCCCCATACCTGTTCAATAGGATTTCGTTTAGAACAGATGTGCATAACATCAACGTCAGGTGTCGAGGTTTACTAACAGTGCCAAGGCATAGAACTGAAACATATAAGCAATCTTTTAGTTATAACATCGTCTTACTTTGGAACAGAATGCCGTCTGAATTCCGTGCGCTTTCTCCCAGCCACTTGAAAAAAAGCTTTTTTGCATTTCTGTTTCATCGCCAGTGTCATGATATGTATAGTTGTATATTGAATATTGTATTATGTTGCTGTATTGTATTTTCGCGTTATGTGTTATGCGTTATGTGACTGCTTTTGCGTATTTCTTGAGTTTCTTTTTTTGCTGTAGTATTATATGATCGTTAATATGTTTATTAGTGGAAACCTTTGGTTGTTATGATTGTGTCTAGGGTTAGGTGGAAGATCAGTCCTCGGACTGAACCTCGCCCTATAGAATTTGTATTTTTGTATAATTAGTTGCTTTTTTATTTTATTTCAATAAAGACCTTTATTATTATTATTATTATTATTATTATTAGATATTCGGGACGGTCCGGGTCGTCAGTGTTGGGCGGGAAGATGGCTACGTGAGTACAATCGATGCAACCTATAATGCCTGGCACATGATATTTCTGCAAGAATCTACAATTGTTGGATTTGGTAAAACGTAGTCCACTTTTGTAACATAATACTTACCGAAGTATTGTAGAATTAAGCTCCTCGATGTTCCTTGGGAATTTGACCCAGGCATTAAATATGTCTGGTTGGTTAAGTGCATCCGTTACATCTCTTACACATCGGTTTACTGTAGGTTGCGATACCGCAATGAAATAATTTGTCCCTATATCCAATTGGTAAGAGCCTGACGCGTAAAACCGCAGTGCGGTCAGTACCTAAATTTTATAACAAGGTTATAATGACAATTTATTATAAATTTAGTATTTAGTTTTCTTACCCTCGTTTCGACATCCAAATCTGTTTCTCTAGCCTGCTCCGTCAGAAATGGTCGCACCAGTTCCACAAGGTTCGCAAATCATACCTTGCTTAATCGGAACATTCTAACGAATTGTGCGTCAGTGAGCACTTCCAAAGGTTTAGGTACGTCACTTCGTCGCTTTGTAGCAACCCTATTTCCTTCAGCATCATCCTCCCCAATTTGGTCTATCAGTTCGACTTGGTGGAGGTTATCCATTTGACTGCAAACTGAATAACAACGTATCCCTGCAAGATACTCGCCAATTGTTTCTTAACGCCTCCAGTAATTAATTTACTCAAAGTCGGTTGATTATTCGTCAAGAGTCGTACTCGCCAGTAATCGCACGCAAAGAGTAACCGAAAATTTGTAGGTTAATGCCGCCAAACGCAATAACATGAACATATCGCAGGTACTCTACCGGTAGTAAAGGACCCTGCATTGTCGACACTGCCCATAGAATACGGTTCGAACTAATTGCATCCAAGGTCATACGTTAATTCACGAACGGTGAGAACTCGCACTAGGTGAGAATTGACTCCCAGGTTATAATAGAATACTCATTACACTATGGAAAAGTGCATGATAGCCTTGCACTAAATAAGGAATGGACATGTTATTTTTTATATTTCTTATAAAGTGTATCGTCTTAGATAGTTTGCCGGTCAGAATCATAACGTGTGGCTCCCATGTTAAATGAGAATCTAATAAAACTCCCAAGTACTTAACAGTACCAGTCAGAAAACCAGCACGCAACCCAAACAACAAAGTGCTGGTTTTAGAAGCATTAACGCTTAGTTTGTTTGATACAAACCCCTGTCTTATTTGGTCGTCGGCTATGGATGTTTTTGGCTTTAAATTACTTAACAAACTGTCTTCCAGAATGCTAGTGGTGTCATCAGCAAACATAACTAGCGTATTGAGCGGATCAGTAAATTGAAGGTCATTAATGTAAATAAAATTAATCGGACCCAGGACAGAACCTTGGGGTACTCCGCAGTTGGCAGTAAGTTCCTCAGATCTAGTATTTCGCACTTTAGTTGTCTGCAATCGTTTGTTTAAGAAAGATGATATTAACTTTAGAGCACTAACTGAGAAATTATAGTGCTGTAATTTTTTTAAATAAGATATCATAGTCGACAGTGTCGACACAGTCAAATGCTTTAGTAAGATCATAGAATCCTGCAAGGTATTGATGGCTAGCGAAGTTGACTTTTTATTCCTAATCCCAAATTGACATGGACTATATAGGTTGTTGAATTCAAAATACTGGTTAATTTGTCCTTTAAAACTAACACAAATTTTTTTGAAAAAATTGGTATTATCAATGTAGGCCTATAAATAATTGTTGCATACATTAGTTGGATACCCTTCTTATTGATACGGATAACCGTAGCAGTCTTAAAACAGGAGAGAAAATAACCTGTGCGAATGCAATCATTAAACAAATCAGTCAGAGGAACAACAATAATGCATTTGATTGCCTTTATAATTTTAGCATTTAGTCCAAAGGAATCTCTACATAAGAGAGTTTTTAACGTTGTCTATTATAGCTCGTTTTGCTGAGTTCAATGGGTTACGAAATATTTATTAAAGTCACATTGACGCAACATTATCAACTGTGGAAGGTAGAGATTGCCTAATAAGTTTCCACAAAGCCTGCTGTTTGTTATCAGCGCAGGATAAGAAGCTGTCATGAGCTGCTGTTTTTGCTTTTAGTAATTCGTTTCTGTAATCTATTTTCAAAGATTTAATAAGTTCTCCATTCACCATATTCGGATATCTCAACCTGAAATCAACCAAAAAGGAGATTTGCTCCCTCATCTTTACTAAGCTATCATTAAACCATCCAATAGTTGGTGTTTTACTGTCTACTAATCTAGATCTCACCGGAAACTCTTTATATGTTCTCCTAATATGGACATGACAGTGTTAACTCTGTCTTCCAAATCGAGATGAGGATCACGTGCAAATCGCCGTCTACCAACTCTAAAGAGCCTGAAAGACTAACAAGGCCATCATCAGTGATAGGCTGAAAAGTAATTCTTTGAGATTTGGATGACTTAACAGTATGCTTAATTTCATCATAAATTCAGCAATGTCAAAATGGTCCGATGAGAGCCTATTCCAGACATCAGTATCCACGTTTGCTATGTGCACGCTAACAAATATGTTGTCCAGACAAAATCTGCCTCTGGTATTCTTGTAATTTGTCTGGATAAGTCCATATGATTTAAATAAGTTGACTAACAGTAGGGCACTATCATCTGGGGTATTAAATTTGACGTTGAAGTTGCCAGTGACAACTGTAATATAATACAGTTTGTCACTAATATTTTGTCCAGCACAACAGATAAATTTACAACAAAACTATCAAAATTACCATCCGGAGACCTATGATATATTGATACACATGAATAGTTCAATGTAGTTCAATGACTAACTCTATGCAAAATGATCTGAGGAGATCGCTAGACATGAAGGGATACCACGCTTGACAAAGATGCAAACGCCACCGCACAGGGTGATCGCCTCTCGTACCAATTGGTTGGTATGCCTGATTCCGAACAGAATTAATATCTTGCTGGAAAGGTGACGGATGCCATTTTAATGGCTTCAATGATGCCCAATTTGGCAACATTTTTTCTTTCCTAAAGTATTTGTTTAACATCATCCAGAAGCGAAAGAAGAAAATGGCGATCACCATCTCTTTCCAATTCTTTTTCATTCTTTGCACGTTGCTGCATGCTTTCCCTTAATAGCTCAGCAATTTCGGCATCACCATCCTTTTTCGTCTTTCGCTTATGGGTAGGTTGAGGTGTTGCAGCAGCATCATCAGGTGTGACATCATCGTTATCAATTTCTTCCAAAAAATGTATGTCATCTACACTCTGCTGAGATTCATCATTGTATTTGGAATCTGTTGTAAAAAATAACAACCTTTTAGTTTGTTTGTTCTTTTCATGAATGAGATTTCATGGGTACTCTTTATTCGAAGAACAAAGCATCAAAAAAGATAACTGTTTAAAATATATGTGTGTTTTCCATGTTGCTCCAGATCCACTTTTTTTGCTTTTTTGTTTTGCAAGTTCCCGAGCAAATAAATTACGAAGGTTTTTCACTTTTTCTGTAGGTGTTTAACTAAACAAAAAACAAATACAATTTTAAATAATAAGGTAAAAATAAAAAAAAGTTTTCTAATTAAGTGAAATATACTGAAATAGACAAAACATAGTACTTTTACGCAAATTGCTATTTGTAGGACAAGTGAGCAAAGTTTATTTCCAATCTCGCCCAGTTGTTACAATCTTACAGTTTGCTCACTTGTTCTAAAATTTGCTGTTATACAAAGATGTTGTTTTAGCCCAATAAACGTGTCTATCTGTGTATTAATAATAATAATAATAATAATAATAATAATAATAATAATAATAAGAATAATAATAAAAACATTAAGGCTGAAACGGAATCCTCTATTGTTGCGGCGCAAGATCAGGCAATTCGTACCAGATATCATGAACAGAAGATTATGAAAGTTGCTCATGATGGGAGCTGTAGATTGTGTCATCAGGCTCCGGAACATGTCTACCACTTATTGGCGGCTTGTCCAGTCTTAGCTGAGTCGCATTACATTGCTAGGCATGATAGGGTGGGAACATATATACATTATAATTTATGTTCCCAATTAGGTTTAGCAATGGATGTGTCTCGGTGGTATGACCACATCCCATCTCCTGTTGTGAGTAATGATCATATTACCATATTATGGAACATGCCTGTTGTCACTGATAGAATGCTTGATGCTAATAAGCCAGATATCGTGGTAAAGGATTTCCAGAGGAAGGTGTGCACGTTTATTGAAATCTCGGTACCTGCTGATGTGAATGTTGTAAGGAAGGAGCTTGAAAAACAACTTAAATATAAGGATCTCGCAATAGAAGTTGGACGTATGTGGGGAATGAAAGTGAACATTGTTCCGGTGATTGTAGGTGCATTGGGAGCAGTTAGTCTAAATTATAGTAAACATGTTAAAGAGTTGCCGTGCAAAATTTCGCCCTGGGAAATTCAAGAAATTGCGGTTTTGGGAAGCGCAAATATTTTGAGGAGAGTTTTATCATAAAGAACCCTAAATTTGCTGCTTAATATTTCATCTTTACCTTCTTTTAATGTATATTGTCTATTAATAAATGTGTGTCTGTGTGTGTGAGTGTGTGTGTGTGTTTTTAATGACCTTTGCACGAGGCTGCAAGGGTTTTCTGCAGTTTTCCTTTGCTTTGCAAAGAAAAATGAAATTTTTCTTTGCAAAGCATAAATGGCCTTGTGTTTTTCAAAATTGGGTAGAGCTGCAGTGATACCCGCAAAGGGAGTACCCTAGGCTTCAGCGAAGCTCGGTACTACCAATTTGCCCTGATCCTCTTTATTACTTTTCAAAATTATTAGTGTAAGTTTAGTATTTATATGTTATATCTAAATTATATTATCTAGGTTTCAAATATTTAATGAGATGTATCAGAGATTTTCAATAAATAATAATAATATGCCTTTATTGCAGGGAAGTAAACATTACAAGAACGATGAAATTAATTACATTAAAGTACTCAATAAATCCCCCATGCAAGGGCGGAGTTCAGTTTGACACCGGAGCATCAACTGTTCTACTCAACCACTTAAAACTAAAATAAATTTAACTATAAGAAAAAACCTATTACAACTTTAGTTATTCCTTGTTCGAGCAAGCAGTAAGCAAACAGAAAACAAACTAAGACAACGGAAAAAAATAACTGTTACAGTAATTGAAATGAACATAACTTAATAAATCTAAATGGATTTCGTTGCTGTTGCGCGCGCATCAATACCACCAATCAATCCAAACCACACGCAGAGCGTATCTTAAAGACTCACATGTACGACATGTTCTGAGAAGATTGCACGACACATCGGAGATTTCTCATAAAAGACTGCAGACCGAGTACCTTCAAGTCATCAGGACAGCCATTATATTGATGAGACACATTGTATGAAAATGATCTTTTAAAGAGTGCTGTCGAGTGAGCAGGTATGGCCACCGCATTTTTGTCTCAAATTGAGGTGATGTACATCGGTTCTGAAAGAAATTCTATTGTGCAAGTAAGCAGGCGTCTTGGTCGATATGATTTTATGACACAAGCATTTAAAATGAAAGTCTCTCCTATTTTTCATGTTCAACCAATTTGTTACACGAAGAGTATACGAGATTCTCTCATATTTGCGGAGTCCGTGCACCAGCCTCAGGCAGCTATTCTGGACTCTGAATGCGGTGAGATGTAGCACCCGTTATACAGGGTCCGTAGACAGTATCACCATAATTAAAATGAGAGAGTACCAAGGATTCACACAGCATCCGTCTCATTGGCTGGTCCAAATAGTGTCTATGCCTATATATACCTCTTAACGCGTTGTATGCTCTTTTTATGCATTGACCGACATGACTCTCAAAGCGAAGTATAGTGTCCAATATCAGCCCGAGGTTTTTTGCTTCCGTTGACACATCCAATCTCTCATCATCAAGAAATAATTGTACATCTATAGCATCAACATTACCAAAGACCAGCACCTTTGATTTAGCTGGATTTAAAGCGACATCTTATTTGCGTAATCATGTAGACCTCTCAAATCGGAGTTGATTTTCTGACATGCCAAGGCAATATCCCGCTTGTTGAAAGACAAATAAAGCTGCGTATCGTCCGCGTACATATGCATTGAACAGTTAACAATACAAGCAGGAATTTGTGAAGTGTAAATGCAAAACAATAAGGGGCCAAGTACAGAGCCCTGCGGCACACCTGAGTTAACAGCAACAGAATGCGATAGCTCACCATCTAGAGTGACCATTTGTGATCTATCATGCAGATAACTAGAAACAAAGGCAATAGATTCTGTAGAAAATGAAAGATAATGCAATATCGCCAAGAGAATTTTGTGATTTACTTTATCAAATGCTTTGCTGAAATCCAACAAAACAAGAACTGAACATTGATTTTGATCTCTAGCCCGAATGATGTCATCTGTCACACTAAGCATGGCTGTTGTGCAGCAGAATACTATGATCATCTAAAAACTGACGAATTTGAACATCCTTACACTTTTCGGCAATTTTTGATAATGTTGGCAATATGCTAATTGGACGCAAATCTTCAAGAACGGTGGGATTATTCTCTTTTGGAGTCGGAATTATTAGGGCAATTTTCCACACACTCGGAAATACACACTGTTCAATACAACAATTAATAATGTGAGTAATGACAGGCAGAAGCGTTGGATAACAAAGTTTAAGAAAAAGAACATTCAACTCATCCACCCCGGTAGCTGTCGATCGAAGTCCGTCAATGATTCCCGCCACAACCGTGGCGTCCACAAACTTAAACCTAAATGTGTTTCCAATCTGCGGAAAAACGTCTACCAGCACCTATCTGCACAGATCAGGATCAGCCAACGTCGAACCTCCGCAAGCCGAAAAGTGATTGTTGATCTCAGATTACGGAGGCTCTTATAGTAATCCCAATGATGCGGCAGTTTGGTTTTTCGGAATTTTGTCAGAGCGTTATTCCGCAACTTAACCATCAACTTCATAACTTCTTTCAGGTTATCCGTCAGCCACCGCGTCGGGGGCTTACTGTAAATGTTGAAGTTTTCAATGGAGCGTGAATATTTAGCAGACACACCAACATATCAGTTAAAAAATGTACTTTATCATTTACATCTAGTATACGGTAAATGAAATGTAAAGGAATACTATTCAAATCCTCAGTCAACGCAAGTATATCAATATTTTTTATATTTCTGTATGTCTTAAACATCAGCTGACCATTCGACTTAGTACATGATAATTTACAAAACACGAGTTCATGGTCTGCAATATCAGTGTGCAGCGTACCAACCACATCAGCAATATCAGCACTATCAGTAATAATAAAGTCTATTAGTGTACTAGAACTAGCTGTGATGCGGGTGGGCGATGTAACAAGCTGCGTGAGGCCAGCATCTTCCAATGCTTGAATAATTTTTTTTGTACTTGAAGTATTAGTATTTATAAAATCAACATTGCCATCACCGACACAAAATCCACTGTGACTAATCCCCTGTAGATGACAAAAATGTCATGCAAAAAGCATCCAAAAAATCATCAATATTACCTGTTGGTGGTCTATACATACACCCAAATGCATTTTTTTAGAGTTTACACAAATGATTAGCCACACCTGCTCAATTTCCAGACTCACATCCAACACCCGGCTAAACTGTAGTTTATCAGAAAAGGCTACCCCTCCACCGCGACTTCCCCTATCACACCTAATCATTTTATATCCCGCTATTGATTGCAATTTGATCATCGGTCACCTGGTCATTAAGCCACGTCTCAGTAACACCGATAATGTCGTACAATCTCAACAACAGCAGATCCTTAAACTCATTAAAATTAGCTATTAGCGATCTAGCATTGACATGCGCAAACGTAAAATTATTACTCATTTTTCAAAGCACCGCTCCGCGCGCTAACCAGCCATTACAATACATGTAGTCCCATCAAAAGCACACTAACCACAACTAAATACTTAAATGACGGCAACAAGCAATAAACAAATAAAAGGGAACACTTCAAAAAGAAAATCTGTACTTACAATTAAATGGTGATGCACGCGCAAACGCACAACACAATCAACGCAATCAGTCCAGAAGCTCGGATTAAAAAACTTAGGTAACGACTATTACACAAAGGGATAGGCATAGGAATACCGCCGACCACCCTATAAACTATTCAAATCCTCCACAGAATTTAACTGACAGCGTTTCCCGCTGACGCAAACAAACACAAATCCATCCTGCGTCCACACCTCCTTCTCACCAAATTTATAAATCGCGGCTTTTACAATTGCAAGAGTACATATCTCTTGTCAGATCTTCGCGCACCACAAAACCACTACCCTTTAGCACCTTTTTAGATTTATACACTAATGCACGCTGTCTGTAACTACAAAACTTGATGATAACAGCACGTGGTTGCGGCCTAGACTGCCTGGTGAAACGTTGATGTTCGTGTTTTTTTTCCAACGCGGTGCATGCGGTCGATGTGTTCCGAAGCAATATTTAGTTTCATCTTATTTTGGAATAAACTGAGCACCTTATCGTCAACAATTTCCCCTTCTTCTTCAGGTAGACCAAAAATTGTGAGACAATTTCGTCTGGAATATTGCTGTAATTTACCGAGATCAAAAGTGAGCTGATTGTTTTTTGCCTCAAGATCCGAAATTCTCTTATCTCGCAAGTGATAATGACTGGTTGTCAACTCTATACATACATAATTATACATATTTATAATAACAAAAATACGAAAATTCCGCTCTATCTTCAGGTATCTTGCAACTGGATGTTATCTTACCGATCTACATTTCAACTTCAGAGTTGGAGTATCAACGGCTAGTGTAATGGTACAAGAAACTTGTCAACAAATTTGGACAGTCATGCAAGAACAATGCATACCGAAGATTACACGAGAAAAATGGTTGAAAGTTGAAGAGAGATTTCATTTTTCCTCATTGTTTGGGTGTGATTGATGGCAAACATATTCGTGTTATAAAGCCACAGCTTAGCGGGTCTTTATATTATAATTACAAGCATTATTTTTCGATTCAGGTATTGACAATGTGTGATACCAATTATTCTTTCACATTTGTCGATGTTGGAGACTACGGTAAAAATTTAGTTACCAACATTTTTAAAAATTACCTTTTTAATAAAAAAATTACTTCCGAAACTCTGGATATTCCGGAACCAAACTTTTTACCGGGTAAAACAGACTACAAAATTCCGTACGTTATTGTAGGTGATGAAGCGTTAGGACTATCTTTTAGCGTAATGGGTCCATATGGCGAAAAAAATGCCACTAAAAAAAGGATAACATAATTATAGACTGTCAAGAGCAAGGAGATATATCGAGTGCAGTTTTGGAATTCTTTGCAACAAATGGAGGATATTCTACAGACCGTTAAATGTTTCGATGAAGTTTGCGGAAGATATTGTTAATGCCTGTACTGTACTCCACAACGTCGTGCGTGTACGGGATAGGTACAGACACGCAGATACCTTATCCCATGAAGGGATGTATGACAATGATGTCATTCAATTGCTGTCCGGGACTATTTTGCCGATTACTTCACTGACACAGATATCTTACCGTGGCAAAATCTTTTATTGTATTATTTGACTGTTCTTACCCTATAAGCAGGGTATTCTTTAAATGACAGATTTAAATCCAGATGATAGCCTTAACCATTCAACTCACTTTTTACTCCTCTTGTTTGAAATAGACAATACAATTCTGTTGTAGCGGCGGATATTAAACAAATGTATCGTATGTGCCTGGTAGCTAAGATTCAAACCCCATTGCAACGTATTTTGTTGCGCGATAACCCGAATAAACAGTTGGTTGTTTATGAATCGGCTACGGTAACTTATGGAACTTCTGCAGCAAGTTATTTGGCAATTAGATGTTTGTACCAACTGGATCTAGACTCTAGAGTATGGCCATCGAGTTATTGCGGATGTAATACAAAATCATTTTTATGCAGACGATTTGTTAAGCGGGGGAGATACCATAGCTGAGCTGAAGTTGGTCATAGTCAACGTATCAAGTACGGTTCTATTTTAAAAAAAGCGTACACGTATTGAGGGCTATTGTAAAAGGGATAATTTATTAATCGTTGCCAAGGAAACATATTTCTGACATTTTGTATGTCAAATGTGTGCAAATTGCTTTTTATAATTCAATTACGCCGCGACAAACAACATCGGTAAAGAGAGCGCGAATCGTTACTAAGTTGCAAGAAGGGTGATCTATAAGGGCAGCGGCTGTGGAATTTCAGTTGAATAAAACCACTGTGTTCAAGATGAAAAGGCGCTGGGAGCTGGAGGGCACTGTACAAAGGAAAGCAGGCTCTGGTCGTTCAAAGATTTCTACCCATATCGAAGACACTCATCTTATTAATTATTTACGGCAAAATCCATTTCATACAGCTAGAGATGCCATGGTTAAGATGGGAGTTGAAAAGACGCATATCCATAATATACATGTTATGCAACCAAATATACGGCATAATACACCTTCTTGTCGATAGATGGCGGTTAAATACACATTTTAGATATATTTGAGGATATATTTAATTTACGTGGTGCATTGTGCACGTGACCTGTGCTTGACCTCCGAGGTGCGTTTTTTTCGCATACTAGGGTCTTGCAGGCAAGGCAATAAAATGCGTTTCCGAGGCGAGTTTTTTTTTCACGTACTAGGGTCTTGCAGGGAAGACATAAAATGTTTTACATACCAATTGACACAATTTTGTATTACTCAAACAGGATTTTAAGTTTGTTACAAAACAGGCAAAATACCGTTCAGGAACAAATAGAATGTGACGAACCTGTCAGATATCAATAATATTTTTAAAAAAATACATTTTGTAGGTATATTCAATATAGAAAATTACAATTTATATTAAATTATAATATTTATAATTAAATCATAATTAATTAATAACCTGTTTACTGACAAATGTAATAATAGTAATTATAATAGTATTAACAATAGTAATGAATATAACTAAAAGATTGAAGTATATAAAACAAATATTTCTTGCGTAAGGTCAGTAAATTAAAATAATCATTAAACTAAATGCGTTTCTGTAAAACTTCTGTTGTTTTGTGATAAATAGATTTTCCTAATCGACCTACTTTTATCCTCGTACATTTTGAGTAGTAAAATCATGGCAAACCTAAAAGTAAATAAACGCGTACGTACTAAAGTAATGGAAGAATGCACCTATATACATACAGTATTACAGTTTTCAATATATACATACAGTATTTCATATGACTATTGGCATAAAAAGTAGTTTGTAGAACTCTAGAAAGAACATAGATGTAATTTAAAAAAGTTCTACAACATAAAGAAATTTTCATTATCCTACAAATCAAAAACAAATATTCATAATTTCATTTTGTGCCGTTTGTCATCTCTAGTGCAATACGGTCGTAAATAACCGAAGTGGTGGTGGAGGGGTAAAGGTGTGTTCCGATAGGTGGTAATGGCGGTGGTAGCATACGAAATTATAGTATTTCTCACATCTCGTGATAGTGACACATATTAGTTTGCATGTACATAA
The DNA here is from genome assembly GCA_964023965.1 of Melinopterus prodromus. Lineage (NCBI taxonomy): Eukaryota > Metazoa > Arthropoda > Insecta > Coleoptera > Scarabaeidae > Melinopterus > Melinopterus prodromus. The sequence goes on from OZ030390.1 coordinate 64,170,384, forward strand.
ACATGAGTCACTAGCAACTTTCTATTAGAAATACTATAATGGCGTCTGCTACCACTGCCATTAGCACTAATGCGAACGCACCTTAATTCGCATCGAATATTTTCAGCGTAAAAAGCGTTTATTCAATCTGTTCACTGTTGCTTTATTCTGTGGTCTCCACCCGTACGTTTAGCAAGTTTATGCGAGTATATGTTGTGTTTTTTTGATAGACAGTGTTGGACATCAGTTTGTTAGTTTAGTTGGCTTATTTTATATACTCTATAGTTTATAGTGCGTTTTGTTATTGACAATATTGGACATCATTTTGTTAGTTTAGTTCGTTTACTTTATAGACTCGATAGTTTATAGTGCGTTTCGTTATTGACAGTGTTGGACATCATTGTATTAGTTTAGTTCTCATATTTTATAGACTATAGTTTATTATAGTGCCTTCTGTTGATTGACGGTCTTGCACATCATTGTGTTAGTTTAATTCGCTGATTTTATAAACTCGATAGTGTTGTTGAGCGTAAAAGAAAGCATATTGGACACCAGTTACAAGGTACGTATTACACCCTACTACCTACCTATAATTTATTGAAACTAATATTGAACATTGTGTCACATGTGCCAAAGAAATTGATACAGATCATGTAATTTTGTATACTACGTTGTACTTATACCAAACTCGTGACATCACATCGACCAACAGCGGCACCGATCAGCGATCCGCGGACCGACGACGTTGGGAAACGCTGGATATCACCGAGGTGATACATACAGTCGCGGAACAATAGGAAGTATCGATATCCTATTTTTTTTTGTGGCGATGTAACTAGACAACTATTATACAGTAAAATTTGTAAAAAGAAATAATTTCTGGTTGAAAGTCCGATAAAAATCCTTTGGGCGGATATATTGCCACAAATAAAAGTAGGATGGATACTTTATTTTTTTCTTGGACCGTATACAGTGGGCTAAAAAACAAAACCGATTGTAATAACTTACAACAAAGTCTGTTCAACAAAGATCTGTTCAATTCAATCTGATTAGGATCTTTTTTTACGCAAATTTGAAAATACAGTCCTTCTGTAGGTTCAGTGAATTCATTTGGTTCAGACGTCAAACGCGCGAGCAATCTCGTTGGAAACTACCCCAACATGAACGACTTCTTTTTTAAAAATGTTGCACATTTATAAAGCTCTACAATGTTTTTTACATTAAATTCCCGCTTGTGATCACATTATTGAATTGTATATGAAACAATGACAACCTGAACGTAAAAAATTTAAAAAAAAAATGTCCAACAAAAGTTTTTTGGCTTTCAACAAGCTATCCTTTAAATATATTTCCAATATACAGGGTGCCAATACTAGTGTTGGGCTTAACGGTGACTTTTCGGTCACTGTGACTATCAAACCGGCGACTTCAAAGTATTAGTGACTTTTACCGGTGACCAGGTCACTGTTAAGAAAACGTTCTATGATCCAGCGGGTACCGGCGTACAGCAAAGGCGCGCGGCCGGCGCCGGTATCATTTGGTGTATATGCAACCAAATATACTTAAGCGTGCATAGGGATGATGTCAGTGATGTGAGCCGGGTAAATACCCGGCGGGTGGGAACTTATAAAATGGGTATTTACCCGGGTATCTACCCTTACGTAGGGTAAATACCTAAATTTTGGGTATTTATCATTTTTATCCTTATAACATCATTTAACAACATTTCAGCGATATTTATACAAGAATTATTTTTAGATAGTAAATGTCATTCTGAGCATTATTTTTCATAGGGACCTAATTGTTCTGTCAACTCCAAGTTACAGCCGCTTGAAATATTAACTAAATAAAGAAAAATAAACAATAAACTTCATATCAAACAATGCTAAAACTAAGAATTACCACAATCAATATTTATAACAAAATTAAAGGTAAATAAATTTAAGTAAAAAATTTAAATGTTAAACATAAACTAAATAAACAAATGAACGAAAACAAAATACATATGAAACTTTTTAGAAATTGTTTTCTCTGCTACTAATTGTTATTCTGAGCATAAATTCTGGCTTATTGGTTTGATCAATTCCTAAAGAAGTTAAATCATTTAAAATACAGTTTTGCAATTATAAAACAATTATTTGAAAATATTGTAATTTTTTAAGGAATAAAGAAAACAATTTGGCCACATTAAACTTTTTAATCAGTCATTTACTATCTGGAAAAATGTTTTTCAAAAAATGGGACACTCTGTAAATGTGTACTCTTGATTACAAATAATGTATAGTATTTGAGTTATACATTCACTATATTTAATTGGATTCATAGCAAAATAAGAAGTAGATTAACAACGACAAAAGCCGCTAAGTTGACATACTTAACATGTACTCTTCTTAACTTTCTGCCAAAACTTCTTTGATAACAGAATCAGAAAATATTGACAATTCACACGGTAAATGGACGATGATAACAAGAAAATGTCTGGTGTTGATATATCTTCAGATGAGACTGACATTTTCAATCTTTGTTTTACAACCTTTTGATATGATAAAAAAAAACCTTTATTGTGTGTTTAAATCTTTCCTTTTACTGATATTTTAATAACAATATTATGTTTCTAAATACCCCAATAAATTCCCACTTTGGGTAAATATCCGGGTATTTACCCGGGGTATTTACCCTAGGTAATAAATACCCGGGTATTTAACATCACTGGATGATGTACAGTTGTTTGCAATAAAAATAGGTAGATGTGTCATAGCTAAATATGTTCTAATTACTGTTAATTTAACCGCCATATTATATTACAAATAACAGCACAATACACGTATCGACAATAAGTAAGTAAATTCAAGTAATACAAAAATGTGTTTTTATTCATAGGCCTTTATTGTTGTTTAGTTAATTTTAGCGTAGTAGACTTATTTCATATACATGGATATTATTCATGTTTGTGAAGAATTGCCAACAGGGGAAGGTCTTAAAATTCTTTATTGTTAATTAATATTTAGTAACACATTTGTTAATTTTAAATCAGTCAAACTTCGATAACTCAACCCGTCATTTGCCACGAGAAACGTTCGAGTTTGACTTCGAATGATTAAAAAAAATTACCTCAGCTCTTGATGCTAATTCCAATTAATTTGCTTCAAATTATCGAAGTTTGTTTGACTGTATGTAACTCAGTACTCAGTACTATGTACTTTGTTGTCTAATAAAAATAATACTAGTAAGCAAAACAACCTTTATTAATGCTCATAACAATAACTACAAAACATAATAAATATTCTTTAATAATACAACAAACAATACAAAAGTATTAATAAATAGTGGATGCTGATATATGTACATTAGGGTGGTTTAAATTGGCTATTTTTATTTAGAAAGCAACGATCCCCCCAAATCGTTTCCAAATCCAAAAAATGTGGTCACGTATTTTCCTTTTTTTGATTCTTAATCGTGCTTGTCGAGGCCTGAAGTTTATATAAGAAAAAGAAAGCATGGGAAAAAGACTTTTTTTGGTATTTTTCGAATAATTGTTCAGGGTTTACGAAAACTTAAGACTAAAGTTATAGGACTGTCCAAGGAATACTTTAACCTATCATACATATGGATCTGATGCCCCCAACCCACCCCCACAGTGCCCTGAAAACTACCCTTAAATGAAAAAAATGGGTAGTTTTCAGGGTACTATGGGAGTGGGCTGGGGGCATCAGAGCCATATGTATAATAGCTCAAATACTTTATTGGTAAGTCCTCTACAAGTCCTATAACTTTAACCTTAAGTTTTTCCAAACGCCGAACAATTATTCGAAAAATACCAAAAAATGTCTTTTTCCCATGCATTTTCTTGTATAAATTAGATCCATCGATAGGCATCATTAAAAATCAAAATTTCGAAGAAAAAAAATAGGTGTCCACTTTTTTTGGATTTGGAAACGATTTGGGGGGATCGTTGCTTTCTATCACAATATATTTATATATTGTGGTGAATATATAATGAAATATATAATATATAAATATAAATTGTACAAACAAAAATATTTAAAATGTCCATTTAGGTATTTGAATTTAAAAACAATAATTGTTGTACCGTTTTGCCATTTAACCGATTGCGTCTATCCGTAATAAGCAATCCTGCCTTTGAAAAGAGGCGCTCACATGGTACTGATGACGCTATTACTGAAAGTTTTTCCTGAGCTACAAGGCTAAGATACGGAGGGGATCGTGCCACCACCACCGGAGGGGATCGTCATTACGGGGCAACAAATCGTCCTCTATGTATCGTTGCACCTCAATTATTGCCCTCGACATTGCTGTACTCTTTGACCCAACAATAGCTGTTGACTTTTTAACAAATCCCCAAATGGACAAATCAGTTTCGTCTGTGTCGGGAACACTTGCAGTTTCCGTAGAAGTAGTATTTGTAGTAGTACTGGTACGTGTCCCCTTAGAAATTTGTTGAGCCACAGCTCTGGTCACGTCATTCTTAGCAGACAGAGCTAAAGTATAATTTATAAAACAATAATGTTTAAAGCGCGGGTCCAGATAAGTGCACACTGCAAATGTTTTGCTTCTCTCTATATTTGAAAACCGGGTTTCTAACCCATCAATAATTTTAGAAATAACATTTTTTGCATTAATGACAAAATCAGATCTTTTATTAAGGGTATTGTAAACATCACTAACACCGTTTATTAGTGGAATCACTAAGGACCCACTAATATACTTTTCCCCACTCACACATTTAGTAGCACTTTCTAAAGGCTTCAAAATTATTACGAGATCTTTAATTAACTGCCAATCAAGAGATGTTATTGCAGGAAGATTTTTATCTATGAGCGCCAGGGTACTTATAATCGCGTCTTCTACTTCTACAAATCGTTCTAACATACAAAATGTGGAATTCCACCGAGTCTGCACATCCTGTATTAACTTTAATGGTTGCTTGTCAGGCGAATTCTGTTTTTGATATTGTAATAATTTTTCTGTTGATTGACAGCTCCTTTTAAAATGCCCAACAATTGCTTTTAATTTATCTATTAGATCGGATATTTGCTCTATTTTTAGGCTGTCATGGGCAATTAAGTTGATCGTATGAGAAACACATTCAAAATGCTTCCAATTTAAGTCGGTTATTGCCTTAGTAATATTTGCTGCATTGTCTGATATGGCTATTATGATTTTTTCCCTCAAACCCTATTCAGTAGTAATTTTATGCAATTCCTCTGAGAGATTGAGTGCAGAATGTGGTCCAGATAATATCGCACATTGGAATAATACAGAGGACAATTCAAAATTGTTATTTAAAAAATGAACGGTTACCCCAAGATAATTTTGAGTTGTCACAGAAGTCCAAGTATCTGTCGTAAGACAGACATTTTGTACATTCGCTAATTGATGCATTGTATTATTGTACGTGCTTTCGTATGCTGCTGGCACAATTGTCTTTGAAATGTAATGCCTATTTGGCAATTGATAGGAAGGATTTAGAGCTGTGACGAATTCTTTGAATCCTATATCGTCTACCACTCTAAATGGTTGAAAATCTTTTGTAAACATTTTAAGAAGCTTACTGTTGATGTATGTCTGAGTGCGTGCATCAATTCGCCGAGGTAAGTATGATTGTAAGGTTTGTTGAGTTGTTGTACGTCTTTTAATTGCTCCTTGTGTAGATGTAGTAGAAGGTGGTTGAAGTAACTGTTCCTGACTTGTGCTGATGGCAGCGGAAACTGCTGAAGTGGTTGGGCCAGGGTTATTGACATTTTCCTGTACAATCGAGCTTCTGTTGTGGCTGAGGTCCACAGTAGGATGGTTTTTGGTCAAATGTTTTCTTAAATTAGAATTTGTTGTTCTGAATGATATTTTCTTTTGGCACATATTACAGGATGCAATATGATCTTCCCCATTAATAGGGTTAAAAAACTCCACAATGCGCTTGTCTTTTGTCGCTGGGACATCCTTCTTCATACCACAAAACCTAAAAAGTTTATGAACAAATTAATATTTTGTAGTTATTATGGTGTATCAAAAAGACGTTTTTGTGGAAAATCTAAATTTTGAAGTAGATAAAAAGTTGTCTTTTGAACCTACTTATATCACAAACAGATTTGGCCAAATTGAAAAAATTGCAGCAAGACGCCTTAAGTTTGCGAATTATTTCAATAGTGTTTTTTTGTCACTGAAGAAGGACATTTTAGATTATATTAGAATTTTCGTTCTAACACAATTTGAACTAATTTCCATTATAACAAAAGTTTGAAGAATTCAAGCAAATTATAAACTTCCTAATTTTCTTCAATAGTATATATGCGCGAGAATACTTTTACATTTAACGTACGATTTAAAAAAAATCGTTTCGATGCACCATAATGTGCGGGTTTTATTGTGTTGGTACATTATCAACGAAAAACTAAGTTTTCTAAAATCAATAGATAGCTGCATGCAAAATCATGTTTAAATTTTAATTTAACCAATATAGGTACTTTTACATCCACGTAAAATTAAATTAACATACGAAAACTTTAAACTTTTCATTTATCCGTTGGGTTGTGACATACGCATGTTGTTGTGACAACGACATATGTCAAATAATGAATTCCAATGATATATAGATAGAAATGTGGGAATGTTGGTATGTACCGTATGTAGTCACCAGCGGGGTCAAATTTGTATGATCCATAATAATAATATTCGTGAATCGTGATACAAAATTGGTATTTGAATTACAAAAATCGTAAAATAAAATAAATATACAACAAAATTCAAGTATTTAGTTTGTAGGTAATGTTATGGACAAAATCTAGAGCAATTTATGGAATTAGTGGATGATTTGCGGGTTAAGAAAGCTGATTAAATCCCACCATATGAAAGCCTAAAGTGATGTAATTTTATATTGAAGGACATATAATTCAGATAAACTTACCTTCGATGGAGAATAACACAGAAATATTGAAGTGGGGAGTTTTGCTGGCATCGGTCGTCACAATGTTCAAGTTTGTACTTCCCAGTTCCCACTAACGTTAGACCAACGCGCCATCTGTTGGTAACCGAATGAAATTTATTGGAACTCATGGTAATATAGAAATCACAAACAGTGTACCTTGCCAGGCAGCGACCAGTAACCTGTGACCGGCAGTTATTAGTCGCCGGTGATCACAGCGACTATCCGGTCACCGGTACAAAGTCACCGGTACCGATATATCGCTCATCACTAGCCAATACACAAGGTGCTCATTTTATTATAGATATTTGGTAACCTTTCTTTTTTTTAAACAGAACATAAATGCGTTATTTTTTAATTATAAGGTATAAATCAAAAGTAGCCAAAACGACCGGACCATCTAAATAATTCTCCAATCGTAAAAAATTTCTATTTTTTTTCAGATACGACGTTTTTTGTGTTTAAACAGCTTCTCGTTTAAATATATTTGCATATACAGGGTTAATTTTATCTTGGACATTTGAAAACCTTTCCTGTTTTTAACAGAACATCCTGTATATTTTACATTTTTTAATGCTAAGATTAATTCTAAGAATTTTATATTGGAATTATTTTATTATAAAATGCATTATTTTTTAGTTATCAGCAATTAATCAAAACATAAACTTTTAGCTTGACCAAGCAGGTAAACAGTAAAAAAATTCAAGAGAAAATATCAACACAATTAAACAGAATTAAATTAAATGCTCAAAATATAATTAATATTATATATGTAATTTATTAAACTAATTGTGTCCTACTTTTAAGTTTTAGATTCTTAGTTGACAAGGACCATGGATTCTAAAAAATCTAGCTATAAGAAACTACCCCTTAGCCGGACTAGAAAGCGTTCCCGCGGTTCTCGAGCAGTTCGAGCAAGGCATGAAAAGACAAGGCTGTTTGAAAGAAATGCAATGGCTATGGATCTTGAAGAAATCAGTAATGATGAATCACTGATGATTACTACCAGTACAGCTGCAAGTTCTGTCACAGTTCGAATTGAAGATGTTTTACAGCCTAGTGATACCTCTTCAGAAGAGCTGATTATTATTAAACCTCACCGAACATATTCTAAAAAGTTGAGAGCCGAGCAAAATGATCGATCAGGTTTGATCGGGCCTACCACTCCATCCACAAGTTCTGCCACCATTCCAACTGAAGAAGTTTTACAACCCAGCATGGAAACAACTTCAGAAACACCCATTTCACATGGTGAAGCAAGTGGTATGGAATATGGATTTATAGGGCAAGTAGAATATGATAGGTATGATTCCTCAACAAGATAGTAGTAATTTATTATTTAATTCTGGTCAATTTTTCTGTTTGTTATTTAGCATTATGGAACATGAATTATATGTGGAAAGAGAAAAACTTCCCAATGTAATCGAGGGGCATCGAATAGTGGATTTAAACTATGTGCTGAGTTGGGCGCTACCAGCCCAAAAGATGCATAGCAGAATTTGCACTCAAGGCACATTGCTACCGGTGAGGGAGGAAAACCGAGGAACTGGTCTGGTTTCTACAATTACATTGGCATGTAACACTTGTGATAAACAGTACAAGTACACAACAGAAAATCCAACCAGGAAACCATCAAAAATAAATACTGGTGCTGTGTGGGGAACACTTGCCACCGGTTCAACTTATGGACACTTATTAGAGTTTTTGTCTGTGCTGAACATCCCTCCATTTCCATACCATTTATATTCAAATGTTGAAAACTGTCTTGGCGAATTATGGGATAAAGCACTAATAGAAGAAACCATAGCGGCTGGCATAGAAGAGCGAAAAATTGCAATCGACGTTGGCCAGATAGATAATGAAGGGATTCCGTGGACTACGGTATACCTTGACGGAGGGTGGAGTAAACGAAGTTATGGTCACTCGTATAGTGCAGCGAGTGGAGTGGTATGTATATATTTTTTTAATTGAGTAACTTTATTTGTCTCTATCATAGCAGACATATCTATAACTCGGTATGTATTGTAGGGAGTCATCATAGGAAAAGAGACCGGAAAGGTATTATTTGTCGGGGTACGAAACAAATTTTGCTGTATCTGTGCCCGTGCTACAAACACTGGTGTAGAAGCTAGAGAGCACAAATGCTTCAAAAATTGGACCGGATCGTCACCAGGGATGGAGGCTGATCTTATGGTTGAAGGCTTCAGAAGTAGTGAAAACATGCATGGAATTCGGTTTTTAAAATTTATTGCTGACGGAGATGCCAGTACATATGCACGATTGAACGAGAGGGTACCGTATGGTCGCCGCATCCAAAAAATTGAATGCAAAAACCATATACTGAAAAATATAACAAAACCATTGTATAAAATAAAAAATGACACAACAGTAGACATAAATGGACGAAAATTGTTAACAACAAACAAAATTAAGTTATTTGAAAAATTGTTACAAAAACAATTTATGAAAACTCTACTACTGCGGACTTGAACAGCTTGTGTGAAGACATCAAAAATGTTGTTTATCATATCTATGACCAACACACAAGCTGTAAGGAGTACTATTGCAATTCACTAGGAGAAACAGCTAACACAAAAATACCGCAACTGAAAGCTACAGCTATGTTTAGTCATATTGAGGGTAAGGAATACCTTCTGCATGCTTCTAAATTATAAAAAATAAACTTAAAAACAATATGATATTTATCGTAATTATTTTATTCCAGGTGTATTAGACACTCTCCTACGTAAAAGCAGTCGTTTGATTGATAACGAGACCAACAACAGAGCCGAAGTGTTTATGCAAATTGTGGCTCGGTTTAATAGTGGCAAACGATTAAATCTTATTCAGCGAGGTTCTTTTCAGAGAAGGGCCACACTTTCTGGGTTAAGATATAACAAAGGTGTAGCATGGCAGTGTACACCTTGGAAAACATTATTTGAGGAGAGTCCTGGCAAACATTTTCAGACTTATTTGGAAAAACAGATGAACATCGCTGAACGCAAGAAGGTGAAGAGGAGACTATTTCCGGAAGAATCCACTTCACGGAAGAAACGAGGAGATTGTGGATCTGCGGTGAATATTGAATATGGTCCAAACGCAGAGGAAGCCGAGTTAGAACCCATAGAAATGGATGCAGAATGCAAGCGACTTTTACAGAAATTACAGGTATCAACACCTTTTTTTTTTTAATGTTAATTTAGTTTCATTACCACATAGGGCTCATTCATATTTGAAACTGTTTTAAAATGCCAATTATCACTTTTCGACCAAAAAAGTGATGCAACTAAACAATTGAAGCGGTTGAAAAGAAATTATTTATCTGTAAAATTATCCAGCATTGTACATTTTGCAATAGCTAATGTAGTGATTTTGATCGCAGGTATCGCCTGATGAACAGGTTGCAATAGCAGAAAGTACTATTGGCCAATTTGGAAATCCACTGTATGAGGTAGAGCGAACAGCATCTAACTTTGGCTCTGTAATCAAGAGGAAAATGTGGACACCATGCCATAACCTAGTCAAGTCGATTTTGTATCCAACTATGTATCACTCACCAGCAATTGAATTTGGAAAACGGAGAGAACAAGTTGCAATTAACCTATTTAGTGCAAACCACAATATTGAAGTTCAACCAGCTGGATTTTATGTTGATTTAGATCTTGGGTTTCTTGGAGCAAGTCCAGATGGTATGCCATATTTTTTTGTGACAATAGACGAGTTCTAAATTATGCTTTCAGGTCTCGTGGGGTCAAGACATGTAGTTGAAGTAAAATGTTTGTACAATGTCCATAAATCGGGAAAAACGTTAGAAGAGGCTGCTACATCCGACACATCCCTATGCCTAGAATTAAAAAATGGAAAACTACAACTCAAACGTAATCACAAATATTTTTACCAGGTATGACCTATTAACTGTCAGAAAAAGTTAGATGAGATACTTCGTACTAGATTTTACATTATACAGATATACATTGTATCTCCCAACAAACACTAATTCAGTAACTAAAAAATGTGTGTTTTGTACGACACATTTTAAATGTATAGTACCTAAGCATAGTAATATAGCTAAAGGTGAACAGATGACCGGAGTTCAACCAGCAGTTTTCAGGAATCCGTCCAGTTTTTAAAAACTGAACACTGGACAATTCTAATATAAAACATAAAATACTAAAAGTAAAGAAGTAAAAACTCGTCTGTCAACCCTAACTATGGGTACTAAACATTCAACCTCTTTTACTCCAAACTGATATTTCTGAGTAACTAGTTTTTATTGGGAAGATTCATACAAAAATATTATTTTGCTCACGTAAAGCAAAATGATATAAACGATTTTTGTAATTTTATAGAATCTTCAACATGTCAACATTTCAAAAACATTGATTAAAGACATGTCTGCTAATAGATGTGCGATATTCAATATTTTACTTTGACAATTGGAGTTACTTTATTTTAATAGTGAATTTTTAGGTACAAGGACAATTAAACATTTTTCAACGTGAAAGATGTTACTTTATTGTTTATTGTGATGACAATAAACCTCTACACAGTGAAGAAATTTTAATTGATCGGGAGTTGTGGGCCAATGAGATGGTCCCAAAACTATCCAAATTTTATAAAGATTGCATCTTACCGGAAATTATAAGGGAAAATATTCGCATAAATAAAAAATGCAAGGATCCATACTATGTTTTGGATGCAATAGAAAACAAAGAAAATATAGCGTTGAATCGTGAGCTCACTAAAATTGAAAAAACCTTCATAAAGAAGTAATAAGCGAAGAAAATGAAATCATTTATCCATGATATATATGTGGTACCCGTATGAAATTAGAAAAAAAGTGAAGAAAAATTAAACGGTTATTTTGTTGTTCTTTGTGATGTCAATAAGTCTTTCCATACTGAAGAGATTTTAATTGATTGGATGCTGACCAAAATTGAAAAACCTTTATGGAGACATAATAAGAGAAGAATATGCAGGTAAAGAAAGTTTATCGTAGATTCTGAATTATTATATATAAAAGGTAATCATGACGCATTTTTAGAAAGGACAGTCCTAAATAAAAAGTTTTAGTGTTGCAATATACATGCCAACCACATGAAATAAAAATAAAATAACGAAGAGAAAATGAAGAAAAATGTGATTTTGTTTATTGTGACAAAGATAAACCTATCATCATGAAGAGATTTTAATTGGAAACTGTGGGGTCAATGTGATGCCCTAAATTATAAAAATTTTATAAAAAGACAGAGTTGAAAAATGCAAGAACCATGCAAAGAATAATAAGTTTTGTAGTAACAAAGAAAGCATTAGTCTGAAAAAATACAGGTAAAGAACATAGAATTAGTCTTATTATTAGAATTATTATATAAATATATAGGAGGTGATCATTGTACTTTTGTAGATAAGAACATCAATATAACACTTTTTGCCGATGCCACATGTGATTTATAGATTCTGTTCCGATTACACTAAAAATGTTCCATTAATGCTGGTTTGTATACTTTACTGCAATAAAAGTAAAGACAGTACAGCACATAATCAATAATTTCAGTTTAGAAACTCAACACCAAAATCCACCAAGGAGACGACTTAGAGGGGGACCGACGCTGCACCATCGAAAGTTGTATCCAGTTGCATAAAGCAATGTTGTCGCTACAAAAACTTGATGAATGACACCAGCTAGTTGTATCGGCTGATATCGCTTGCTATTGGACAACGCAGGCTGAAATATATTTTTCTAATCCGACCACTGTTCATCACTGACGTACAGTAAATAAACAACTTTTTAAACTGTATTCAAATCTGTCATCTCGGTTAATAAAAAGTGTGGTAAATAAAATTATGCCTATTATTGTTTACCAAAACCTCCCTTTCTATCTATTATACCAGATTACCACGGGTTGCAATATAAAATCTATCATAGGTGGCAGACTTTCTCACGTTATTTGCATCATTCATTATGCTAGAGCTTATGAATTCTTATTTATAGATGAAAATAGAAAACAATTTTTAAGTTTTTTTATGATTAATTTGCCTATAAAGACAGTGGTTAGAACCGTAAGCAGTAACTAATGTCAACCTCTAGTTGGATGGTGACGCATGCCCCACAGAGAGGTTGCTTTTGGGGAGGGCTTCGTTCAGGACTTCAAACAACCACTAGCTAGCATGCGAGATGGTAGATATGGTGATGGATCTGTCCCAAACTCGTAGTTGTCCAACATGAGAGGATTGTACCCTTTTCCCTAGTTTAAAATTATTAACTTCTTCCTATTAGCCATAGCACCTAAGTCCTTTACTACAATAATATCTCCCGCCACACCTACGATTCACATATAACAGAGGTGTATAGGACAAATTTCTTTGTAATTTAAAATATTTATACGTAGGTTGGTAAGAATATGTAAAGAAAATCTTTGAATTTAAAAATATTGATATAAATTAAGAAAATAATGAATTGCAGGATTTATTTTATATTTAATTATTTTTTATTTTAAATATTTTATATTTATTTACATATTGATACCATACCATCGTAAGTCTTTCCAATCAATATAGGTTCCAAGTAAAAGTATTGACACGAATTAAAGATATTTTTAATATAATCTTTTTGCGTAACCTAATACTATTATAAATGAAAATGTATAACGACATATTTTGTCAAATTATAATTATAGGTTAATAATATGGTGATATACAGATATCATTAGCTCAGATGGGAGAGCATTGTGCTAGAAACGCAAAGGTCCCTGGTTCAAATCCAGGATGTGGCTGTAATTTTTGATTTATTTAAAATTTACATCTCGCCTGTATATCACCATATTATTAACCTAATACTATTATATTAATATACTATTAATATCAACTAAATTATACTTCACATCGGATAAAAGGATATTGCTCTTTTTGAACATTGGCCTCTACCAGTTGAACCGTAATCGCATGTCACTCTTTTATAAGTCATCTCGCTAGTCTTCAAATTTGGTCCACCTATCTCGTCCTCTTCCTTCTGTTACTTGTTGTATACTCGCTAGGTGATCAGTTAGGATTATCTCTGGCCCATATTTTCTGCCGATTGTATGATGGTTTCCGCATCTAATATTGTGATTTGTTTTTCTAGGTCCTAATACATAGTTTTCGTTTTTGGCATTTTGTGCTGAGTTGTTTCCATTTCATTCCAATTTTATCGGTAGGTGATTGGGAGAACCGAACAGCTTGTACTCTTCGTGCAATTTCTTTCTTGAGACCACATACATCACTTAATGAAAATAATACATAGGTTATATTGCACACTGCGTTTTTTGCTACCTCCACTAAATCTTCGTCTGAGAACGATAAAATCATGATAAAATTGTGTCACAATACTGTTTGTAAATATTCGTTATAACCGATACAACGCTCGGGCAAGGAACGGGAAGTAGCTGAATTAACCAACGTGTTACCTGTACAGTTCAACAGATGACTCCCCGGAAACAAGCGTTTTTATTTTTGTAACAATCTCAGTTTCTGGGCACTGCTTTTAATTGAACATGAAATCGAAATTGAATCAGTGGGTCTGCAGCTATCGAACGAAATAACCATTTCGTCTCCATTCGCGTGAACAGCGACGTAATAAGCTGGTAAAAATCCTTGAAATTGTCGTACTTTAATAATCTATTACAACTGAGTATTAAGGTATCTGGATTCAAAATATACTTGCTTCGTATAATTGAAGCTTTCTCAACAATAAAAAAATACCCGACTTAGTTCTGTCTAGTCTAAGGACGGATTCTTAGGAATATTGGCGACTATGTTTTAGCCTTTTCGGGATCAATTTAAACCCCACCTTAACACACATTTTCCGGCATCACAACCTACGGTATGTCGAAGAGTAAAAAATCAAATATCAATAACTGTGTGGCCGCCAAAAAGATAAAACTTACCGAACAGAATAAACAACCCCGTTTGTTGTTTGCTTTAAACTACAGTCATCGACAGTTAGAATTTTGGGAAAATGTGATCTTCAGCGACGAAAAAATGTTCCAAAATATTCGTGTTTACCGTCCACGCGGAACTAGATTTGAAGAAAAGTATATCAATGCCATCGAAAGAAGTGGAAGGTTTTCGATTAATACATGGGCATGGATTTCTTATCATAGTCTAGCAACATGTTGGTGCATTGTGAATAGATTCAATGTTAAAAATTATCAAAATATTCTTGAATATGTGATGTTGCCGTCGGTCCGTCAAGTGTATCCCGATAATAATTTTATCTTCCAGCAGGACAATTGTCCTGTGCATACCACCAACGTTGTTACACAGTAGATGAGGAATCAAAATGTAGAGACGCTCCCATCACCTGCCAGAAGCCCCGACCTCAACTGCATAGAAAACGTTTGAGGCCGCATGGCAAAAGAAATATCCAAGTTGAGCATGAGGCCTCGTACTGCAGATGAACTAATGGAAGTTGTGGAAAACACATGGGAAAGTTTAAGCGATGATGAAACATTTGTCCGGGCACTTGTTCAAGTAGATTATTAAGTAGATTAAGATTTAAGTAGATTAACAAATATAGTGATGACAAGAAACGGCGCGGTGACCAAATATTAAAATATTTTTTTGTAAAATAATGTTCTTAAACTGTTAATGGTTTTTTCTTTTAAATCATGAATAAAATTATGTGAGTTGTATTTGTAGTAATTGGTAACGATTGGCTAAGAAATGAGGTATAAATAATAACATCCTCGAAAAAATATCGATAAAATTCAGTTCTCATCGTGTTTGTACTTACAGGTTACTAAGTAACAACAATTAAAAGATAGGTTTACAATATGGCAATCTACCCAAAACTGGGCTTACTACTTATACCCTTTTTTTAAATAGAACTTTACGTTGGCCTCGGGTGGTTTTAACGTTCATAAGCGGATGTCGAATAGTCCAGCGATTTTGCAATATACCTATCAATAGACAACCCATAAATATTCATGATTTGTGCAACGAAAGCGTCCGCACTTTGGCTTTGTTATGGAATGGCGCACTGGACAATTTTATCCGAAGCTTCTCGCATCTTTAATTCTTTCGGATTTCTCAGCCCGGTCAATACATGCGTAAAATGTTGCTTCAGAAACTGTTGTCTATAGGACTTGGGACGACGCCTTTTCTAATTATGTATATGCCGATTGGACGCTGTTCCACGATAAATGATTGTATTTGAATGATATTAAGATTGGGCGACAGGTAACCTGTGAAAATCCGGTCAGCTTTGAACTACACGGCTTTTCCGATAGATCATCATATGCATATGGAGCCTGTCTACTTGAAATCCGAACGTAGTCACGGCGTTGTTTTGGCGCAAACTCAAACCTTCCACCATTAAAGACACAAACTAAACCCCGGTTAGCGTTATTAGCAGAGGTATTATTAGTTAATCTTATAGAAAAGATGAAAAGCATCTTTGAAAATTACCATATCGACAACCGTTTATCGGACGGACTCTACCATTGTTTTCGACTGGATTAAAATCTTACCTGTTAATTTGCAAGTTTTTCTCAATTTTTTCTCAATCTCAATTGAAATTGGAAAGTAGAAGGATATCAATATATATCAAAGACACAATACGTTACTCGTGTATCAACTTACCTGATTATCATGAGCATGAAATAGAACAATATTGTGGATACAGAAACAAATTAAAAAACTCACAGTAGCGGTAGGTGTTATTTACCGTCCGCCATCGGCAGCTGGAGGCTACCTTCAATGATGTTTACATACAAACTCAGAATATCATAGTCATGGGTGACTTTAATGTCTACATGTTGTCTCCCTCGACTTCGAGACAAGCATTAAAAGCAATTCTGAAAGATTACTCGCTGACCCAGGTGATATCAGACCCGACCAGGATTACTGCTAACACTGAATCTTTAATTGACCTAATTATCAGCAATAATTTTCTGAACGTGGATGGGGACGTGATTGAATGTGATTATTCCGATCATCATGCAGTCGCTTGCAGCGTGCCTCTGAGTACTTGCTCCGTCGATCGGACATCTGTGGAACTTCGCAATTTCAGAGACTTTGATTTGTATGGTTTTCTCCAGGGTGGGTCATTGATCCCATGGGATGGCATGTACCAGCTCTCAGATCTAGATGACAAGTTGCAGTTCTTCAAAGGGGTGTTACTCGAACTATTCGACATACATGCGCCAAAACAAGTGATTCAACTGCGTCGTAGGCGCAGCCAACCCTGGTTTACTGACACACTGAGGCAAATGAGGAAAAACGGCGCTTGGCGGAGATACAACCGCAGAAATCTCCAAATCACCGAAAATATTTCTGCAGTCTGAGAAGTTAGTTCAACAATGCTGTAATTAAAGAAAAGAGAGCATATTTCACGTCGCGTACACGTGGTCTCAAAGACCAGAAATTACTGTGGCAACATCTTAGATCGTTGGGTGTGGGTGGTGATAACCAAAATAATCGCGTGCCGATAGACTTGTGTGATGCTGACGCTTTCAGTGTCAGTCTTTCAGTAACACCATAAAACTCTTTTATTCTACATCTTTATTTGGGACCACCTGTCCCCTTAAGCTGCTACTTTACGATTAAACTATTCTACCTTTAGCACAGCGCTCGCTGGTGTCTCCCATCCGGTCGTTTTCTCATGTATTGCATTTCTAAAAATGCATAGATGCAAAACAATATGCGGATTGACCAGCAAACGCTCCATTAAAGCGTAAACAAGAACTTTTCGTGGCAATACTTTCCAATATCCTGGCGAGAAGCAGTGGTGAGACGGATCCCTAAGACCACCAATCCTGTGACCTATGCTGAGTATCGACCCATAAGTCTTTTGTGTACTGCATCAAAGATTGCTGAATACATTTTACATGGCCAAATGATGGAATACCTCGGGGACCGGAACATATTACCGCCAATCCAGTCCGGCTTTCTAGGGGGTCACAGCACCAGTTGTGTTACAAGTGTTGGATGACATTGTGACTTCGCATCGCAGTCACTCCACTACAGCACTCGTACTCCTGGATATGTCAAAGGCTTTTGACAGCGTGAACTTTGAGTGCATCCTGGCAAAGGTAGAGTTTTACGGAATTCGAGATGAGATGCTGAACTGTTTTAGACACTACCTCTCTGGCCGAACTTTTAGAACAAAGGTCGACAGTGTCGGTTGGTCGAGATTAGTCAGTGTGGGTTCTGGTGGTCCGCAGGGATCAGTGCTCGGTCCCCTTCTGTTCAATGTCGTCACGTCTGATCTTCCGGAGAGAATATCAAATTGCACCTGCCATATGTGACCGGATGATCTGCAGATCTACACATCAATTTACTATGATGATATCGAGGAAGAGAATAGCCATAAATGAAGATCTGACCCGAATTTTCAATTGGGCAAGCATTAACTCACTTCAATTAAACCCAGTCAAGTGCCAAGTTGTATTAGTCGCGGGACAGGACAGTGCGCTGCGCGTTCGTGACTCGGTGTCTAAGATCAGTCTAAATCGTGCCGCGTTGCCGTATTAATAATATACTTAGTGCCCCTACAATTACGCGACAGACAAGATGATACTAATATTATATGGCAAAACAGGGTACCATCGTTGACATGGTTTTGTAGAGCTATAAACTTTATTTTTACTAAAGAAACACCAAATCTAACTCGGCTGGAGGTCGATAAAATTTAAAAGCAAATTAATAACTTACAGAGCTTTAAGTATCAAGACAAAAGTATTGATTTTAAACTTGTGTTAACAATGGTTGACGGCAAAGTTTGCAACAGTTTGACCGAAACAAAACCTACACAAAGCTGTTCCATATGTCAAACCATCAAAAATGAACAGTATTAAAAATGTAACAAAGACGTTACGTAAGCTTGAAAAATCATAAGTTTGGTTTGTCGTCCTTATATTCGTGGATGAGGTCCTTTGAATGTTGCTTGCATACAGTGTGTATCAGCCAAATGGAATAAATTCGATAATAAATAAATGGGGGCGTGTGCGAAAAAACGCTCGGACACGTCGATTTGTATTTGTAGTTGCGTACTTTTTTCAGTAAAAACTTTTTGTACAGGCTGTCTCGTGTAACAGTGGCCAATACTAACTTTCTTATTTTAAATGGAACAACCTGTATATTATTCAATTTTTGGATACCTCTGTAAATTCTAGACATATTTTGTGTACAATGTCCTATACCTATCTTCAACTGTTCCAGATTTATTTCCAAAATTAACATAAAAATGTAAAATTATTTGATTAAAGAAATTCGATAGAAAAAAAACTAATAAATAATACTGTTTATTTCTTGATAACATAAAACACACAAAAAAGTGAATGCTAATATAGGAAATTTCAAAATGCTCGCCGCGAACTTGAAGGCAGCCTTAAATATAAAATTTCTTCGGACGTTAAGCAACATCTCAGGCGTAACCGACCTAATCGCAAGCGTTATTTGTCTTCTTAAGTCAGCTAAGTCGAGGGGTTTAGTTTTGTATACAATACTTTTGACATATCCCCATAAGAAGTAACCTAATGGCGTCAGATCAGGGGATCGTGCTGGCCATTCAATCGATCCTCGCCTGCCTATCCACCGATTGGTAAACATTCGGTTGAGGTACTGCCGGACATTGATTCGGTAATGGGGCGGTGCTCCATCTTGCTGAAACCATATCATATTCCCTGGAACTTGTGGGTTTGCTGGATCAGGATAGTAAGTTTGTCAAAGTTGGCAAGACATTATTTTGGAGCAGTGCCATCCAAATTGCCATCAAAAAAAGGGACCTACGATATTATCTCCAACAATTCCTGCCCAAACATTAACCTTTTCAGGGTATTGCGTATTTTCTTCTCTCATCCAGTGTAGATTTTCCCTGACCAATAGCGGCAATTTTGACGATTAGCATTACCGTGAAGCGTAAAACATGCTCTAATTGGATGACATTGTTATCTAACATTGCCATCATTTCTTCGCAAGATACGTTCTCCTATCAAAGTCATCTTCCATGAGCTCGTGAGTTGGTATCATTTTATAGGGTTGCATTTTATTTTCTTTTAATGTTCTAAAAATCGTTGAATGACTAACATCGAACGTTGTGGCTGCTTGTCGAGTAGAAGTATGTGGGTTTTCCTCAAACTCTAGCGTAATATCCAATTTGGTATCGTTACTTGTTGCATTGCAAGCTGATTTTATTATCTGCCTTACATGTCCAAGCTCGATAAACTGCTTCTCTATTTTACTAATTGTCCCGTGGGATATAGGCGGCAAATTTGGAAATTTTTCTTGAAATAACCTAGCAACTTCCATTTGTGTCCGTGTGTTATCTCCATAACCAATCATTTGTAGAATGGTTATCGTGTGCATTTCTGTTAAATGAACCATTTTTATGTTAATGAAATTCAAAAGACTATAACCATAACTATAACACTGACAGCTCCTGTCATGCAGTTAGGGTGGAATTCAGAGACACAAATTGAGTGACACTCATACTACACTCACACTACAATTGACAAGTAGCACTCAATGTGGAATTCACAAACCTTACTCACAAATCTTACACTAGACTAACCCTTAAACATAACTCAATATTGCTTGGCGTTTGAGTCAGGTTGTAGTGAAGCGCATAGTGCACTCAATTGTGACTTTCTCGTACTATTTTCCAATTTTGATCATTATGGACGACTTCGACGATTACATTAATTACGTTCAAAATGATCTTCATGAATATGCTCGCATACCTAGGTAAGTACAGAACGTTTTCGTTATTATAAGTTTGTTAAAAATATAATCTAATAATGCTGTTTATAGGTTAATTTTAAGAGATGTTGGTAATCCCCTAGAATTATATAATAATTCGCAGCTACTACAGAGGTATAGATTTGGAAGGGACACCATCCAAAACATACTAATGCCATTAGTATATCCTGCACGTCCCGATGGTAAACGAGGCCTGCCAATACCTACCATAGTCAAACTATGTGCGGCATTGCGATTTTATGCTACCGGAACCTATCAGGTAATTTTACATTGTAACTTCAAAAATAATTAATAATTGGGAACTTTATGTATGTATATTTTCAAAGACTATGTAGAGATTTATACGAGATAAGTCAATCGTCTTGTTGCCGCATTGTCATGGAGGTTTCGGAAATCCTCAGCACAAATTTCAACAGATTTATTAAATTTCCTAGAGGTCAAAATCTCGTATCGAACAGGCCAAAATTTTATAATATGGCTCACTTTCCTGGTGTAACAGGATGTATAGATGGTACACACATCGAAATTAGGAACCCTGGTGGGGAACGACCTGAAGTGTACCGGAACATTGGACATATTGGACATCGTAACCAGGTGGCCAGGCTCCGCTCATGATAGCCGTATATTTAATAATAGCGTTGTTAAATTAAGATTTGAAGAAGGGCAAGTTCCGGGGCTTCTGTTAGGGGATAGTGCTTATTCTTAAACAAGGCACGTATATACACCAGTGCCTATCCCGAACACTGCACCGGAACGTCGCTATAATGCCGCGCACATCAGGACGAGGAAAGCTGTCGAGAGAACATTTGGTATTTGGAAGGCAAGGTTTCGCTGCTTAATCAGGACCTTAGGCCACAAGCTGCGAAACACTACCCGCATAATTACTGCTACAGCAGTTCTGCACAACATTGCCGTTCAGACAGATGAAGATTTTAACGACTTTGAAGGTGTGGAAGAACGCCATGTTCCACAGCCAGAACCACAAGGTCCTAATATAAGAGGAAATGTTATTAGAGCGGCATTTATAGCAAGGCACTTTACTCGATAAGTTGTTTTAATCATATTTAATTTTATCAGCAATAAAATAAGTATATTTTATCCACAATACTGCATTTTCTTTCTGCCATTTTTAAAAGTTAATGACTGCTTTTCTAATTTACACTCACAAGGCAATGGTTATTACTGCTATGATTATTTTGATATGTTGCGACACTACTTTAATTTGATCGTCCTGTGTAGTGTAAACGGGTGCAGTGTTGAAATGGACTTCAATTGTGTTTTAGACAAAAATAAACAACAGATAATAAAAACTTTATTGCACAAATCAAAAATAAATAAATGCGCTATAAACTGAACATTTAACTTTAAACTCTGAAAAACTGAAAATAAAAAATACGCTTTAACACTTAAAGATCTAACGTAATCTCCTAAAATCTATCCGAGTTGCGCTTTATATAGAAACTCGGCTAATTTTGTTTTATAATTTTGCTCCTCTAAACGGGACCTCATCAGTTCTTCCTCGAGAATTAATATTCGTTTGCGTAGTTGAAACAACTCTTCTTCATTCGCTCTACTACGCTTTGTCTTTTTGATTCGCTCTTCTGCCTCTTCTTCAATTACTTGGCACTTTCTTGCTGCTATACGCTGCGTTTCCCGTGCACTCTTTTTTGGCACAGCAGGTGTGCCAATAGTAGTGCCTCGTTCTTCCTGTTGCTGCTCATCTTCCACTCAGATAACAGGCATGTCTTTTATTGTCACTGGTGTGTCACTGTCGATGACATCGTGAAGCTCGATATTAACATTATCGAGTACAGAATCTACTGCTTCATCGGTCGTCTCGGTTGCCGGTGGATTAAAATAACCTCCACCTGTTTTCATCCGCTCTCTTTTTTCGTCACACAACTCCTTCCGTCGTCTAGCTTTGGTGTTCTCCCAGCACTTTTTTAGCTGACTACTAGTTCTCTAAAATGGACATACATCAAGGAATAATCGATAATTCCTATTTGTGATAATACATACACAACTATTTTCCAGCATAGAATTAAATTCTACGGTTAGAGCTTCCCATGCCCCTTTCTTACTGGCAACACTGATAACATCGTTTTTTTTTTATTTTCAATATTTTGCTGGTACTTGGTGACTAGTTCTAACAGCATGGTTTTCTCTTCGCCGGTCATATAGCAATGACTCGCCATTGTAAATTTGTAAACAAACCCAACACACATGCGCGCAGCTGCGTAACTGCTTATTGAAACTGTATTCTTTTGACAGATGTGTGACAGACCAACATGTAGAATGACCATTTGGTAGATGCAATTCTATTAAACGTCTACTTTACTCATACTAACATGAGGCACTCTTTTCTGCTGTTTTTTAATACAAAATGCAGTGTCAGTTTAGGGTCGACTAGGATTCTCCTAAGTTGAGTGTAGGTGTGTTTATGAATTCCGCCCTTAGACAACACTTTATTAAGGCTAGGGCAGCTTGGTTTTTATTTCATCAGTACATAAAAAGAACACTGAAATGGTTTTTGCCAATAGTTTTTGCTTACTTTATCGTTATCAATACCTAAATGTTAAATAAGTATTGAGTGTGTTGTATCGAATTTCTGTAATCAACTAACTTTATTTTTTAATGTTATTTTTTTTTTAATAAATCTGAAAACACTTAATAAACGCCATAGTTGATAAATTGAGAAAAAACTGGAGGCGGATTCGATTAATTTGCTCAAAGCGTCAGTATTGAATTAAATAAAAGTGTGAATAAATTTGTTTATTTCACATTCGAATGTATTGTCTTGATAAATTAAATATTTGCATTCTCTTAACCCAATTTTAAAAACAGTATTATTATATTTAAATTTAATTTTGGATAGGTGGCAACCATATAATATGATCGGATGAAAACCTTCACAAAAGGTTTAGATTGATACCGATTTTGTTATATCATTTAATACTTGACGGCAATTGAAACTTCGGACTCCTAGGATCATATGTTGGGTTATATCTACGGAAGTGGTTGAGATATCAAAATTAAGTATAGCCACAAGTAATTCACTCCTAAAAAGGCACTCTTTGCCCAAATTTGGGAGCAATTGGTCAAGGATTTTCCAAATTATGAATTTATTCGTGTTGAAAGTGCAATTGGGCCACCGTGCGGCGCCGGGAACATGTTAGTCATAAGCTAACAGAGGTAAGTTGGTTAAATATGAGGAGGCGCAGACCCGTACATACTATCTCCACCTATCATGCCGTGGTTATGATGGAAATACATCCGTATCTTTTCGAAAAAATGCAATTTAGAGGAGACGTGCACTCAATTAATGTTAGGTTTAGGGGCATAATTTCCCAACAAGCTCATTCGACCGTTTTGTCTGCTGTTTAACAGCATCTCCGTATCTCTCAATAAGCGTATGTCCTCACGCCAATTGAATCGCAATTTTCAAGCATTTGTGATGAGTGACCAAGGTGTGTTATGGGAAGATTTCTGAGTGAATGTTGTGTCTGGCATTGAGAGTTACGCGTCCGTATCGGCAATGCGCTTGCGCGAACCAATGCCCCATACTAATTGTAGAGCCCGCCTGGCCTGTTGTGTGCATGACCAGTAGCCATGATGCGCAAATTACCACGGCCTCGTGGAAGAACAGCACTGTTGCTGAACCAGGTCGATTTATCTAATAGTATATTAGTTTAAAACCATACTTGTAAAATATTTTTCTGTATGACAATAAATCACATTTAAAGTACTATTGTATCGGAACAAAATTGTTTTTGTTTTAAAGGCAACCAGGCAAATTGTCGGATTTGATAATTAAAGAAAAATTTTAAAACTCCAAGCTTAGCATTACACTTAGGAATATCATTAAATATTGCATGTGATGAACTTATTCATTTGATGTTGAAAGAATCACGTGGTTTTTTATGTAAGAACAAAAACAACAAACAGAATGGTTAGAAAGTTTGTAGCATTTTAAAAAGTTAGTCGATTCACGGTGGAATACGGAAAACGAGTCTCAAGCAAATAAGGACTTGCTAGAAAAAAGTAGAAGACACATTTGCTGTTACCATTAGCTAGCGATATAAAAAGTTTAGGGATGGACGTCTTAAAATAAAAAGCGACTATCGAGATTTATTTACCGAGGAAAGGGACACCGTGACTGCATATACTTTGCAGATGTAAGCTAGCTTACCATTGTTGATAATATTCAACAGAAAACGTATTGGAGATATTCAATATTTAACAATACCCGACTACAGAAAACAAAAACAATATTATACCGGAAATATTGCCAACATATAGAGTTTGAAATTAGAATTAGAGGAAAATATATTGTTTCATCTAATGAATATGTATTTACTATCCCTGGTAGTAAAATTAAGTGGGGACAAGGTGACATAGTTGACACATAAAGCAGTTCCTAATCTATAAATGCAACTGGGCGAACGCCAGAAAGGACAATACATAAACAAAACGAATTTACTTAGGGAGCACAATATAATATATAATAGAAACATGGAAAATAAAGGTATACAATAACATAAAATGAAATAGGCGTTATAAAATTATCATGTATAACGTATTATTTTTAGAAACCCAAGAGCACGAACGCCTGGATGATGACTGTACCCAGACATTTTGCTTTACAACAGCAGTTACCAGAAAACTTATAGAATTATATGGAAAACAAAAGTTAGGACAATTGAAGTGAAAAATATCAAGAAATTATTTCAACTAATTGCAACTGATCTATCTAATTATTATAAAATAACGATAACTGCTGGCAAGTGTGAAAACAAGTGGAAAGTTTTGGAAAGGAGCTATTAAAAGACCACAACAATAAAACTGGTAGAGGATTGAAAATATTCGAATTTGAAGAGGAATTTAATGACATATACAAGCGAAAACGAAATATCAATCGTTCGATCTTACTGTCGAGCACCTCAGTAATCGTACTACTACTACAGTAGTCAATGCTTGTAAATTACCAGAAGTACAACTTTCCATCCCGGAAGTTGGCAAATAGGCCTCACCGTCTGCTACACCTCTTATAGGATCTGCATTACTTTCAACAAGAAAACGATCTCTGCGAGTGAGTACAATAACATATAAAAGGCCACATGATATCTTATCTGCAATCCGGGAGGATGTCAAAAAGTATTACGAGGAGAAATTAACTACCGATAAGCAACGATTAGAGGTGAGCAAGGAGAGACTGGAAGAAAGTAAGAAGAAAAGAATACTCTTAAAAAACTTGCAGGTGGTATGGTAGTACCATATAAATTTGCATATTTGGTTGATGCATTTTGAGCATCTGTAAAGTATATCTACGTTAAGACGCAACAGGTACATATGTCGTAGTCAGACAGCGCGATAGACCACTGTGGAAGCAGCGGTCAGCTGCGGAGTCCGACAACAACAAAAGTACCAATTGCGACTTAACGTAGATAGGGCGTTTAGGACAATTTTATAGATCCATTATGACTTCATGTAGATAGATAAAATTTTAACATTAATAAAATAATAAACAATGTCCGTATGTTAAGAAAGTATTAACAAAATGCGTTTTGTTTATTTAAGAACATTTATTTTTGTTGTAAATGAAACGTAGGTTCTGTTACAACTTACTACAAGTTATATTTATGTATGACCTATATTATATCTAATAAAAATAAGTCAAAACTTTGATTCAAATATATAATTTATTGTCTACCTCTATTTTCAAATAAGAAAATGGCTAAATAGTTTCTGAAGTTGTCACTTACGGCATTATTTTCTACATTTTCATTGGGGTTTCCAATTACAGGTTCATCAGTAATTTCTTGCTTGTAAAACACAGAACGCACGAATAAAATGGCATGTTGTGTTATATTCTTCAACTTTGTATGGTACCACCTGGTTTAATACTGGCACATCTTCTTCTAAGTTACAACTAGTGCATCGCTAGAAGTTCCTGCATTACAAAAATATTTTTATCTCTTAAAAAGGTATTTAAGTATCTTTACCTTTAATACATTTAAATTAGCCATCATGATGCAAAACAATTACCGTTGAAACCAAATACAGCTGATTAAAGTTTAAACAGCGCAAGCTCGAACTAATAATTCGGAATCGGTACTCGATGATGAGCAAGAACTGCTAGAACTGATCTAGAATCATTCCGAACGAATTCTCTAATTAACCAAAACATCGGATCAATAATTCAGAATCTGGATTGTAGACTTCCGCTGTCTGAGACATCAAAGTAGGTTGACATAATCCGAAAGACAGGAATGCCAATTGACCAACACAGCAACGAAACATGCAAAAGGGCAGACAGAGTTTATACGGTAATATAGTAATAACAAATATTTAGATTGTAGACCGCGGTCTGAGTCAATGATATATTGATTTCCGGGTGGAAACCGCGTTGAGGACTTTGAAGCAGTCGACGTTTCGCGCTCTGTTGCAAGAGGCATCTTCAGGACTAAGTTATCAAACCAAGCGCTAAGAAGATACTGTCGTCTGTTAGGGCGGGTCTTTATATATGAGTGGAGTGGTGTCACCAGATGGTGTTTGGAGTGGGGGTAACGTAGTCGAAGGGGTGGGGTTAACAGGTAGTGGGCCAGCAGGTAGAAGCGGTTGGGACAGGACTGATTTCCACGTATGATGTAAGTTAAAACCATCATCTCTATTGATATTGGAGCGGTGTTTTAGGATTTCTATTGATTCACAGATCCTTCTAGGGTAGTAATGGGATTCACGGGCGAGGATTTTGGTTTGTGCAAACAGGCTCTCTTGTGCCGTGTTATATCTGTGTTCAGCGAGAGCTGAACCAGCGATTTGGCGCAATCTAGTGCAGCGTTCGTGCTCAGATACTCGGACGCTAACTGATCGCTTCGTCTCGCCAATATAGACACTTCCACAAGCACATGGAATCCGGTGCACACCAGAGGAAAGAAGAGGAGGGATTTTGTCCTTTGTAGAAGGAAGTAAGTCCGATAGTTTGAAAATGGGTTTGAATATCGGTTTTATGTTGTGGTTGCGGAGGATGCGTCCAATACGATCTGTCGTGCCCTGGACCTTGTGGTGGACCTTGGGTGTGTAGTATATGTTTGTATTATCTTATTTTTGAGGGGTGATTACATAGTTTACAGTTATAATAGTTATAAACAGATTAGTAGGTTAGGTTGTAAATAACCAATTTCGACAAGTTGGTACATATTAGTGATAAGTGTTCATAGTTTCATAGTTTGTAGCAGATTATATTCCCTTTAATAGTTATTTGTATGAACTTGAGTTTAATTTCGAAAAGGTCAGATTTCGTAAACACAAATACATATTACTTTATGCTCACAATACTAAATTTACTAATCATTAGTTGGAATAATGGAAAAAGAAAGGCACAAACTCAAGTGCAGCAAAACTAAGGTGGGCAAGATTTCAAGAGCTTTTACGGTATGTTTTATTTTATTCAAATAGGTATGCTATAATTTAAAATATTATTATTATAGATATAGGGATGTACAGCCGAAGTCTTCGGAACCGTTGTAACTGGATAGTGTGGAAGATTCTGCTGTGGAGATGCCAGAAAGCATTGTGAATTTGACTATTGACAATGCGTGGGGAGCAGATGAGAATGTTGTTTGTTTCTTATTAATCTTATTATACACACATGCATATCACGGGAAACGGTGGAAGATTACAGTGACACCTTCCGTAGTGAATTCCTTATAAGAAGGCTTTGTCATATATCATGTACAGTTTCTGCAGAGAGTAGTGTCATGTCATTGTGATAACTGTCAACTTTTGTCCTTTTTCCCGAACGAAAAAAAGGGTTCCTTATGACTTTTCAGTCTGTTAATTATGTATAATAGACAGTACACGTTAATCTGTTATAGGTATTGCAGAAGAGGTCAGTGTGACAGCACCTTAACAAGATGGGTCCGTCTGACATCACCTTGTCGAGGCGGCTATGCGTGGACGATAAACAAGTACTGATGGAGCGTTGCTATGGTTAGGGACAAAATATTATTATTGATATACGATACGTTGTTCGAATAGGCGGTACTAATTTGTATCACTTAAGTTACATTTTGTTTAATAAATTTGTGAACACGGCAAATAAAGGACTTCACAGTTCAGGTGTGGGGTAATACCTAGTATTCACCGTTACCGTTTTTTGTTGTGTCGAGAAATGGCCAAATCAAGGAAAAAGATAACACGTTCCAGTAGTTCCGATATCAGTGGTTCGTCAGTTGCATCGGCGTCTGTTAGGCATAGACGAAAGGAGACGGAACGACAAGGTACAAGCTCAGGTAGACGTTCTCGCGCTAAGTTATCCAACAATGTGATTAGAAGTAAAAACAAAAAGCGAACATCACGCCAGAATGAAGGTGCAGTGAATCCCTCCCAATCATCAGTTCACGTTCTTGACATCCCAACCAGCCAATTTGTGATGTAAGGTACGCGCAGGTTGGTGGGGAAGGTGGTCCGGAGATAGATAGAGCTGCCTACGAGGCGCTGTAACAAATTTGGAGGTTATGATCGCCAGAACGACCGGAAGTACACCTACAGGTACGAATGACACCATGTTTACGGTACGTAGTGATTGCATACCTGAATTCTCCCCGGAAAGGACGCAGTGTCATGCCTCATAGACCGCATATCTGATGTAACCATCCGAAATGCTGCAAGGGCAGGCCGGTACGTAGTGCCTGAAACACTATTCGAAGATTATCTCTCGATGTTACGCAACGAGACAACTGCTAGTTGGTAGTAGTGGTTGACGACTTTACTAATTTAGTATTTTTAAAAGCTGTTCCTAATACAAAAACTGCACCTGTGATTAGTTTCATGAACACTATAATAGAGATGTTTGGAGTCCCACGACCATTCATATGAGACCGAGGCACTGCTTTTACGAGCAAAAGCTTCACAGATTACTGTACTAGGTTAGACATAAAACGAGTACTCTGTGCTACTTACACCACACGAGCTAACGGTCTGGTGGAGAGGATGAATCGTTCGATTCATCCTCATTCGCAGTAACGGCTACGACTGTTGAGGAAGTGCGCTGGGATGATACCATTTCAGGTGTAAAGTGGGGAATTAACTCTACGGTTAACGCCACCACTGGGAAAAGCCTTTACGAGCTGCTTTTCGGTTACTGTCTACGAGGCATTAAGGACGCATTCCTAACGGCAGAGGTAAACGTCCAGATCTGGAAAACTTACGAAGTGAGGTCTCTGATAGGGTTACGTCCAAACAGAGAAGTTACAAAGAGTATTACGATAAAAAGGATGCTGGTACGATCCCATGATGGTCATAGCAGAAAGCTAGAACCACGTTACAAAGGACCTTTTATTGTTACGAAAGTTCTTGACCATTATCGTTACGTGATCAACGAATTACCTGACAGTAAACGGTCAAGAACGAAGTATACTATACAGGGATATGTCCCTCTGACAAAATGAAATTGTTCGTTACGTGTCTTCAAGTGACACTGATTCCAGTAGTAATTAGTATTACATAAATAATTAAAATTGTTTTTGCGAATACAAACAAATACGATACAATTAGCAGCAGAAAATTTGTTAAGCAGCGTATCCGTATCAAATCCGTCTGTATAATTATTGTTATAATGTGTACTGTTTAGTGTGTGAGGAAAAACTTTATTTAGAGACATTTATCTGAATAGTGCAATTTATATTTAATAGGTAAGCTTAAGTTTAACTATGAATTGTATGAATTAGTGGTGGTT
Organism: Melinopterus prodromus; assembly: GCA_964023965.1. Lineage (NCBI taxonomy): Eukaryota > Metazoa > Arthropoda > Insecta > Coleoptera > Scarabaeidae > Melinopterus > Melinopterus prodromus. The sequence continues at coordinate 64,200,779 of OZ030390.1, forward strand.
CATTATGCGTAAAACGGTCGGTCTGAATGTTTTGTAATGTTTTATCATTTTGATAAAATATAGATATTGCACGTTCATATAACAGGAGTATGTGTTGTGTGATAGATTGCAGTTCTAAAATAGATGCACTTGGTTAAATAGTACTGGAAGAGCTGGCAACGAGTTAGACAAGGGTTTTATATATGGAAATTATCGCATCTGCCATAAGCATTTCTCCAAAGACCAACAAGTGGGCCCACGCCTTGTTTCTAAGGCAGGTCCGACTCTATTTTTGCCTGGTAAGTGATTTGTTTAAAGTGATGACTTTTGTACTTTTTTTACCGTAAGACATTATTATGGACTCTTCCACCTACGCAGAGCGATATAACAGTTTTACCATCACCATACATGGTATCTTGGGGAATCTCGTACATGATAATTGACCATCAAGGCAATAGTACAAGATTTTTTCCGGCTTGCGAAGTTGAAACATTTATCTTCTTTAGCAATTCCGATTGCATAAATGAATAGTTTAACAATGTCTCTTTATTGCCTTTTTCAAATCCTGATCAATTAGATGCCGCGGAGGTACTAGACCCAACACCATCGGAAATGCCTGCAACGTTCAATTATTTGGAAGGTAATTTGTAAACCATCATTAGTATTAGTTTTACCAGTCATATATTTATTTTAGGCTGGTCCTTATCGTTTAACTTTTTCTTTTGTTCATGGTAAGGTGTGAATCCAATGGCATATACATACCTTTATTATATGTTATAGAATATAGATGTTACTCCTATTCCCTGTACCCTTACCTATCGGCCCTTCCAGCTCATAATTCCTGAACAGCCTAGATCCCGACCTACCATCAGTAAGTAATTAAACAAACAAAGTACATATGTAGAAAATTACATGTGGTTGGAATTCTATTTTTAGGCGCAATAGTCCGTCAGGTTAATCTTTTAAAAAGACGCGTAAAATATGCCAAAAGAAGAAATGCTACGTTGCAACAACGGATTTGTGTTCCAACTAAACAGGCAAAAACGATACCAAAATTAAGTCCACGTATTCAACACTTCTTTAGAAGCCCAGTACGCAACGCACAGCGAAAGAACCAGGCAAGGCGATATGATATCGACCACAAGCTACTTGCTTTAGCTTTGTATAAGCAAAGTCCACGCGGGTACCTTTCGGTACTTTTTTCGCTGCCCTGCGCAAAATCTTTAAGAGAGATTCTAAGAAAAATACCTGTACTGTACAACCTGGCATATTGGTCAACATTTTCAAATATTTAGCTATGGTTGTGGAGTCGCTAACCCCTTCAAAGCGACTTTGTGTACTGGCGTTCGACGAAATGTCCATTCAGCCACACCTAGACTACTACCACCATGAAGATACGGTGGTAGGTTTAGTGGCAAATGGCGAGAATCGTCTTCGTAGGGTTTGCTGACCATGTCCAAGTTTTTATACTGCGCGGAATATACAATAACTGGAAGCAACCAGTTGCCTACAGTTTTTGTAGCTCTACATCTTCGGCAGCAGATATTATCCGCACCTACAAGGAAATTGTTAGACAGGCCCACACTATTGGCTTAGTGGTGGTAGCTTCTGTATGTGACCAAGGAGCTACTAATTCGAGCGCAATCAAGGAGCTTATAAAGCAGCCTAGGGCCAATGAATTGAGGGATGGGTTGGATCCTGTAGATGGCACAATTTTTATTGACAACAATACAATTGTGCCTCTGTTCGATCCTCCACATCTTCTTAAATGCATTCGCAATAATCTTCTTAATAAGAACTTGAAGTTCTGCCATGCCGGCAAACAAAAGGTAGCTCAATGGTCACATATAGTGGATGCCTACCGTGCAGACAGAATGGGAAGCTTGAGGGTCATGCCGAAACTGACTGATTTCCATGTGAAACCTAAGAAGGTTAGAAAGATGAAAGTTTCGACATGCACTCAAGTTATCAGTGGTATTGCGTCCGCTGGTATTTTCCTTATGGCGAGATGCAATTTAAAATGTCCAGTAACCGGCGTAGAGATGCCACACGCTCAAGACACCGCAGACTTTTTAGCTGTCATGGATGGCCTCTTTGACAGCATGAATGGGGAGATGTCGGTGGGGAACGCAGGGAAGACGTTGCGAGGCCCTATAATGCAGACTTCTCAACATTCGGCTACATGGCGACGGGGCACTGACCATTTAAATTCAATGCGTTTTGTTGAAAACAAGCAGTCCAATAAGGAGAGACCCCCTGTAATTGAAAATTTTATTTTAACCCTCAGGGGATTTGAACGCATTAAGCAGATTTTATCAACCATGGGCTACAGTAAAATTCCAGCAAGGTGCTTCAATCAAGACCCCATTGAAAATTTGTTTGGAAGGATAAGGCAGCATGGTATAGAAGAAACAACAACCCGACATCCGTGGCATTTGAAGTCCTATTTTAAGGCATTGCTTATGAACAACATTTCTGGAATACTGGTAAATAATTTAAAATCTATTATACGATCTGACCACCTTGCTGCAAGGGTTGAACAACCATTTCCAGTTGTCAACATTCCAAAAAAATTTCCTGCACTCCGTCCGCTAGAAGCACTTGCAGTTAGTTACGGAGTGGGTGAGTATCCAAACATATTATACCTTTATATCACGATTGCCCTACCTGCTCACGCAACATAAGATACGGACGGCCCTCTGAAGGTCCCGTGCCACTGCATGAATTTGTGAGAATGAAGGAATACAAAGAAGACGGCAATTCCCTACAATATTGCGCGAAAATTTGATTAAAATATTAATAAAAATCTACAACATCAGCCTTCACCTCCTTCCCTATTTTGTGGAATTCCCAAATTTACTTCAATCACTGAGGCACGCTTTGGACAACGAACTTCTTTTAATTTTGAGCAGTGCGCCCATTCCGATAAATTACAGGAAACCATCTGTAATTCATTTTTAAACTTACAAATTTTTAATTATTGTCGCCGTTTAAATAATATTTTATTAAATAAGGAGGAAACATTACCTCACCAACCTGATGAGTTACAGAAGCATTGCTTCAATTTGGCAGTAAAGAGGCGATAATTCAGTAGTACTTTCAATAACAAATTTCTATAATATCCAGGATTATTATTATAATATTTTTGTTTTTATTATTAGACCGCACAAAGCCTAAAATCCAAGATATAAAACATTTTGACGAGATCTTCAACTGCCTTAAAAATAACCTGCACAACATATTACTTCTTAATGAAGAATCATTACGACCACAATTTAGTGAATAGGAGACGCTCATTTCTTTTAATGCTAAGCTGGGCAAAGGAAACCACACAACGAAAGATATTTTGGACGAATAAATATAGCTGCAATAGCTTTTACAAGTGATATTTCCAAGGTAATTTTATTACATAACTCAAACATCTTAGTGCATACTTACCTTATTGGCACATATTACTTTATTTTAATTTGATTTTGCCAAGCTTCTAAAAAACGTTCAGAATTAATAATAATTATTGAAACATAGTCCACCACGATTATAATGGCATAATGATTTTATTATTTATAGGTTTTGTCAATTCATGAAGATGTTTATGTAAATTTAATAATATAAACAAATTGTTGTATTGTCCGCTAATACTTCTTATTATTTATACAGGATTCATTTGGCAGTTTATTCTTTCGTAGTCGGCAGCAAGAAATCGAAATTCAGGACTGGATAACTCCATACTAAATAGAACACTGTGCAGAACTGGAATCGCGAATTGGAAGAAATGGCCAAAGCTTCCTATTGGAACTGGATATCTAACCAGGAACGTCGTACCATTTCCAGTTACCTGTATGCGGAATTTCAGGAAGGAATCGAATGGTGGGATTCATGGCCAATTTTAATAGTTTTCATGGGAGGTTGTGTGACTACCACCCATTTACGTCCGAATTCTCTATGTTACTGTCAATTGATATAGGGTATCTGCTTAAACCACAGGTTATAATACAAGTTTTATAAGGAGAAAAATGGGGCACGAGTTGTTTTGGGCACGACGAGCGTAGCGAGGCAGAGCCACATTAATGCGACACCATTTTCAATAATTTATGTAAGCTACTACAAAATAATAATAATAATAATAATAATAAATTAAAATTTAAATCTAAATTTGCTGCTTAATATTTCATCTTTACGTTCCTTGTCTCTATTAATAAATAATGTGTGTGTGTGTGTTTTTAATGACCTTTGCATAAGGCTGCAAGGATTTTCTGCAGTTTTCCTTTGGTCTGCAAAGAAAAATTAAATTTTTCTTTACAAAGCATAAATAGCCTGGTGTTTTTCCAAATTGGGTAGAGCTGCAGTGATACCCGCAAAGGGATTACCCTAGGCTTCAGCGAAGCTCGGTACTACCAATTTGCCCTGATCCTCTTTATTACTTTTCAAAATTATTAGTGTAATTTTAGTATTTATATGTTGTATCTAAATTATATTATCTAGGTTTTAAATATTTAATGAGATGTATCAGAGATTTTCAATAAATAATAATAATAACTGAATTTCCGGGACTAAAACTAACCATTAAAAAGTTTGTTGAACACATGTCTCGTCGTCGTTGTTCTTCATGTTTTCTTAATTTATGCTTCACTAATTTGACCATTTAGGCTGATGATGATCACACGATGATTGAAACCGGTACCTATTAAAATAAATATTAGCAAAGGATCAAAGAGGTTTTATTTCCATTCAACATTATATTCGCCTTTGAAAATTATGGACTCATTCAACAATATTAAAAAGTTTTACTAACAAGTACATTTAACATACTGATCACACTGACCACTAGCACAACTGACGCGGCGGTCCCCGCAGCCGGAACAAGTGAGACATAAGTGACCCCCTTAGGCCTAAACCGACGCAGTGATTCCGCAAATGCAAACCGACCAGAGACCGAGTCGATCACCTTTGCCGCATTGTAGGTAAATGATCTTTGGAACATTGCTGTCCTATGCCGTGGTATAGTCAACAAATCCTTGTGGCGGATGTTTACATTATGCACGTCGGTTCTGAAGGTTAACCTGTCGTACAGGTAGGGCATAAACCCGGCAGACATAAGCCTGTACAAGAAGCAAGCATAATGCAGAATCCCTCTATCATACATATTCAGCCACCCCGCCCATGACAAGGTATGAGTAATATGATCAAGCCTGCGCAACCCAAACACGAACCGAAGACATACGTTCTGCGCTCTCTAAATATAGGACCGATCGTAAACTCCAATGCAGGGACCATACACGGTGTCGCAGTAATCAAAGGACGACAATACAAGGGCAAGCTATGGTATTGGGAAACAGAAATTCGGTAAACCCTACACCACATAGTTATCGATAACACAGTTGTTGAGATAGTGGACAAATTTAAATATCTAGGTGTCATTTTAGATAATAGTTTGAAATTTACGAGTAATATGGAATATGTAGTTAAAAAGGTGAGTCGAAAGATTAGCTACTTAGGAAGAATATCTAATAAACCTACCTTAAAAGCTAGAATATCTTTGTACCATACGATTATAGAACCATATTTTTACTATTGCAGCAGTATACTATTTTTATGTACAGACAAAGACATTAAAAAGATTCAAGTACAACAAAATCCAGCACTCAGAATTTTATTACAAAGCTCCAGGTTAACCAGTATCGAGTCCATGTTGAGTAAATTAAATTTTTTGAATGTTAAGCAAGGAACGGTATATCAGGCGTATTATATGAGTAATTATTTAACATACAATAGTCAGCAGCATGAATACAATACTCGGCAAAAGGACCACTTCAGATTACCAAAATATACAAAAAGCAGCAAACAAGATTCATTTTATTATAAAGCATTGAAGATGTTTAACACCCTACCAAGTGATATAAAAAAACAGTAGTTCGCTAAGTCTTTTTAAAACATCATGTCGGGTTCATGTATTGGCTAATTTTAAGTAGTTGATAAGTTTATTACTTACGAAACTAAATTTATTGTGATTATTAGTTTCTTTTAACTAAATAAATATCATTATTATTTATTGAAAATCTCTGATACATCTCATTAAATATTGGAAACCTAGATAATATAATTTAGATACAACATATAAATACTAAAATTACACTAATAATTTTGAAAAGTAATAAAGAGGATCAGGGCAAATTGGTAGTACCGAGCTTCGCTGAAGCCTAGGGTACTCCCTTTGCGGGTATCACTGCAGCTCTACCCAATTTGGAAAAACACAAGGCCATTTATGCTTTGCAAAGAAAAATTTCATTTTTCTTTGCAAAGCAAAGGAAAACTGCAGAAAACCCTTGCAGCCTTGTGCAAAGGTCATTAAAAACACACACACACACATACATACACACACAGACACACATTTATTAATAGACAATATACATTAAAAGAAGGTAAAGATGAAATATTAAGCAGCAAATTTAGGGTTCTTTATGATAAAACTCTCCTCAAAATATTCGCGTTCCCAAAACCGCAATTTCTTGAATTTCCCAGGGCGAAATTTTGCACGGCAACTCTTTAACATGCTTACTATAATTTAGACTAACTGCTCCCAATGCACCTACAATCACCGGAACAATGTTCACTTTCATTCCCCACATACGTCCAACTTCTATTGCGAGATCCTTATATTTAAGTTGTTTTTAAAGCTCCTTCCTTACAACATTCGCATCAGCAGGTACCGAGATTTCTACGAACGTGCACACCTTCCTCTGGAAATCCTTTACCACGATATCTGGCTTATTAGCATCAAGCATTCTATCAGTGACAACAGGCATGTTCCATAATATGGTAATATGATCATTACTCACAACAGGAGATGGGATGTGGTCATACCACCGAGACACATCCATTGCTAAACCTAGTTGGGAACATAAATTATAATGTATATATGTTCCCACCCTATCATGCCTAGCAATGTAATGCGACTCAGCTAAGACTGGACAAGCCGCCAATAAGTGGTAGACATGTTCCGGAGCCTGATGACACAATCTACAACTCCCATCATGAGCAACTTTCATAATCTTCTGTTCATGATATCTGGTACGAATTGCCTGATCTTGCGCCGCAACAATAGAGGATTCCGTTTCAGCCTTAATGTTCCCATGACAAAGCCAAGATAAAGACCCAGACTTTGAAATGCCATCAGCCTCCACAATTCTTAAAAATTGACCATGCATTGGCTTACTAACATAATCCTCCCTCATTTTCCGATTCATTCGTAACTTAATTTCCCGCTTTAAACTCGCCATCGAAGTTTTATTTCCGTAATTTTCTAGTTCTTCGACCTGAAATTTTTCTAAAATTAGTTTATGTTTACTAATTATTGACTTACCAGAAGTATCCCTAATTAATTGTTTAATAACTTTATCTTCCTTGTTGGCCTTTATAAAATTTCCTAAATTTAACATTTCCAAATCATAAATATTTTCCAATTGCTGCAAACCACGACCTCCATCTAAACGATGCAGGTATAGCCTACAAACATCGGACCTAGGGTGAAACATAAAATTTAATGTTAACTGTTTTCTAGTTTTAATGTACAAATCGCGTATTTCCTTCTTCGTCCAGTTTAAAACACCAACACTGTATCGAAATATAGGAATTGCATATGCATTTATCGCTTGCATTTTATACTTTCCATTTAAACCAGACTTTAAAATTTTCCTCACACGCTTAATGTATTCGCCTATAACCTTCACCTTCATGCCTTCATCATCAATACCAAAGGCTTCATCCATTCCCAGATACTTATATCTAGTATTATCTGTTAGGTCATTAATACTAGAATGATCATTCAGGCATATGTCAGCGGTTTTCTCAATTTTGCCTTTGACAATACTAATTTTAGCACACTTCTCTAAGCCAAATTGCATCCCAATATCATCAGAGAATTGTTTAACAATACTGAGGCTCCTCTTCAAATGCACATCATTTTTGGCATAAAGTTTCAAGTCATCCATATAAAATGAATGACCAATTAACTTTTCGCCAGGTAATAACTGCACACCAACTTTATCCTCGTTCAATTCCCTAGACAATGCAAACAGGCCTATGCAAAACAGCAATGGAGATAAACTATCACCTTGAAATATGCCACAATTAATATCAATCGGCTCTGAGAAAACACACGAGTCTTCTCCCCGCAAGCATAATTTAGTAGACCATAAAGACATACACGAGTTTACCAAAAAAATAATTTTTCGGTTTACCCTATATATCTCCAAGGCTTTTATAATCCATTCATGCGGGATACTATCGTACGCCTTCTTATAATCAATCCAGGCCATGGATACGTTTCCTCGAGACTTCTTGATCTTTTCAACAATCTTCTTGTTGATTATTAACAGTTCCTTTGATCCATAACTGTCCTTTAAAATACCTTTCTGCTCAGAGGGCAATACATTATTTTCTTTCAGATGTTCATAAATCTTGGTACCTAAAATTTTAGTTAATAATTTATAACTACAATTTAAACAAGTAATAGGTCTATATTGGGATACTTCCATTGTATTCTCCGTTTTGGGAATCAAAACAGTAACACCTTCAGTCAGCCACGACGGTATCAGTTCCGGATTATTAACCATATTGTTAAAACATTTTACCAAATGTTCATGCAAAATGGTTATCCTTTTAAGCCAAAAATTAGGAATTTTATCTGGTCCAGGAGCTTTCCAAAGTGCTAAACTTTTGCAAGCATTTGAGATGTCATCTTTGGAGAGAAGTACATCTTCCATTGCTGGATAATGGTTATTACGCCTCTCCTCGCGTTTAATCCATTCCGCTTCAGAATTATACTTGCCAGATTGCCCCCAAATGCCTGTCCAAAAGTTGGTAACATCCTGCATGTTTGGAAAATTCTGGATACAGATATTGTCCTTGCCTAGACCCCTATAAAATTTTTTAGGATTTTCTTCAAAATTTTTGTTATCATTGTAAGTCCGAATTCTTTTCTCAATTCTTCTGATACGTCGGGCCTTAGCTTGAATTTTCTGTTTTAACTCTTCTTCAATAACTACTATATCCTTCTCTTCGCCTAAAACACTATATTTTAGTATTATGTTTTGCCGTAACCGTTGTAACCTCTCAGTTAAATGAACTGATCTTCTAATTTCAGAAATCCTGGAAACGTCCTTTCTCCAATTAGCAATATTATTTTGGAGTCTACGCTTCCAACGGTTCTCCCGAATTCTATTATTGTGTATTGAAGTAAATTTTGGATTCACCATCTTAGTAATAACATAGGCAGATGCATACAACAAATTATTTATTTCAATAATGGACAATTCTGGCTTATTTCTGAGAAATACTTCCAGATCAGAATTAGCTTGCGCAATCAACTCCCTAACCCTGTTAGTCTCCCTTATGAAAGGCAGCTTAACCCGGCTATGAAAATTACCTGCAGTAAGCAACTCTTCCTGTACTAATATTAAAAACTGACTTTGCTGCACGTCATTGTCAATATCATTATCCAGATTTGGCATCCCATTTACCTCAATATCCACAATAACAGACGCCTCAGCGTCAGCAATACGGCTGTTCGGTTCTAATTCTTCAACTCCAACCACTTCATCATTTTCAAGATTTAGAAAAATCTCTACCTCCCTTCTTATACTATCTATCTCTATATTTGATAACTTATTATTATTATTATTATTATTATTATTTATTGAAAATCTCTGATACATCTCATTAAATATTTGAAACCTAGATAATATAATTTAGATACAACATATATACACTAATAATTTTGAAAAGTAATAAAGAGGATCAGGGCAAATTGGTAGTACCGAGCTTCGCTGAAGCCTAGGGTACTCCCTTTGCGGGTATCACTGCAGCTCTACCCAATTTGGAAAAACACAAGGCCATTTATGCTTTGGAAAACCTAAAGCAAAGGAAAACTGCAGAAAACCCTTGCAGCCTTGTGCAAAGGTCATTAAAAACACACACACACATACATACACACACACACAGACACACATTTATTAATAGACAATATACATTAAAAGAAGGTAAAGATGAAATATTAAGCAGGAAATTTAGGGTTCTTTATGATAAAACTCTCCTCAAAATATTCGCGCTTCCCAAAACCGCAATTTCTTGAATTTCCCAGGGCAAAATTTTGCACGGCAACTCTTTAACATGCTTACTATAATTTAGACTAACTGCTCCCAATGCACCTACAATCACCGGAACAATGTTCACTTTCATTCCCCACATACGTCCAACTTCTATTGCGAGATCCTTATATTTAAGTTGTTTTTCAAGCTCCTTCCTTACAACATTCGCATCAGCAGGTACCGAGATTTCTATGAACGTGCACACCTTCCTCTGGAAATCCTTTACCACGATATCTGGCTTATTAGCATCAAGCATTCTATCAGTGACAACAGGCATGTTCCATAATATGGTAATATGATCATTACTCACAACAGGAGATGGGATGTGGTCATACCACCGAGACACATCCATTGCTAAACCTAGTTGGGAACATAAATTATAATGTATATATGTTCCCACCCTATCATGCCTAGCAATGTAATGCGACTCAGCTAAGACTGGACAAGCCGCCAATAAGTGGTAGACATGTTCCGGAGCCTGATGACACAATCTACAACTCCCATCATGAGCAACTTTCATAATCTTCTGTTCATGATATCTGGTACGAATTGCCTGATCTTGCGCCGCAACAATAGAGGATTCCGTTTTATTATTATTATTATTATTTATTGAAAATCTCTGATACATCTCATTAAATATTGGAAACCTAGATAATATAATTTAGATACAACATATAAATACTAAAATTACACTAATAATTTTGAAAAGTAATAAAGAGGATCAGGGCAAATTGGTAGTACCGAGCTTCGCTGAAGCCTAGGGTACTCCCTTTGCGGGTATCACTGCAGCTCTACCCAATTTTGAAAAACACAAGGCCATTTATGCTTTGCAAAGAAAAATTTCATTTTTCTTTGCAAAGCAAAGGAAAACTGCAGAAAACCCTTGCAGCCTTGTGCAAAGGTCATTATTATTATTATTATTATTATTTATTGAAAATCTCTGATACATCTCATTAAATATTTGAAACCTAGATAATATAATTTAGATATAACATATAAATACTAAACTTACACTAATAATTTTGAAAAGTAATAAAGAGGATCAGGGCAAATTGGTAGTACCGAGCTTCGCTGAAGCCTAGGGTACTCCCTTTGCGGGTATCACTGCAGCTCTACCCAATTTTGAAAAACACAAGGCCATTTATGCTTTGCAAAGAAAAATTTCATTTTTCTTTGCAAAGCAAAGGAAAACTGCAGAAAACCCTTGCAGCCTTGTGCAAAGGTCATTAAAAACACACACACACACTCACACACACACACACAGACACACATTTATTAATAGACAATATACATTCAAAGAAGGTAAAGATGAAATATTAAGCAGCAAATTTAGGGTTCTTTATGATAAAACTCTCCTCAAAATATTTGCGCTTCCCAAAACCGCAATTTCTTGAATTTCCCAGGGCGAAATTTTGCACGGCAACTCTTTAACATGTTTACTATAATTTAGACTAACTGCTCCCAATGCACCTACAATCACCGGAACAATGTTCACTTTCATTCCCCACATACGTCCAACTTCTATTGCGAGATCCTTATATTTAAGTTGTTTTTCAAGCTCCTTCCTTACAACATTCGCATCAGCAGGTACCGAGATTTCTATAAACGTGCACACCTTCTTCTGGAAATCCTTTACCACGATATCTGGCTTATTAGCATCAAGCATTCTATCAGTGACAACAGGCATGTTCCATAATATAGTAATATGATCATTACTCACAACAGGAGATGGGATGTGGTCATACCACCGAGACACATCCATTGCTAAACCTAGTTGGGAACATAAATTATAATGTATATATGTTCCCACCCTATCATGCCTAGCAATGTAATGCGACTCAGCTAAGACTGGACAAGCCGCCAATAAGTGGTAGACATGTTCCGGAGCCTGATGACACAATCTACAGCTCCCATCATGAGCAACTTTCATTATTATTATTATTATTATTATTATTATTATTATTATTATAACATAATTGTGTCTTGAGCTTTTGACTCAAAAAGCCACGGCCAGCATATACATAGTTGTTTAAGACTCAAAGTAGGCAAGCTGAACCTTAGCCGAAACATGCCCACTAAATCTCAGTTGACCATCCACCAGAACACCTAAGCACTTTACTTCTGGTTTAATAGGTATCACCTGACCACGCAGGGAAATCCCGAACCCGTCCGGCATGTCCAAGGTTCGACCAGTAAAGACAACAACCGCGGATTTAGCTGCATTAATCACAAGAGACATTTCCTACGCTCGCCTCACAATTACCTCAACATCAGCATCCACCAGACGCCTTGCACCAACAAAGTCCAGCCCACCAAATCGATAGTAAAGATATTGACCTGCACGCGGTCAAAACATCTGGTAATAGAGAAGCATAAATATTTAAAGGAACCGGGCCCAATATTGTATCCTGCGGGACATCGCGTGTTATCGCCAAAAATCCGAGGGCGCGGCCCAACAAGAACTCGCTGACATCTACGCCCCAAATATGAGCGGAAAAAAACAATTACCAACTCTGAGAAGCCAATGTGGTATAAAATAGCAAGGAGCGTATCATGTTCCAAGGTACCAAAGGCTCTAGAAAAGTCCAGAGATACCAACACTGCAAGATCTCTATCATCAAGGGCACGCAGAAAAATCATCGGTCATGCTAAGCAGGGCCGTCCCACAGCAGAAACCCGATCGAAATCCGGACTGGAATTCTCGCTGCAACCCATGTTCATCCAGGTGATGAATCACCTGCAGACAGACAGCTTTTTCGATTACCTTCGACAGAACAGGTAGAATACTTATTGGGCGAAAATCACCCAAGTTACGCGGTCTCTGCACCTTTGGTACCGGTATAACTCTCGCGGTCTTCCAGATGTCGGGAAAGACGTAACCCTCTATGCAGGCGTTAACTATGTGTGTGATAAATGGAACAGCAAGACAACAGAGCCTCACCATTTGAATTGTAATGATATCCTCTCCCGTTCGGATAGCCCTTAAGAAACTCTCCACAACATCCTCGAAATTATTGTGTATATTATCGCCAACTTTCCGTAACTGATTTACATGCCTTTTCCATAATCTATCATGATCTAATTTTACTTCGTAATTGACACTTCCTAACTTTTTGGTTATTTTACCTCATTTCCATTTGTCATCAGAAAGATAATTTCTGGCTGTAACTTTATCCCCCTCTGTAAAAGTACTTAAAATCGTTTTTGAATCTGTATTATTTGTTTTAGTTGGTTTAAATTCTTCCGGTTGTAATAAGTCTAATCTTGATCTAATTTTTCTATTAAACATTAGTTCACTAGGACTTTTCCCTGTAACACTATGTGGAACTAATCGATAATTTAGTAAACATTTAGATAACGTGTATTCTAAATCATTGTTGTCCATTGCCCGTAAAGCTTGCTTCATGGTTTGTACGTATCTTTCTGCTAATCCGTTGGATGATGGATGATATGGAGCACTGAATTTATGTTTAATTCCATTTGATTGAACAAATTTCTTGAAATCGAAAGACGTAAATTGTGTTCCATTATCGCTAACTATTATCTTTGGTAAACCAAAAGTGCTAAAAAAATTTCTGCACATTTCAATTGTAATGTTTTTTAAAATATGAATTTCCGGCCAACGTGTGTACGCATCAACCAAGATAAAAAAGTATTTGCCTTTAAATGGCCCGGCAAAGTCTATATGGACTCTATCAAAAGGTTTTGTAGGATCTTCCCACTCTTCAACTGGAACTTTAGCTGGGTTATTGCAGTATTGGTTGCAGTTAAAACAATTTTTGCATAACTCTTCAATGTCTTTTGATATACTTGGCCACCAGCGTAACTTCGTGCCAAAGCTTTTGTTTTTACAATTCCAAAATGTAATTCATGTAATTCATTTATAACTTGGTGCCGTAATTTTTTAGGTATCAAAGATCTGCATCCGCGCATGATAATACCATTTTGTAAAGAAAATTCTTGCATTGGTATATTGAAACGATCTTTAGGTTTTAATGTATGACCTTTCATTAGCGCATTAAGCAAAATCTTAAAGTTTGTGTCTGTTTCAGTTTCTTCCGCCAATTCTTTAAATGAAATCGGTAGCTGTTCAATTTGTAAAATTTCTAAGTAATCAGCTTGATCATATTTATTTAAAATTTCTATCATTTTCACTGGTAGTCCGAGACATACAATCTGCATTTGCATGTGCTTTGCGGTTTCTGTACACAATGTCGTAATTGAAACCTTGTAAGAAGATAGCATAATGTTGCATAGATAGATAGATAGATAGATAGATCTTTATTTATGCTACCACCAATAAAATTACAGTGAACACAAATCGTCACAACAGAGGAAGATACAAACACTTATCTAATACAATTATAAAAATCATTTAGCGAATAACATGAAACATTAAACAAAACATCGCGTACAGAATTTCTAAATAGTCTTGTGGTACCAATCGATTTGACGTGAGCCGGAAGTAAATTATACAATTCACAGCCCATGTAGCATAAGCTCTTTTGATAGGCGGAGTGGCGATGCATGGGCGGCAACAAGTAACCGGCATGTCTGGTTTGATAGTCGTGGTCTTTGGCATCATTAAAGCTATTAACCCGTGCATGAACAAATGAAACTGTTTCAAGGATATAAACGTCGTATGCAGTCAGAAGCTTCTTGCTCTTGAAAACCTCCCTACACGATTCCCTTGCGCCCAAGCCATAAATATTCCTGACTGCCCTCTTTTGAAGTACAAATACATCGGCCAAGGCCGGATTTCCCCCCCCCCCCCCCCCCAAAGAATAATTCCGTACTTCATGATGGAATAAAACTGACCAAAATAAAATGCCCTTACCACCTCCAAGCTGCATGTTTTTTTTCAATTGATACAGCGCGTAACACATACTCCGCAGGCGGTTAGTAAGTACATTTATATGGTCACACCAACGTAAACCGGCATCCAACACCACACCCAGCAGCGGGCATGAATTATCGACTGCAACCGTGGCATCTCCAAGCTTTATAGATTCAACACTACTCTGGAAGAAGAGCAAACACTTGGTCTTTTTCTCGTTGATTATCAATCTATTGGTGCTCATCCATTGCATGACGCTAAATAAGCAGAGGATGTCTTCAATAGCAGTTGATCGAGAGACTCGGCTGCAACAAAAATACTGACATCAACGGCGTACAAGCTGACACCAACATCGTTCAAACAACTGGGGAGATCGTTTATGTATAAAAGAAACAATGTAGGCCCCAGGATAGATCCCTGTGTCACTCCCAAATTGATGTCAAACAATGACGAAATGGCACCACCCATAGACACCCTATTCCGTCGACCGGAAAGGTAAGAACTAAACCATTGCGCTGCCACACCATTCACCCCATAGCTCTCCATTTTATGAAGGAGGATAGCGTGATTCACACAGTCAAATGCTTTTGACAGATCTATGAATAAGCCAAGACTGTGAGCCCTCCTATCTAAACAAGTATATATATTTTTAGTGAAATAAAATAAAGCTGTATCAGTCGATTTACCATTACAAAACCCATGCTGATTTTTGCAAATTACATCAAACTTTTTTAAATATGATTTGAGTTTATTGTTTACAACACGCTCATAAATTTTAGAAAAGAAATTCAAAATGCTAATTGGGCGATAGTTATTTATGTAATTTATTATATATATTTATCGCCTTTTTTGAACAAAGGCTTAACAATTGCTATCTTCAAACGATTGGGAAACACACCTGATAAAAACGAAAAATTTATTAAGTAAATCAAAGGCTGAAGAATGTGCTATATAGAGAGCTTCACGATGACGCTAGGAATCGTGTCCTCGCCCGTCGCTGCAGTCGACCGCAAGGAATAGACAGCATCAATAATATCGACATCACACACCGGGGAAGAAAGAAGGAACTGGAGATTCGCTGCATGTTTTTAGTTACATCGTCCAAATTTATATGGGCAGGAAAGCTTCCAGTGATTGTATTGTGGGCTACGCTTGAGAAGTGATTAGCAAAGCGGTTTGCAGCATCTGACGTAACATCATCAGGCATAGTTTCACTTCGCGAATAATTCGACCGTTTGTCATTTATCAAAGACTACACTGCCTTCATTTTATTCGGAGCTTGTAGTATAAACGAGTCGCCAGCCTTTAATTGTTTCATTTTTAACATTTCGTCGTAAAATTTTGAATATTCAACAAGACGTTCCTTAAAAACTGGAAATTTCGTACTTAAGTCCTTAAGAAACAACATTTTATTCTTCAAACATACTAGATCAGGGGTCAGCCAGGATAAAGAGCTCTCAGAGCGTCGTCGATATTCCCTCAACGGAAAACAGTTATTCAAATGATAAAGAAAAGTATCGCAACAGCTATCAAAAGAACCATCCGCGCAGTTCGACTCGTAAATCGCAAGCCACGTCTCGCCACTTAAACAATCCTTCGATTCAACGAATTCGCACATATCCTACGCTTTGACACTGTAGGAAAATGATGTAGTTTCAACGTATGCCTCAAATCCAAAACCAGAGCGCGGTGATCTGACAGATTAAACTCAACACATTGGAAAGCATAATCATTCGGTGGAATATTCACAACAAAATTATCGATGCATGTGGATGAGGATGGCGAAACTCTGGTAGCATTCTTCATGACTGTAGATAAGTTATTAATACTTAAAGTATCAAGCAATAGTTTTCGTGCTCTAGTAGATTTCAATAAGTCAATATTGTAATCGCCACCGATAACAACGGTACCATCCTCGTCCTGCAACGCATCCAAGAGTTGAATTAAACAATCAATAAATGAATCTATTTTTTCTGTGGGAGGTCTATAAAGGACTACAATTACATACTTTTTTCCAATGGACAACAGCTCTCCCGCACAACACTCAAAAACATTTGAAACTGATAAATTACACAAATCTAATCTATTCTTTACATTGAATTACGACAAACAATACAGTGCAACGCCACCATGTTGACGAGCGCTACGACAAAAGCGCGAACACAATTTAAAATCTTTCACTGATATTTCAGTGATTTGCTCGTCCGATTGCCAGTGTTCTGTGAGCATTACAATATCGATTTTATGGTCAAACACAACCACCTCCAACCTTATTATTACACATCTTATATTTTGTAATAAAATTCTAAAAGTACCTTCATCCTTTGTATCAATACCGGGTAAATTCAATCGATCTAGGCTAACATCAAGATCTGCATTGACTCTACAGGCAGTTGTGTCGGCGTTTTCTAAAAATTATGGTTGGAATCGACGTCGGCAACATGAACTACACTAATCTCTGGTTCATCTTGTTTAGCACTATCTTTACACTCAATTAGAATAAGGTTTGATGATTTTGAGAAGTGATCAGACATACATCTTTTGAGATCATACTCCGAAAAACAATGTGATATAAGAGAGACAATCTTACGCTTACCATGAATGTTCAAATGCAAGCCATGACGAGTAAACATATATTCCGATGAATGAGCATTAATATCAACAAACTGAACATTATAAGTCAAAAGATTCTTGTACAATTCCATGTTGAGGCTATGTATAATTGAGTTCAATACATCACGGCCTTGCCAAAAAGGTATATAGCAAAACACTACATTTGTATGAGTTGCCAATAATCTAGCAGCAACTATGACTACAAAATCAGAAAAATTTAAGTCTCTGGTAATTTCATCCGAGTCGGCAACGATTTGTGTAAGCGTAGCGTTCGGCCTGCACAATACGTACGGCACAAGTCGATTATCACGAGAAAAATCACAACAATCGCGAAAAACAACCGACAAACCGCGCACATGACTATCACCAAGAAGAACAAGACGCCTTCGAGCAACTTCCCCCGAGTATGGAACTCCCTCGGCTGGATTTGGACGCGGACGTAGCGTCGTTTCCAAAACTTCAAGGGTGTCCGCAGGTATTGCCCCAACTGACCGCTGGACTGATTCCTCGCCGACGATTGATCTAACGTTGACGCAGTTTAGCTTGTTTTTAATAATTCTATTTAGCTTAGTATTTTGAGCAACAACAAAGTGAATCTTTTTTTGCAGGTCCTGAATCATACGCATTATGGTTAATCGCGGGAGATTAGGGTTCCTTTTACGTGTTTTCGGCGGCGATGTAACACTAGACACAGAGAGTTCTGACTCAGTCTCACCCATTGGAATGAAACTGGAGTCAAGAAGATCTTTAAGTCTCTGAATTAGGATAATTTTCCTACCACATAAAGGCGCATCCCTGCTTCGCAGCTCGGCCCTTATTGTTTCAACCTTCAATGACGCAATGCGAATTAAATTGGCCATGTTGTACGGGTTCCAGCGATTCCCAAGCGGATCACGAGAATGTTTCCCGATATAAAACCGGCCCCGACAGACTCTATTTGCGAAAAAAAGTAGGCTTGATACTCACGTTCGCCACCATCCAATATTAAAACAACGAACAACACCAAACACAGAAGCCGAAGAAACACCAAATCCGAATAGCTAATTGGTCACAACACACTACAGTTGTCACAAAAAAAAACGAAATTTTTGCACGTATAATTCCGCCACTAATTGATTAAATCTGAATAAAACTGAAGAACTCGGCAGACAGCGTGTCGCCTTGCTTGAATCCTATATATCTCTCCATAAATTTGGTATGCTACCATTAAGACGATTAAAAGATCTATCAAAATCAGTAAAGAAAATATCTTTAAAAGAAAATGTCAATGGTACCATAAGTCAAAAACAATTGAAAGTCTGAATTTTTTTTTTTTGTATTTTGATAATTAAAAACACACGTGTTCAGGGTTTTGTCTGAACAACAAACTGGTTCAGAGACTTTAGATTTTGCCTTGTTTCCATTGTACGGTATGTACAAATATGAATGCGATTGAACAATATTCAACAGTCATATAATGCCTAGTTTTGAAGAAAAATATACATATCAATGTACTGGTAAAACCCAAAATACATTAATTAAACTTTCACTAAATGTTGGCCCAAAAAATTACTTGACATTCTCACAGTGTCCGCCTTTTTCATTACCTAATACATTATTGACTGCAGATTCAAAAATAATTTTCATGAAATATATATGTCACATTATAATGTAAGACAAAATTTTGGAATGAATATTTTGTAAATTTGTGGAACAAAATTTGGCGAGTCAGTAAAATTTAATTTTTGCTTTGCATGTTGGAGCTATTAGCACTACACTGCTAAAATTATGTTTAATTGAGTTTATTTCGAAAACTACATTTTATCAACAAAGAAAATAAGCAAGCATTTTATGAAATTAAGGAATTTGTTGTATTTTTACGCATAAAACCATAGTACAGTAGTAGTAAGCATATTAATACAGCAGTAGTAGTAGTCGTAGTAATGCATAAGTACTAATAATTTAACTCGAATTATCTTTTTGGCAAAATAAAATCAGCCTGTATATGCAATGGCAAACGTGATTATAATTTCGTGTTTCATGACCTATATATAATATTCCTAACTACTTTTTTCAAATATCGTATTTGCATAGCTTTGAACATAAAGCTACTTTATTCCTAAGAGTTTGTTATATATTTGGTAATACCTGGTACATGCAAGCAGATAATTACATTCTAATATTTGCGTTTTAGGTTTAAGACAAAAGAAGAATTAAATCAGAAGCTTATATGAAGAATAAAATTTTCTGAAAAGGTAATATATTAATTTTGTCCCATAAGTGTTGTCAAACCGGACACAGTATAATATCTATATGTTACCCCTATAACTTCTAATTAGTGATAAATAATTTTCAATTTTCCCCCGTTTTCTCAGCTTTCCGATCATAATTATCCCGATTGCGGCGATATATTTACCCGTCGACGTCAAGTAATCTATAAAATGCCCTACCTACACGTATGAACGCAAAGATGCAACTGTAACTTTTGACAAATTAATTTGACGTTTCTCCGAGCCTCAGACTCTGACGTCACACGACCGTCCGCCATACTTGCTACAGCGGATCTGCACGACTCCATTCGGGGGCGTTTTTGGGGCACACGCGCGTCGGTGAGCGTTTCCAAAACACATTCACCTCCACCGGAAAAGAACGACGCGTATTTTGAGGGGTCTGGCTTCGCCGTGCGTGCTGGCGACGCCGCTTCGCAATTATAAAATAAGACTAGGGCCAATGCATTGAGGGATGGGTTGGATACTGTAGATCAGTGCTCCGCGTGCGGAACGGAGACGTATATACGATACGTCGTTCGAATAGGCGGCATACCCACGGAACTAATACGGAGTAAAATACCTGCACAACCTGGCATAATGGTCAACATTTTCAAATATTTGGCTCAGGTTGTGGAGTCGCTAACTCCTTCAGAGCGACTTTGTGCACTGGCGTTCGACGAAATGTCCATTCAGCCACACCTAGACTACTGCCGCCATGAAGATACGGTGGTAGGTTTAGTGGCAATGGCGAGAATCGTCTTCGTAGAGTTGCAAGACCATGTCCAACTTTTTATGCTGCACGGAATATACAAAAACTGGAAGCAACCAGTTGCCTACAGTTTTTGTAGCTCTACATCTTCGGCAGCAGATATTATCAGCACCTACAAGGAAATTGTAAGGTAGGCGCACACTATTGGCTTAGTGGTGGTAGCTTCTGTATGTGACCAAGGAGCTACTAATTCGAGTGCAATCAAGGAGCTTATATATAGCAGACTAGGGCCAATGCATTGAGGGATGGGTTGGATCCTGTAGATGGCACAATTGTTATTGACAACAATACAATTGTGCCTCTGTTCGATCCTCTACATCTTCTTAAATGCATTCGCAATAATCTTCTTAATAAGAACTTGAAGTTCTGCCATGCCGGCAAACAAAAGGTGGCTCAATGGTCACATATAGTGGATGCCTACCGTGTAGACAGCATGGGAAGCTTGAGAGTCATGCCGAAACTGATTGATTTCCAAGTGATACCTAAGAAGGTTAGAAAGATGAAAGTTTCGACATGCACTGAAGTTTTCAGTGCTATTGTGTCCGCTGGTATTTCCCTTATGGCGAGATGCAATGCCCAGTAAGCGGCGTAGAGATGCCACATAACGCTCAAGACACCGCAGACTTTTTAGCTGTCATGGATGGCCTCTCTGACAGCATGAATGGGAGGATATCGGTGGGGAACGCATGGAAGACGTTGCGAGGCCCTATAATGCAGACTTCTCAACATTCGGCTACATGGCGACGGGGCATTGACCATTTAAATTCAATGCGTTTTGTTAAAAACAAGCAGTCCAATAAAGAGAGATCCCCTGTAAATGAAAATTTTATTTTAACCCTCAGGGGATTTGAACGCATTAAGCAGATTTTATCAACCATGGGCTACAGTAAAATTCCAGCAAGGTGCTTCGATCAAGACCCCATTGGAAATTTGTTTGGACGGATAAGGCAGCAGGGTATAAGAAACAACAACCCGACATCCCTGGCATTTGAAACCCTATTTTAAGGCATTGCTTATTAACAACATTTCTGGAACACATTCACCAGAGGCGAATTGCGAAGATGATTTTGGCATTGCGTTGCTAAATAATTTAAAATCTATTATACGATCTGGCGACCTTGCTGCAAGGGTTGAACATCCATTCCCAGTTGTCAAAATTCTAAAAAAATTCCTGCACTCCGTCCGCTAGAAGCACATGCAGTTCCGTGAGTCGGTGGGTATCGAAACATATTATGCCTTTATATCAGGATTGCTCTACCTGCTCACGCAACATAAGATACGGCCCTTCTAAAGGTCCCGTGCCACTGCATGAATTTGTGAGAATGAAGGAGAAGAAGAAAGTAGACGGCAATTACCTACAATATTGCGCGGAAAATTTTATTAAAACAGTAATAAAAATCTACAACATCAGCCTTCACCTCCTTCCCCAATTTGTGGGATTCCCAAATATACTTCAATCACTGAAGCACGTAATTGGACAACGAACTTCTTTTAATTTTGAGCAATGCGCCCATTCCGAGAAATTACAGGAAACCATCTGTAATTCATGCCCTCCGTCCGCTAGAAGCACATGCACATGCGAATAATTTTGGCATTGCGTTGCTAAATGATTTAAAATCTATAATACGATCTGGGGACCTATCTACAAGGGTTAAACATCCATTTCCAGTTGTCAAAATTTAAAGAAAAATCCTGCCCTCCGTCCGCTAGAAGCACATGCAGTTTATTACGTGAGTGGGTGGGTATCCAAACATATTATACCCCTATATCAGGATTCCCCTACCTGCTCACGCAACATAAGACACGACCCATGAATTTGTGAGAATGAATGAATACAAAGAAGACGGCAATTCCCTACAATATTGCGCGGAAAATGTTATTAAAACATTAATAAAAATCTACAACGTCAGCCTTCACCTCCTTCCCCAGTGCGTGGAATTCCCAAATTTACTTCAATCACTGAAGCACGTCATTGGACAACGAATATCTTGTAATTTTGAGCAATGCGCCCATTCCGATAAATTACAGGAAACCATCTGTAATTCATTTTTAAAGTTACTAATTTTTAATTATTGTCGCCGTTTAAATAAAATTTTATTAAAGAAGGAGGAAACCTTACCTCACCCACCTGATGAGTTACATTGCTTCAATTTGGCAGTAAAGAGGCGATAATTCGGTAGTGCTTTAAATAACAAATTCCGGAAAATAACGTATGCCTACTTCTATAATATCCAGGACTATTATACCATTTTTGTTTTTATTATTAGACCTCACAAAGCCTAAAATCCAAAATATAAAACATTTTGACAGGATCTTAAAATCTGTGTATTTGAACTAACCATCCACTCAAAATACTGCCTGTACATTTACTCACAGACCATTTTATTATTAATTGAAATACGCAAATATAACTTCACGAAGATCTTCTTTGAAAGTGCGTAAGTATGTAAGTAATGCTAACTATTTAATATATGTTCAATATTGTAAGTACTGTTTGTTTTGGTAGATCTATAAGAATGAGTGGATACTGCAGCCTTTAAAATAACCTGCACAACATAATACTTATTAATAAAGAATCATTATATTGTATTGTTTTTATTATTCCAAAGCCTCACAAAGCCTAAAATCCAAGATATAAAACATTTTGACAGGATCTTCAAATCTGTGTATTTGAACTAACCATCCACTCAAAATACTGCCTGTACCTTTACTCACAGACCAGTTTATTATTAATTGAAATACGCAAATATAACTTCACGAAGATCTTTGAAAGTGAGTAGTATGTAAGTAATGCTAACTAATGTATGTTCAATATTGTAAGTACTGTTTGTTTTCATAGATCTGTAAGAATGAGTGGATACTGCAGCCTTTAAAATAACCGGCACAACATAATACTTCTTAATGAAGAATCATTACGACGACAATTTATTGAATAGGAGACGCTCATTTATTTGAATGCTAAGCTGGGCAAAGGAAACCACACAACGAAAGAGAATTTGGACGAATAAACATAGCTGCAATAGCTTTTACAAGTGATATTTCCAAGGTAATTTTATTACATAACTCAAACATTTTAGTGCATACTTACCTTATTTGCACATATTACTTATTTTAATTTGATTTTGCCAAGCTTTCTAAAAAACGTTGAGAATTAATAATAATTATTGAAACATAGTCCACCACGATTATAATGGCATAACTTGATTTTATTATTTATAGGTTTTGTCAATTCATGAAGATGTTTATGTAAATTTAATAATATAAACAAATTGTTGTGTTGTGCGCTAATACTTATTATTTATACAGGATTCATTTGGCCGTTTATTCTTTTGTAGTCGGCAGCAAGAAATCGAAATTCAGGACTGGATTACTCCATACTAAATAGAACACTGTGCAGAACTGGAATCGCGGATTGGAAGAAACGGCCAAAGCTTCCTATTAGAACTGGATATCTAACCAGGAACATCGTACCATTTCCAGTTACCTGTTTGTGGAATTTCAGGAAGGAATCGACTGTTCGGATTTGTGGCCAATTCTAATAGTTTTCATGGGAGGTTGTACGAATACCCACTTACATCCGAATTTACTACTACTGTCCATTTACGTCCGAATTTACTACTGTCAATTGATATAGGGTGTCTACTTAAACCACAGGTTATAATACAAGTTTTATAAGACAAAAATTGGCGCACGAGTTGTTTTGGGCACGACGAGCGTAACGAGGCAGAGCCACAGTAATTCGACACCATTTTCAATAATTTATATAAGCTACTACAAAATAATCATAATAATAACTGAATTTCAGGGATAAAAAAAAACATTAACAAGTTTTATTAACAAGTACATTTAACATACTGATCACACTGAACACCAGCACAACTGACGCGGCGGTCCCCGCGGCCGGAACAGATGAGACATAAGCAACCCCCTAAACCGACGCAGTGATTCCGCAGATGCAAACCGAGTTGAACACCTTTGCCGCATTGTAGGTAAATGATCTTTCGAACATTGTCGTCTTATGCCGTGGTATAGTCAACAAATCCTTGTGGCGGATGTTTACATTATGCACGTCGGTTCTGAAGGTTAACCTGTCGTGCAGGTAGGGCGGAGACCCGGCAGACATAACCCTGTACAAGAAGCAATCATAATGCAGAATCCCTCTATCATACATATTCAGCCACCCCGCCCATGACTAGGTATGAGTAATATGATCAAACCTGCGCAACCCAAACACGAACCGAAGACATACGTTCTGCACTCTCTGAATATCGGACCGATCGTAAGCTCCAATGCAGGGACCATACACGATGTCGCAGTAATCAAAGGACGACTATACAAGGGCATTACATAATTGTGCCTTGAACCTTTGACTCAAAAATCCAGGGCCAGCATATAGTTGTTTAAGTCTCAAGTAGGCAAGCTGAACCTTAGCCGAAACATGCCCGCTAAATCGAAACACCTAAGCACTTTACTTCTGGTTTAATAGGTATCACCTGACCACGCAGGGCAATCCTTCCGGTATGTCATTAATCACAAGAGAAATTGCCTCAGCATCAGCATTCACCAGACGTCTCGCACCGCCAAAGTCAAGTCCACCAAATCGATGGTAAAGATAAGTATCAGCCTACTGATGATACCTACACGCGGTCAAAACATCTGGTAATAGAGAAGCATAAATATTTAAAAAAAAGCCGGGCCCAATATTGAACCCTGCGGGACACCGCGCGTTACCGCCAAAAATCCGAGTGACGCGGCCCAACAAAAACTCGCTGACATCTACGCCCCAAATATGACCGAAAAAAATCAATTGCCAACTCTGAGAAGCCAATGTGGTATAAAATAGCAAGGAGCGCATCATGTTCCAAGGTATCAAAGGCTCTAGAAAAGTCCAGAGATACCAACACTGCAAGATCTCTATCATCAAGGGCACGCAGAAAATCATCGGTCATGCTAGGCTGGGCCGTCGCACAGGAGAAACCCGATCAAAATCCGGACTGGAAATCTCGCTGCAACACATGTTCATCCAGGTGAAGGATCACCTTTTTCGAGTACCTTCGATAGAACAGGTAGAATACTTTTTGGGCGAAAGTCACCCAAGCTACGCGGTCTCTGCGCGTTTGGTACCGGTACAACTCTCGCGGTCTTCCAGATGTCGGGAAAGACGTAACCCTCTATGCAGGCGTTCACTATCTGTGTGATAAATGGAACAGCAAGAGGATACCAGAGTCATTTAAATTGTAATGCCATTCTCTCCCGCTGCCCTCATTCGGATAGCCCTTTAGAAACCCTCCACAACATCCTCGGGCACAGGCTTGAGCTCCAGCCAACTGCCCAATGGCTTCTTCCTACCAGCGCACAAGCGAGACCAAAGATCAACTCCCCCCACGTTAATATTTTGGCATATCTCATCAACGGATCTTATACAAAAATGGTTTATTTCCGCAGGATAATTTCTAAGTCTACTTTCTGGAATATTGACATTCTCTCTATGACACAGACCAAAAGCTCGCAACCCACCCCACAACTCTCGATAACTTTTTGCCAGAATCAAACCGATCTATATGTGCCCTCTTTTCGCGCTTTATCGCAATGCAGTATAATTTCTGAGATTTATAAAATAAACCAAGGTAGAGTAAAACGCAAAAATCAAATTGTTAACCGACCTTTATATAAACTTGACTGGACTTCAGATACCCAACAAAATGCCAAATATACTAAGAATAAAAATAATAACACAGCTGTTCCAATAGCCGGCAAAAAGGAAAAAAAAGAAAAATATCCGCTTAAACGTACAGTCTCTAAATATTAGAACAAATACACATGAAAATGAAATATTTTTGAATTCACTTAAGTCAAATATCAAACATAATTAGCAATGTATATACAAACTACTACTCAACAGAAACACTCAATTGTACACCCAGTCTGCACTAAAATAATTAACCCTTTCAAGCCCAACTTAATGAAAGTATTAAAAAAAATAGTAAACAATCTTGTTTTAGTAATTGTTGAAAAAATTAGTGTATATTAATGTAAAAGTATATGTCATTTTGTGTTTCTAATTTCCTATTTTATCACCTTTTTTAAATGATTCCAATTGTAATCATTGGGAATAAAAGTCATAACAACAATGTATTTAATTTTTATTGTGGAATTCGTAAAAACAATTTTTATTTTTATTCAAACATAAATAAACATTACATTTCAAACATTTTATTCTGGAATAGCACTTTATACATAATTTGCATCTTTGTTTCTCTTCAGTGTGTTGCGGCCAATGACCAATTGTGTCATACCGTACGTCATCGACAACAGACGAAGAGCATTTTCGCTTATTTTTTGAAATTCCTGTGATGGACGACCTCTTTTTCTTTTGTCATTGGTTTTTCCTGCTTTTAGCAAACCATGTGCAATTTGTGCTCGGAAATCAAGAAGAGGAATATGTTTTTCATTACGTTGCTTACAATGCCGCCGATAATAAAGCCATGCATTCACAATGCACATATCAATTACATGAAATATTGTCCTTAGATAAAATCTTTTGGGGCGAATATCGATTCTATATAATTCGACCAACATATCATGTAAATCCACTCCTCCCATAAACATATTGTACTCCTTTATTGAGGCCGGTCGTTGAACATCAATGTATTGTTTTCGTTTTGCACACCATCGCTTGACACAATCTAAAGGTTCAACTCCCCTGTAAGTTGATGCCACATGTACGCATTTATTATCGTATCACTTTACTACGACTATGTTATTGGATTCATCCGTTTTCATATCATAGCTTCCGCGACCTGTCTTAGCAAGACATTTGTCTTGCTGTAATGAACAACCCGGCATGCGATTGATTCTAACAGTACCAGTAGCTTGAAATCCTTGACTTTTCAATTTTGATAACAAAGAATATGACGTAAACCAGTTGTCTGTAAATATTTTATAATTTTCATTACTTGGTAGGTGTTCTACTAATTTCAAGACAATGTCACCACTGATGCCCAGTTCGGTTTCAGTAGTCACTGTACCTTTTCCTACATATATTTCAAACGCATATATTATACCGCTAGCCCCTGCACGAAAACTTTAATTCCCCATTTATGGGGCTTGTTCTTTATGTACTGTTTCAGAGAACTATGCCCTTTGAACGGTATAATTATTTCGTCGACGCTGTTACATTCTTCTGGTTCAATTTTTTTCATACTGTTCTGTACACTGTCAATGAAGGGCCGAACTTTGTACAGTTTATCGTATGCCTCGTTGTCGTTACTAACCGCTCTAGTATTGTCATTAGCATGGAAGTATGTTCTTAGTTTATCGAATCGATTCCGTGCCATTACGTCTGCTATGGCATCGTACCTACTTTCCGTGGCCCAATACATCCTGTATCTTGGTACAGGAACTATACCTGACATTACATGAATACCTATAAACTGTTCCATCTCCTTTACATTTGTATCAATGTTTTTACCACACTTCTGCACTGAATAGAGATTTGTTTGGTAAACCAAATTGTTTATAATGCTGTCGTCAACAAACAAACGAAAATATTGCAGTGGAGTAAGTTTTTCATGAGGAGGATCACCAAATATGTTATCAAAAGTGACATTTACAGGTCTTATGTCATCACTAATCCATTTAGGTGTACATTTTTGTTTGTGTTGTATCTTTCTTCTTCCTCGTGTTTCAGATGATTTATTTCTACTATTTATGTTTTCTGCTTCCTCTACTGTATCTTGTTCATTTGCATTTTGATCCTCTGCTACACGTTCTTCGATATGAAATATTTCTTCCTGTTGTCCTTCCTCAAAACCTTGAATTTCCTCTTCATCTTCATTTTCTACTTGAATGTCGTTATCAGAATCATCCAATAATGCTATTACATCATCATCCGTGAGTTTCTCCAAGTCAAGTGGTTGTCCAAGTGGTTTTCGTTTCCACGATGCCATGTTATAGGACAAAATATAATATAATCTATTGATAGTTTATTCATAAAACTAACACAAATTTCAACCTAGAATGACTGTATTTGCTACTTTGCATACCGTGTAGACTGTAGACCTCCTTGAGAACTCGATTATTTTCGAGTCAGACAGATTGAATTTCCGATTCAGATTAGGATAATCGTATTGCATAGAAAGTGGAATGGATCACACTTCATTCACATTCAGATTCCGATTCCGACAGTGAACAAACCGGAAAGGATAACATTTTGTACTGATTGGTACCTGACTCTACAATTAGACTGTTAGCACACGTGCACGCAGCGGTAAGTATTAGATTGCAGTTCTGAATCGGCTAGTTGCTGCGAATTTGCAATAAAGGATATTCACAGTGCACGCCAGTCCAGATTCCGATTGCGATTCCGATTCAGTGCATAGCCACAAATCCACACTCCGAGGCTGAATCGAAGGCTGAACCGGCGTGCGCTCTGCAAATGCCGTTTTGGTCAGTCAGATAACGATTCCGAATCCTAAACCATACTGATTAGACGCACAGTGCGCACCGGATCGGACTCCGATGCAGATTTGGACCGTAGTAACCAATCTACACTACACTCTGCATCGGAGTCTGAACTGACAGGGCAGTCATTTTCCGATTTCGAAACCATTCTGATTAGAAGTACAGTGCCCGCCTCTGCAGACGCCTATTCAGATTCGGAGCATAGAAACAAATCTACACTCCGAATCTGAACCGGAGTCTGAGCCGGCGTGCATTCTGCGGATACCCATTGAGTAGACGTACAGTGCAATCAGATACCGACTCCGATTCAGAAACCATTCTGATGACGCACACTGCACACTGCACTCTGAATCGGAGTATGAACCGGCGTACACGGTCCAGCGGTTCAGATTCCGATACATACTCGGAGCATACGAACCAATCTACAGTCCGAATCTGAATCGGAGTCTGAACCGGCGAGTTTCTGATTCCAAAACCATTTTTATTAGACGCACAGTGCGCGCCAGTTCCGACTCCGATTCAGATTCGCAGCGTAGTTTCGAATCTAAACACCAAGATATTACTTATTATGTATTTGTTATAGGAATGATTGTTACGCTCCGAATCTGAATCGCAGTCTGAACTGGCGTGCACTGTGTTCAGATTCCGATTGGTATTCTGAGCCTAATAGCCATTCTGATTGGATAACAAGCATAAAATGTAAAATTTTATTGTGTTGATTTGTTACTAGAATCTGAATCTGAATCTGAATCGGCGTGCACTGGGCGTTTACTCATAAACACGTGCAATAGCATAACAGGTAACATTTCATGTGTTTTCCACGGTACGAAGCCTCAAATTTGCGGTAACTCGAATAACCCTACTTTTTAGTACACATAAATGAGAATAACTGCCGCTAATGCCCGATGATTCCAAATGGAATCATACACTAATATTAGTGCTACTGACAAAATAAATGCAAACTAGCAAATACAAACAATGAGGATCACTAAGATGATAACATATTTTATGGTTTTATTTTTTTCTAACTAATAAAACATCAAAAACTTACCTATTTAGGGTTATGTCTTGACCCAACTGCACCCAACTGTCAACCCAACAGCCGCTGTCACAAGTTCAAGTCACAGTAGTTCAAATGTAAAGATATAACAGTGTTGCCACTTGTAAAAATGCTTATTTTACTAAACACGATGTCGAATTACATTGCTAGACTTTAGATACAGTATTAAATACAGAAGTAGAACGTGATAACAAATGGCATCATTGGTCCTGAGAGGGTTAAAAGGAAAATAAACAATATATACCGCAAAATACATATTTAAAGGCTGCCAGGTCGTCCAGCTTCCAAACATTATAACAAATACAGATAAAATAGAATATTTAAGAATCAACAAAAAGAACTTAAGTCAATATTCAAACACAAACAGCAATCGATATATAAATTACTACTCAACAGAATAACTCAATAGTACACAATAAAGGCATTTATTATTATTATTATTATTATTACACCAAAATAATTAAAGGAAAAAAAAACAATATATACAGCAAAGATACATATACATATAAGGTTTGGCAAAAAGGCTTTTATTATTGACATTCTAAACACTCCTTAATCAAGCATCTGCACAGTACCTGTATCGTCTCTCACTTATATCGGACCATCTCTGGACCATACTTTTTGTTTGCCATGCACTTCACTCAACCTCTTTAGCTCTGCAGGCCCTTGACTTAGTGAGGTCCTCCCTCACAAACATTTTCGTACTCTTCAGCCTAGGACTTCCGCGACAGCACAACAACTTTTGTCTTATGCGACAGGAACTTAATTATTATCGGCCTCCCCGCAAGATCAGATTTCTTCGGCGGACCTATACGATGACACCAATCCACTGCAGATGTTCCAATATCCAGATCCATCTTACTTTTCATAAAATCAATCACTATTTTCTCAGTGTTTTGACCCGCTGGCGCTGACTCGACAAGACCAAAAATACGAACACTGTTTCTTCTAGTATATTGGTCGAGGCGGTCAGCTCTCTTTCATCGCAGTTTTTTTGTAGTTCTGCGTTCTTATCCTTCAACTGCTTATTTTCGGTAGCAAGGGTATCAATTTCTTTTACGAACTCGTCCCTGATCTTCTGCATTTCCTTGCTTAGAACGCCTTTGAAAAGTTTTGAGACGGCCTTGGGGAACTCCTGGCCAGCGAAAGCGTTTACCACTACGCCCTCAAAGTCCATCTGCTGAACACGTGACAACACAATTTTTATAGACGCTTTTAGAAAACACAGACAATTGCAAACACTTGTATTTTACTGTAACAAGTTGGCACTATTATACAACTATAATCACTATGCTGTTAGATCAGTCTCCACGACCACGCACGCAATTAAAAAATAAACAATACCAAACAAACACTACAGTGCACAGTCTAAAAACTCGTCGATGATGTAGTATGTGTTCTCGGTGAGCAAGCACTTTATACGATGTTTGTAGTTTTAAAGGTACACCTCTTTTATGTCTCGATCCAATTTATAGAAAAGGTGCCATGGCGTAGTATCTCACTCTTTCTCACTTTCTCCAATCTCCCGTATAGTGTACGAATGTCGCCCATTTCTCTGGTTTCATAACTGTGAATGTCGCCGTTTTGTACTAGCAGATGTTGATTGCTCTTCGCCCAATTTAAACAATCGTAAATGTACAACGACGGGCCAGTCATTATGCTGTTGGTCTTAAATGCAAGCCTGCAGTCAGATCGATACGGCAGATCAGCAATTATTCTCTGAATTGCAAAGACGCTCAACAATACCGACGAATGTCCCCAGATCAGTATCCCGTACTTAAACGGCGACTGGCACAAAGTAAAGTATGTGCTTTTCAGTACTGTCGCCGACACATTGACGGGAACTCCTCGAAGCAAGCATAGTATGTTCGCGTTTATTTTCCTCGCCGATTCATCTCCATGATCGTGCCAGTTGCTGTTTATTGCTGTTTCTCCGGATAAATTGGTATGTAGATCACAAATCACGTGCTCACTCAACCGTGGGAGATGGGGACCTTAATTGGCCGAACTAACACTTACGAGATATGTGGGCGCAATAGGCGCGGAACGCTTTTCTTTTAGAGAAATTTCGGGATTCTTTGCACTTGGAAGTCTTCGTATCACTTCTAGAGTGTGAGTGGGGAACGTTTTGGGAAATGGGACTAAAACTAGATGGACGACTGGGGTGAGGGAAACACGAAGTTGTTCCAACATTCTGGTTAATAATACAAAAAGAAATAATACATTGTTGCGACGCAACATCACTGCTACCAATGATATCGAAGCGCTTTGAAAAGCTGCTTCTAAAGAGAATAAAACCTATCATTGAGAGAAAGGAACTAATTTCTAATCGCCAATATGGGTTTCGAGAAACGCATTCCACCATAGATCAAGTCCTTATCATAGAGAACGCATTAGAAGAAATGCTTATGTGCTCAACAATCTTTTTTGATGTGATACAAGCTTTCGATAAGGTTTGGCATATAGGGTGATACACGAACTAAAGAGGCCTTTACAATACGTCGAGCTGCTAACATCCTATCTGATAGACTATTCAGAATAAAACAGATCAAAGAATACTCGGAACTAAATGAAGTAAAAGCTGTGGTACTCTAGGGTAGTGTATTGGGACCAATTCTCTATGTACTATATACAGGACCTTCCACAGCTGGAAAAAGTAACACTCGCCACATACGCAGATGACACGGCTCTAATGATATTGGGATCAACTATTGGAGAATCTACTAGGAATTTTCAACAAGCTAGTAATGAAGTATATGAATGGACAAAAAAATTGAACGAACTGAAATGTGTCCACACTAAATTAATAAACAAAAGAATCGAGGTCATTCGTTATGTCAGAATTAACAACGCTATAGTGCGATATGCGAACACTGCAAAGTATTTGGGTATGACTTTGGATACGAATCTAAGGTGGAAAGAACACGTTAAGAAGAAAATAGTAGATTTTGGCCTCAAATACAGACAACTGTACTGGCTTCCGGGAAAAAACTCTCAGTTGCCAGTACAGACCAAACTACAAGTTTACAACCAACTATTAAAACCGATTGGTTATATGTCATCCAGCTTTCGGGTTGTGCGAAAAACACCAATATCCAAGGAATCCAGGCTTTTTCAAAATAAAGTACTAAGGAATAAAGTTAACGCTCCTTGGTCTATACGGAACAGTGACCTGCACCGTGATCTTGGTGTCCCACAAGTTATCAAAGAGATGACTTGTTTCGCCACTAATATTGAATCTCGCCTAAGCCATTACGTTAACGGAGATGCCCTGCAGCTACTGGACTTAAAAAACATAAGCGAGAAAAAATGGTATATCCTTGCAGTAACGGGATGCGAGAAATGTAGCGATTACTCCTTAGTTATTGAGGGAGTCGGGGGTGTATGAAATAGACATGTTGAAATTCCGGTACACTTGCGCGACGTGGACAAAATAAACGATTATTTTATTAAATCAATACCGAATATCGTGTGCGACGAGGATCTACTGGAAATGTACAATGCCGGCAGCGCGTCGGGAGTGGTCTTCTCGTTTCAGCCTGTGACGTATTTGAAAGTGCAGCAGGCTATTAGATCAGGCATGTTAGGTGTTGCTGCCCATACATTGTGCCTTGTAGGACACTATCAACACTTGCATTCGATCGGGTACATATCCATCAATATGGAAGACATCGCTAGTGATACCTGTCCCTAAAATTACGGATGCGACTAATCTCTCCGGTCTGCGTCCCATAAGTGTGGTTCCGATTCTGGCCAAGATATATGAAAGGATTATTTGGAAACAGTTAAAATATTTCATCGAGACAAACAACCTGTTGCCGAGAAGACAATCGGGCTTTAGATCGGGCTACAGCTGCACTACCGCTTTGGTGGATGTGGTTGATAATATCATGCAGGGAAGCGATGTCGGAAATGTTACCGTGCTCTGCCTGTTGGACTATTCCAAGGCGTTCGATACCATTGACCACAAGTTGCTATCGGCCGTTATCCTGCGTTATGAGGGAATGGATGAGAATGCTGTAAGACAGCTAGCCGATTACGTAACAGAGAGGCGGCAAAGGGTGGTCATCGATGGGGAGAAATCAAAGGCACTACCTGTGAGATCTGGAGTGCCACAGGGGTCAATCCTATCCTCCGCAGACATACTATCTGCGCTTATCATGCCGTGGCTATGATGGAAAAACCTCCGTAACTTTTCGAAAAAATTCAATTTATAGGAGACGTGCACTCAATGAATGCTAGATTTAGGGACATAATTTCCCCACCAGGTCATTCGACCGTCTTGTCTGCTGTTTAACAGCATCTCCGTATCTCTCAAAAATCGTATGTCCTCACGCCAATTGAACCGCAATTTTTGAGCATTCATGATGAGCGAGCAAGGTCTGTCATGGGAGCGCGATTTGTGAGTGAATGTTGTGCCTGACAATGG
Source organism: Melinopterus prodromus (assembly GCA_964023965.1). Taxonomy (NCBI): domain Eukaryota; kingdom Metazoa; phylum Arthropoda; class Insecta; order Coleoptera; family Scarabaeidae; genus Melinopterus; species Melinopterus prodromus. The sequence goes on from OZ030390.1 coordinate 64,235,323, forward strand.
GAGATATATACGGCCGTATCGGCAATGCCCTTGCGCGAACCAATGCCCCATACTAATTGTAGAGCCGGCCTGGCCTGTTGTGTGCATGACCAGTAGCCATGATGCGCAAATTACCACGGCCTTGTGGAAGAACAGCACTGTTGCTGAACCAGGTCGATTTGTCTAATACATAGTATATTAGTTTAAAATCATTTCCAATTATTTTTCTGTATGACAATAAATGAATTATTATTATTATTATTGCCAAATAACCACCAAGAAAGATATCACATTTAAAGTACTATTACATCCGAAAAAAATGTTTATGTTTTAGAGGCAACCAGGAAAATTGTCGGATTTAATATATTATAGAAAAATTTCAAAACTCCAAGTTTAGCGTTACACTTAGGAACATCATTGAATGCATCTGACGAACTTATTCAATTGATATTGAAAGAATCACGTGGATTTTTATGTAAGACATCACAAGAACAACAGAATGGGTCAAAAGTATGAAGCATTTTAAAAAGTTAGTCGATTCACGGTGGAATACAGAAATCGAGTCTCAAGCAAATAAGGACTTGCTAGAAAAGAAGTAGAAGAAATATTTGCTGCAACCATTAGCTAGCGATATAAAAAACGTTTAGGGATGGACGTCCTAAAATAGAAAGCGACTGTCGAGATTTATTTACCGTGGAAAGGGGTACTGTAGCTGCATGTACTTTGCTGGTGTAAGCTAGCTTACCACTGTTGATAATATTCAACAGAAAACGTATTGGAGATATCCAATATTTAACAATACCCGACTACAATACAGAAAACAGAGTTTGAAATTAGAATTAGAGGAAAATATATTATTTCATCTAATGAATAAGTATTTACTATGCCTGGTAGTAAAATTAAGTGGGGGCCAGGGGATATAGTTTAGCTTTATTCATAGTATTCGACTGAAAACATATTGGAGATATCGAATATTTAACGATAACCGATTCCTGGTAGTATAATTAAGTGGGGTCGGGGGGATATAGCAATAAGGGAAGTTAGCCGCTAAAATTATGTTATAAAATCCGGCAGGAATAACAAGCAATAAATTAAGGAAAAAAATTGCAACCGTTACTCAACTTCTCAATTTATCCCTTGAGGAGACCAAGCAGTTTTCTACTTTTATGAGACACCAGGAATTCTATTAGTACTTACTAATAGAATTCCTGGAAAGAAAGAACTAATAGAAAACTATTACTTAATAATTTTATTTTCTGAGAACATAATGTTGGCCAAAATTAACGGGGATTAAGTTTATACACTTCTGCCGCCAGGAGAAACTATGATTATGATATACAATTATATGCCAGTCAAATACGAAGTTTTAGCTACGGCTAAAAAATAAAACAGTTCTCATATTATTTTATTGTTTATTTTTTATTGTTATGAAATATAAATGCAACTCGTTCCCACAGGAGTACAAGGTAAAATCTCGAGAGGAGCTACATCGCGATGCGGTATATGCCGAAGTGATAACTGCAATATTGCAGCTATTTAGTTATTTAATACTAATTTTATTACTACCCACAGAAGATGATATTGATGCATTGCGTTTGGGACAACAACATGAAGCCTGTGTAGGAGAACCACCAATCATAAGAACCCGATCGCTCACTAACTAAATTATCGTTACTAGGTTTGCTTTGGTTCGGAATTCTGAATCAGTAATTGAACTGCGCAGTACTAATGCGCAGAAAACAGTAATTCCGGAACGGTTCCAAATTTAACAAAACCAAAACAATTAATTTACTTTAGTGCCATCTAGCGGATATTAGGTGACACATAAAGCAGTTCCTAACCTATAATAAATGCTACTGCGCGAACGCCACAAACGACAATACAATAATACATAACCAAAACGAATCTATTTAGGGAACACAATATAATATATAATAGAAACATGGAAAATAAAGGTATACAATAACATAAAATGAAATATGCATTATAAAATGATACGTTTGAATGACGACTGTACCCAGGCATTTTGCTTTATGGCAGCAGTTACCAGAAAACTTTTATTGAAAACATAAGCCAAAAGTTGGGACAATTGAAGTAAAAAATGTCAAGAAATTATTTCAACTAATTGCCACTGATCTATCTAATTATTATAAAATAACGATAAGTGCTGACAAGTGTGAAAACAAGTGGAAAGTTTTGGAAAGGAGCTATAAAAAATAGAACAATAAAACAGGTAGAGGTTTGAAAATATATACAAGCGAAAACAAAATATCAATGCTTCGATCTTACTGTCGAGCACCTCAGTAATCAATCGTAGTACAGTAGGTAATTCTTGTAAATTACGAGAAGTACAACTTCAAATCATACATATATGATACATATAAGCTGGTTTTCCAATTTGGTCGAAGCGTAAATCGTCGTGGTGGAACAGGTATTTTGTCCCTACCTCGTTTGAATTGTACTAACAGTAACTCATACGACTATCTTATTGATGAATACAACTTTGAGCTTTCTTGCGCATACTTTAATGACTGATTATCATGTTATTTGCTTGTACCGATCGCAGAGGGGTTGTCCCTATGTATTTTTAACTAAACTTGACACTCAGTTGATATTTTGCATCTGAACAGATGTCTTTCATCAGATTTCGAATGTATAAATTAATAACAAAAATTGGAAAATTTGGCATGTAGAGATATTTCCGATCGCAATACATGATATATAAAAAGGATTGGTTTTTAGTATAAATCGTACCTTATAAAAATATATTTTTACCTAAATTTATTTTTCGTCATTCACTTGCTATAATATTATAATAAAACAATAGTACGCTAACATTGTAACTAGCATGATGCCATCATCGCGTCGTCACCGATGCTTCTTCGCGGCCCTGTTTACCGGGGTTGTCTGCGACGCATTGTGATGTATTGTTTTGATCGGCACTCATGCGTGTCGATACATAAACGCACGCGTGCGAGCGATATTGCATTCATCGCACCGAAAAATTACGCGTGATGATTTGGTGCGTCGCACGATTGTTATCTGGGATGTTAATGAACCTACGAGAATTGGCAGATCTTCGAATACTATAATTGACTATGTATGTACGAATTTGGCATCTGGATTTATTTCAGCTACACCTTTGCATGCAGGTTTTCTGACCATGAAGCAACTGTGTGAACAATAACGTGCAACAAAGAACCCATAGCATCATTAGCAAAGCCGTGCAGGGTTTATAGTCGTCAACACTTCTTGAGTTTTATTGACAGTTGCCAGGGTGTTGAATGGGTTTGTCCTTCATTGGACCTCAATGCGAAATTTGAACACTTTGCCGACACATTAACTTCCGTGTTTGACGCGTCATTCCCCCTCTTACAGATGAGAAGTAAAAACAAGAAAACATGGCTTACTGAGGCCATAAAGACATCTATTCTAAATAACCGCTCCCTGTATTATTTGAAAAAGTTTATTTCTGATGATTGGTTCCAAAACTATTGCAAGGAATACAAAAAGGTTCTAAAACAAACTATCAAAACGGCAAAGCGTTGGTCTACATCCAGCCGAATCATGGACTCAAAAAATTCACCAAAGGAACTGTGGAGCATAGTCAATTTGAATGAAGTTGTGTCAACTCTGGGGCAGATGAAAAATAAACGTTCCTCTGGAATTGATGGAGTTCCGCTTAGAGTCGTACGAGCCCTGCCACACAGCATTTTGAAAGTCTTTGCCGACCTTGTTAATCTATCTTTTTCGGAGGGAATTTTTCCGGGCTGCTTCAAAACGGCGTGTGTTGTCCCAATTCATAAGGGTGGTCGATCTTTTACTTTGGGCGACTACCGGCCGATCTCTCTGTTGCCAACCCTCTTAAAGGTTATAGAACATATCGTGCACAGCAGGGTGTGTGACTTCCTTGAGACTCATGAGTTGTTGTCTGATGCGTCAAGATCTAAGTTGACCTTTTCAAACTAACAATTTTATAATTTGTATTTTGGTTGTTTAGCAACAATTATTATTAATAAAAATAGATAGATTTATTTTGACAATCAAACAGCACGTATTTTATTTTCTTCCTTAAGATCTTCGTGCAACCTTCTTGCTAGAAGTTTCTAATAGTTGGTACATCCAACAATTGGTGACCCCGACGTGATTACTTACGTAGTACTTCGCAAGAATGGAAAATCCTGGAGGAAGTAACACACTGGCAAGAGTCAACGTCAAAATACCTCCTTTCTGGAAAGACCGGGTTGTACTTTGTCGAAATAACTTTGCACTGGCTGGAATCACATCAGACTCCACAAAGTTTAATTACGTGATCTCTGGTATCGATTTGGAAGCACTTGACCAGATTAGCGACATACTCACTAAACCTCCCGAAGCTGAGAAATATGAGGCAATTAAAAACGCGCTAATCAAACGGTTGTCAGAAAGCAATGAAAAACGCTTAAAAAGATTGCTGACGAAGTTCACCATCACAACTTCTTCGCAAAATCCAAGAACTTTCCGGAAGGTCACTCGCCGAATCAGCCTTAAAACCCCTGTGGCTGCAGAGGTTACCAACAAGTGTACAAATGGTACTCTACAAGCAATGGCGACTTGAACACTCTCGCAGTACTGGCAGACAAAATTCTTGAAGTTACTTCATCACAAGTTTTTGCTGTTCAACCACAAACTTCACAACCACAAAGTGTCAACAAAGAAGACAGGAGCATTGCAAAAATTCAGGAACAGTTAGACAACCTTACCAGAATTGTGGGACAATTATCGTCTTTATCCGTTGGTTGTCAATGTCACGCAAGAAACAGATACAGGACACCACGCCCGAGATCAAGAACACCTCACAAGAAGTGCTGGTACCGCTGGAAATTCGGCGTCAACGCAAAGAAATGTATACCACCATGTAGCGAAAGCCAGGGAAACGAAGAACATCGTCAGTAACGGTGGTAAGCGACGATACCAGCAACTACCAACCCTGTTTGTATCTACAAGATTTAAATACCGGGATATCTTATTTAATTGATACAGGAGCCGCTATTTCTGCTTTTCCAGTTTCTATGGTGAAAAGACGTACAAAAGCTTCGTTTTCGCCATTGTACAATGCATCAGGAACCCCAATATTTACATTCGGCACCCTACCAAAGGATATCGACTTCGGGTTGCGCAGATCCATGCCTTGGACTTTCATCATCGCGGATATTACAACACCCATCATCGGCGCAGATTTCTTACTACGAAATTTACTACTAAATTTTACTACTACGAAAGTTTAACCTTATCGTCGATGTCAAGGGCAAACAGATTATCGATGCGATAACTGGTTTAACTTCGCACGGCCACCTGAGGATAATTCCGAAGACAGACACCTTTGTACACTTCAGCCAAACTCAAATTACTACGAAGTTATCAGTAAGTTTCCTACCGTTTTCCAATCATCTTCATCTGTAACGCCTCTCCTAAATGTTCGACACTCCATTTTAACTGAGGGTAAACCAGTTTTTGCCAGAGCAAGATCTTTGCCACCAGAAAATCTTCATGAAGCAAAACTAGCTTTTCAGACGATGTGCAATGACGGAGTGTGTAGACCGTCCAAAAGCCAATGGGCTTCACCGTTACATATGGTTAAGAAAAAAGACGACAATTGGAGACCTTGTGGTGACTATCGGGCGCTAAATAATATTACAGTTCCTGATAGATACCCAATCCCTAATATCGTCGATTTTAATGCAGAATTACACGGCAAGACAATCTTCAGCAAACTGGATCTGGTTAAAGCATATTACAACATCCTCATGGCTGAAGAAGACGTTGAGAAAACTGCTGTTATAACCCCTTTTGGTCTATTCGAATTCATGAAGATGCCATTTGGATTGAGAAATGCAGCACAAAGTTTCCAGCGTTTCATGCATCATATTCTGCGTGATTTTCCGTTTACGTTTTCATACCTCGACGATGTATTAATAACTTCTAGTTCCGAAGAAGAACATAAACAACATTTATCGAGTGTGCTACAGACACTGACAGAACACGGGTTACAAGTACATGAAGACAAATCAGTTTTTGGCGTCAGGGAAATAGATTTTATTGGCTACAATGTCTCTTCAGCTGGCATTAAACCGCAAGCAGCAAAAGTAGAAGCCATCAGTAACTTTCCGAAACCTGCACACATTTATGAACTACGTTAGTTTCTTGGTATGGCAAATTTTTATAGAAGAAGTTTACCACACACTGCTGAGCGCCAGAAGACATTGTTTAAACTTATCCCTGACAACAAGAAGCGTGACAAAAGACTGAAGACAAAAAAGAAAGACTGCGTGACACCAGAAGCCATTCAAGCTTTCAACATGTTGAAATCTGATCTTGGTCAAGCTGCACTTTTGGCACACCCCAAACCCGGAGCACAGTTATGTTTGATGGTAGACGCTTCCTCAGTGACTATGGGAGCAGCTCTTCAGCAACAACAGAATGGCAAGATTGTTCTGCTAGCTTTCTACTCTCATTTTTTATCAGACACAGCAAAAATATTCTACTTATGACCGTGAGTTACTTGCCATTTATTCTTTCTATTCGTTATTTCCGAACATGGTTGGAAGGCCGAGTTTTTGTTATTTTTACCGATCACAAACCACTAACTACTGCATTCCAACAGTCCCTCCAAAGAGCTTCTCCAAGACAGATGAGACAACTTGAATATATCCAGTCAATTCAGTACAGATTTGCGATATGTTCCTGGTGTGGAAAATGTGGTAGCTGACGTACTGTCAAGAAACTCAATTACAGCTATTTCTCTAACTGATTCTGAATTCTTCTTAATGTTAGCAGAAGAGCAATGTAAGGATGAATTGCAGCAAATCACTAGAAATGAAACAACTTCTCTGAAACTTCGGAACGTTCAAGTTTTAGGTTCAAAGATCAAATTACTCTGTGACCAGTCTACCGAAGAAAGTCGCCCTTTTGTTCCAAGCTCCATGCGAAAAGAAGTTTTCAATAAAATTCATAATTCCATCCACCCAGGCGTAAAAAGAACATTGCAATTGGTAAGCTCCAAATTTGTATGGCCATCTATCAACAAAGACGTTCGGGAATGGACAAGATGTTGTTTAATTTGCCAGAAAAGCAAAGTAACTCGTCACAACAAGACTGAGGTCCATCTCTTTCCGTTATCAAAAGCCAGATTTCAAAATGTACACATAGATTTGGTTGGCCCCTTGCCGACACCTGAAAATAAAAAGTATATTTTAAGCATGATCGACCGATTCAGCAAATGGATAGAGGTTGTACCAATCTCAAATATTAGCGCACAAACAATAGCTATGAAAATATTTCAAAATTGGATTGCAAGATTTGGTGTACCAGAAGTGATCATTACAGACCAACGGAGACAATTTGAAACTACGTTATTTCGGGAACTTGAGAAACTTTTATGATTTAAGAACCACCCCTTATCATCCGCAATGTAATGGCATCATTGAAAGAGCCCATCGCACCATTAAAACCGCTCTTAGAGCCTCACTCCTTTCGGAAGGCAAATCTTGGACTAATGCTCTTCCAACAGTTCTTCTGGGTTTGCGTACCGCTGTTTGTGAAGAAACTGGTATTACTCCAAGTGAAATGGTTTATGGCAAAAATTTACGCATTCCAGGGCAATTCTGTTCTCCAACTTCTTCTCCTTCGACAGAATGTGAATTTGTAGCAGATCTACGAAGACAGACGCAAAAATTAAAACATGCACAAGCAAGACAATCGTCATATCAAAGAGTCTTTTTAGAAAGAGCACTGGAAAATTCCAAGTATGTTTTTGTAAGAGTGGATGCAGTACGACCATCTTTATCTCCACCTTACAAGGGACCGTATGAAGTTATCCAGAGAGACACTAAGACCATGACACTGCTGATAAGGTTTCAAAGGTTTCAGTTGATCGTTGTAAGGCAGCTCATTTTTTAAATGATAACCTTCAACTTCTTTCCGAGAGGGAGAGTACTGTTGCGTCAAGATCTCAGTTGACCTTTTCAAACTAACAATTTTATAATTTGTATTTTGGTTGTTTAGCAACAATTCTTAATATAAATAGATAGATTTATTCTGAAAATCAAACAGCACGTATTTTATTTTCTTCCTTAAGATCTTCGTACAACCTTCTTGCTAGAAGTTTCAAATAGTTGGTACATCCAACATTGTCTAATGCACAGTTTGGGTTTAGGTCGGGCAGGCGCACTTCTGACGCAATCAATAGAACAATGCATAGTATATATAACAACATAAATAGGGGTCGATTAGTGGTAACAATTTTTTGCGACTTAGCAAAGGCGTTTGTTTGCGTCTCTCGCGATATACTCCTAGTTAAATTGAACAGGTATGGGTTTCGGGGTCTGGTGGAGAAATGGATGCGTTCTTATCTAACTGGACGTACTCAACTGGTGAGTTTGAGGGATCATGGTGTGGCTGTGAGATATAGTGTTGGCCGAGTTCAGTGTGGTGTGCCACAGGGATCAATCCTGGGCCCGCAACTTTTCTTATTGTACATAAACGACTTGGCGCAAATGAGTTTGAGTGCCACCGTCACATTGTTTTCCGACGACACAACTTTCACGTGGAGTGGGGGATGAAGTAGAGAGCCTTGAACAGCATGTGGGAAATGATCTGGTTGAAAAAGAGTCATGGTTCGACGCCAATAAGCTTACCCTAAATCTAGCAAAAACTAAATATATGCTATTCAGAAATTATTCCCAGAATTTGAGTATTCAGATTGGAGACAATCGTATCGACGGAGTTGACACGGCTAAGTTTTTTGGTGACGTTTTGGATGCAGAACTGGGATGGAGGATGGACCACATAGCTGGTTTATCCAGCAAGCTGGCTCCGTGTGCTTTGCGGTGCGAGTTGTCAGGGGGATGTGGGTTTGGACGCGGCAAAGGTGGTGTATCATTCCCTGTTGGAGGCTAGGCTGCGGTACTGCATTGGGGTTTGGGGGTTCGCCGGTTTGAATTTGTTCAGGGAACTATTCAAGGTTCAAAAGCGACCTCTTCGTTTGTTGTGTAGACGACATAAGAGATCCCATTGCCGTGAGCTTTTCAGGGGCACGGGAATATTAACGGTGCACTCCTTATTCTTGCTGGAGGTTTTCACAGACACCCACAGAGGTCGGCATAGCATGAATGTGATATGCCATTCTCATAATACCAGACGGCGAGGAGACCTTAACTTGTCTAGGGCAACATCGGCCCTCTGCAGGAACTCATTGTTCTACATGGCCAAGTTCTATTACAACTTGCTTCCCACGCGCATACGCAATATAACATCAATAGGTGCATTTCGATGTGAACTAAAGAGAGTATTTCGGGCTGAGGCATTTTATGCACTGGGCGAGTTCCTTGTATATGATTGGCACTGATTTTAATGTTGTGAAATGTAATTATACGTACATGTATTATGAACGTGTATGTTGCTGCAATGGGATAACGTAAAATAGACAAACAAAGTTATACCCAAACGAACATACAACAAAGTCATATTGTCAGCAATGAAATGTGATTTGGATCTATCGCGGATGATTATTTATAAAGCTATTTTTACGTATGTATATGTTACGGTTAAAGTGATAAATGTGGTTTGTATTAATAATTACCGGCTATTATTAAAAATAACCGCATCATTTGGTCAACGTGATTAGAAACACTTAAATAATCACATGGACCGGCTATTATTAATAATTTTCTAACGGACACGGTAAAAGTGATAAACACGTTACTTTCTACGAAAGATCTTTTGTATACAGTCTTCAACGAAGTTAGCTAATTTATTTTGATTACTATGTAAGTTATTATATTTATTTACTCGACGGAAATCATCAGTACGCCTAGCCTATTGACCAAAATTACGAATAATACAAAACATTAATAATACAGAATGTTTGCTTTTGTCTCCCTTGCACTTTAGAAACTACTGGATATAATTGGTAATGATATTTGGTATACACCCAAGGACGGCTCAATGACGAAAACATAAAAAAGAACATTTTATACAGAGTGTTCAAATAAGTTAACCATTTTATTTTCAATAACACCCATTTTTAAATTTAATGCGTGTGGGTAGTTTTTTGTAAATGTACAAGAAGGTATAATAATCATCTTTAGAGAATAACTGATGATTTTTTCCTTTGGTGATTTCAGCGTCATAATAATTCGTTCGTTAAACAGTGTCTTCATTATGTCTAAATGATCCATTTTGTCCAAATTATTACACATGCATGTTGCAACAGACACAACACAACTTTGAACGTTCACATAACAGTTGACACTACCTCGCCGTCGCTTCACAGGCGCTAGGTAATCCACCCAGTGCTGCCACCTTGAGGTTTGTTGAATTCGGTAGAGTCGTTAGTATAGTCAGTAGAGTCAACAAAACGGAATCAACGGAAATACAATTACTATGATTTTATGCAGTACTATTTTTATAAAAAATACAAAACAAAAGAAGACGGTCTATTGTTACAAACTTTATCTTGCTTTATTTTTACAATATAAATGGTATAATTGTTGTACTACCACAAAAAAATAAAGGTCTAGAAAGACTTTTTTAATCAAAATTAAATATATAACATTTTTTAAAGTTTTGTATTAAAATGATAATAAATAATAAGTTATAAATAAAAATAATTTTTCTTGTCACGAATTGCAAAATACAGAAGCACTAGGTACGTATGCACTGGCAGAATAATACAAACCGAGTATCAAATTTATTACTTACTTAGCTTTTAAGAATTGCGCAAATAAGCATTACCTAAAGAGTTACGTACTCGTGCATGCAATTAGTATGGATTGGCATTTTTTAGTCTCGTTTTGTTAATCGTCCTCATTTTAGTATGAGTAGTAACTAAATAAGTTAGCCAGGACTAACGTCACAAAAGGCCCAACACTGAAAACCCAGTGAACACATTTGTTGTGTGACGATTATGTAGACACTAACAGAATTCCAAATCTGAGGCTATTATATTGTAGGATCCCCTTAATGCAATATCGAATTGAAATATATCACATTGACCACAGGATGCTAGAAATTATTAATAATAGGCCGGTTCATGTGATAAATTCTTCACTTTAACCTCGCCACTTGGCTATTATTAATAATAACCTATTTACCACTCTGACCGTAACATATATACCGGGTGATTCAATTTCAACCCTCACCATGGGGATCTCGCTTATTAGTGGAGATAGAGCCTATGTTTAAATTTGGCAAAGTTTCGTATTTTTGTACTAATCAATTATCTGAAAAGAAATTTAAGTTATGATTTTTCATTTTGAAGATATCCACAAAAAACTTAAATGTTACGATATCGTTTTTAATTTTTTATTCAAAACCAAATGTAGCTATACATCTGAAACAAAAATATTCTAGAGGTACTTTTTAACAAGGAATGCAGTGTCGTTGAAATAACATCAAAGATGGCGGCATAACCATGGCCAACTTTTGTTTTTCTTATGGGCGCCATGTTGAATTTTGGCATTTTCCAATAGTCGTGTTATTTCTCATTTCCGCAAAGTATAACATGTTACCATTCTTTTTTTTAAATAATGGTGTAATAATCAAAAACCCTTCAGGTACCCAACTGGCGCTTGGTTACAGACCGCCAGAATCGTTGCCAAGCAACGCCCACAAAATGCACTTGGATCAAGCGGCGCCCTCAGCGTTAGGTTTGCCATTAAACCAAATAAACCTTAATTGTGGTTGATTGTGGATATAAAATGCCGTTTACCAATAACGAAAAGCGTGATATACTTAAGAGTGAGGGACAATTTGATAGTCTCTCCGGAAGGTCAGACGTGACGATATTGTATACAAGGGGACCGAGCACTGATCCCTGCGAAACGCCATAACTCACATTGACTAATCTCGAGCTTCCGACACTGTCGACCGTTGTTCTAAAAGTTCGGCCAGAGAGGTAGTGTCTAAACCAGTTCAGCATCTTATCTCGAATTCTGTAATACTCCAGCTTTGCCAGGATGCACTCAAAGTTCACGCTGTCAAAAGCCTTTGACATATCCAAGAGGACGAGTGCGAAAGTGAAGTGACTGCGATGCGAACTCACAATGTCATTCAATCCTTGTAGTAAAGCAGTACTGGTGCTGTGACCCCCCGCGAAGGCGGACGGATTGGCGGTAATATGTTCCGGTCCTCGAGGTATTCTATCATTAGGCCATGTAAAATGTATTCAGCAATCTTTGATGCAGTACACAAATAACGTATGGGTTGATGGTCAGCATAGGTTACAGGATTGGTGCTCGCCCATATAGCTGGTGTGGCAGAAGTGTGATAGTGACGTGGCAGTGATATGGTGGATTGGCCAATGTAAACAAATGCATGAACGCGGCAGTGTTATGTAACTGTCGTGGTACTGGATCGGATTCCACTCTTCTCTCAATGTTTAATCTCGAGGCCAGCGCGCCAAGCACCTCTCGTCTGCAGCCGCTCCTGTCAATAACCGTAAGCTCAGCTTCGTCTGTTCTTTCGGTAGTTTACTATTTTTGTTTTCATTTATGTTTATCGTTTTATGTAAAAATCGTTTTGTGATGAGTAGTATTTAAATGCAAGAAATAATGTATGTGATAAACGACAGAAATATTTTCATAGGTGAGTAAATATTAAAATTATAACCTATACCTGTATATTTTCAGATGCCATTCAGATGCCTCTTATTTTTCAAGATTAATTTTTTGTTTGTGCTACCCGTCAATTTAGTTCCTTTATATAAAAAAAATGAGCTGAGCAAATTTTGAAGTTAATCCCATAAGTGTAAAGTGTGCCCCTCGGCCCTCAAAAATGCAATTTTCAGTATCAACTCTGTTGGTCATGATATTGATAATTTCGCAATCAAAAACATGTTCAAGGATAGGAAATTGCAAGCTGCTACCTTGCATTGGAATGGTAAATTACTTCCAGCAAAACTACTTCCAGTAAAGAGACAGTAGACCGACTTTCTGTGATTCTTTCAAATTGTGGTACTGATCAATTTCTTGGTGTAGGTACTTGCATTGCAGGCAACAGCTGTTTCTGAAACTCTTGCGGAATAGGGTCTTCAGGATTACGTGAAAGCATTCGTTTTTGACACAACAGCATCAAATACTGACCCATTTAAAGGTGCGTGTGTTTTGATTGAAAACTTTGTAGATAAAGATATTTTGTATTTACTCTGTCGACATCACATTTACGAAATCATTTTAAAACTCGTTTTCAAGGAATAGATGGGGTAAAGTATAGGCCAAACTGTATCAATCTTAAAAAAGTTCCAAAATGGTTGGGATGGAATTAATGTTACTAATTTTAAAACCGGAATCGAGCATGCAAATGTCAAGGAACATTTGGATCCGGTCGATATATCCCGAATTCTTGATTTTGTACGAGACGGTTTACAAGAACAACATCCCAGTGGGCATTATAGAAATTTTTTAGAATCGACTGCTATTTTTCTTGGCGAAACACCACCTCCGTGCCCCAGGGGCTATGCATCGTGCAAGGTGAATGGGAAAGGCTATTTATTGCTCGAAAATATACATGTCTCGCGATGAATTTAAATTATCACCACATTAAGAAAATGCTATTTGTGATATTTGCATTTTCCTAATCAGCATATATGTTGAAGCGTGGTTTTGTGCTCCTTCTGCGGCCAAAGTACCATATTTGGATTTCAGAATTCTTTCACAACTTTATAAATATCAGGTTATTGATGGTGACATCTTTCGTGTGGCTTTACAAAAAAAGGAAAACGGAACCTGTAGAGACAGAGACTGTCCGAACTAAAGGTTTGCCGCAGAAGCTATCAACGTTAAAGTTATTACTCGTTAAGTTGAAGAAAAATAATTATGTGCCACATATTTGAATATATTTTACTGTTTCTTCTAAAATGTACAATTAACAAGATTATGTTAACTGGGTTCTAGCAGAAACCACTATAGTAACTTATTAAGAACTCCTACAAAAGCGTATATAAAACTTTAAACGTTATTCTCAAAGGAAAAGATACTGTTAAAATAGTCTTCTATAGGTGGGAGGTGTCGATAAGCATTTACATACTCACTTTTCATTAAAGAAAGTTTGTTTTGTTAAAATTGATAATTTTTGTAATTATTTATATAATATGTAATAAACTTACCAATACCACTTTATTCTCAACAAAACAATAATTTCATTCTGTTATGAATCTCTCCATCTCATCGGTGGAATTGATATGTGGAAAAATAATTGATTATAACATTAGTAACTGTTTTTTATAACAATCCTATCCCCATAAATTTTCAACAATTAATTATTGACTTATTGACTATTACAATAACTGTCAAATTAATATTTTCTTTCTATACCTAACTAGTAAATTAACTAAAAAACCTAAACTTAAAAAGCATAAAATATTATTTATGTACATTTGGAACAACATAATATGTAATGAATGTTTATTCATTATTTAGGAGATTGGTGAGAATTCATGAATTCATACCGGCGGAATTAGCGGAATTAGCGCCATCTAGCGGATTTACCGCGCACTCTTATAATATTACAGTTTGCATACATATCTGACTATCCGACTGTAAGTATTGGCGAACTGTACATTTGTTTATTTCGCAGTGGGATATAGGAATAATGTGGGAACGTAATGCAAGATTTAATTCTTCATATGTATGAAATTAGTATGAGCATCATGCGAAACAATGCCATCTAGCGGCCTATGCTGATATTACAGAATAAGACACTGACGCAGTGATAGAACAAGCTACTACGCGCTGCCTCTCGGCGCGCAACCTAAGTGGGCGTTGAACTGCGCACTCGTCATTTTACAATATAGCCACACTTATACCACCCCAATATCTCTTGCCACTGCCACAATCACACTTCCGCCACACTAGCTATATGGGCGACCGGCCTTAGGAATCAGTCTCACCACTGCTTCTATCCAAATCATCCTCTATCATATATATATATTATCCATATTAGTGTTAAACACTTAATAAAAGATTTTTGTTACTATTACTAAAAGGTAGTGTCTATTTTGTGAGAAGTGAGCTTAGGTCCTATCATATACATACTAATATACATATTAGTAGCATTACACATTACATATTACTAGCATTTTGTGAGCTTCCAAGGTTTGGCAACACCGCTGGAGTTATCAGCAACATATCAGTTTCCGTTCATATATAAATTGCGAAGATCCTAAGAAGATTCTACGCCTGAAGCAGCCGTATGTGTAAGACGTGTTTTATTGTGCAGTGAATACTTTTTAGAGTAGTTCCAAAGTTCTAAACATGCCATCAAGGAAGGATATGAATAATTCAGAAGGAGAACTGGACTCCTTACTATGTGAGTCACTAAAAACAATCATAAAGAATGTATTAAAGACACAATTGCCTGCAATGCTGACGAAACTGTCCGAATATTTGTTGAATGAATTTGGCGACGTTAAGAAACCTATTTAACTGTAAAGCCATCATGTTAGATCATACAAACCTGATTCAAGAGCAGAAAGAACAAATTGCGGTATTGCGTGGACATATTATCGAGCAAAAGCAGCCAAATATTGAGCTTATAACCAAAGAAAAACCACTATTGCCATTGCCGAAAGAATCGGTAGGCAAGAAACTGTATTTACCAAATACAGGAAATTCTTGTATTCGCATGGAAAACCCCAACGTATCACATCGAGACTTTCCGTCCTTTGCTGACTCAGTGACCTTCCGCAAAAATAGTTTGATAATTGGCACGGGTCGTACTACATCTACCAAGCCATTGTCTGCAGCGCCGAGACCGACACCGCGAGGCTACGTACATATATATCGCCTAAATGTGAAAACCACCATAGATGATATTAAACATTACATAACAGATATCATCCTGAACGCAAACATCATCTGTGAAAAATTGCAGTCGAAGGGTCCCTCATACGCTTCATTCAAGGTGGAGGCATACCTGGACTTGACTGCAAAGCTTCTGGATGCAAACATCTGGCAAGAGGCTGTTGGAGTGAGAAGATTCATAATTGGGCGAAATTTTTTAGGACATCGTCTGAACAGACTAATCTCGCCAGCTCCCCCCCCCCCCCCCCAAACCCCGTCATAATTTGTTCCAGAAAAACACTGTTACTGCTGGTAAATATTCAGAGTTTAAGTAAAAAAATCAATTACCTTGATATTACATTGGCTAAATAAATATTGCCCGAGTGTGGTCTGCCTTACGGAGACTTGGTTAAAGTCAGAACAAGTTAAATATGTATTTTTTAATCATTACAATTACATCTCCAGCTTTGGGAGAACTAGTTTCCATTGAGGCGGATGCGCAATATGGGCAAAATGCGATTTAAATTTTAAATTGATAGATGTGTCAAGTTACTGCTTAGAAAAGGATTTTGAAGTATGTGCGGCCAGTTGCCGGTTAAATAATAAAAATACTATTATTATCACAGTGTACAGATCACCGCCGGGAAGCTTTCCTGTATTTCTCGCGAACTTGAAGACTTTGTTAGATTTTGTATATACTCCAAGGGTTCGCTATTGTTAGTGGGTGATTTTAACATAAACTTTTTAAATGAGTCGAAAAAATATCATGATCTCTGTAACCTCTTGGGGTCCTACAACATCAGAGTATTAGTGAGGGACGTTACGAGGATTAATAATGGCTCAGAAACTGTGATTGACAACATCTGCACAAATATTGATGGTGAGTTCTCCTGTGACGTTCAAGATGTGCATTTCTCAGACCATGGACTTCTATTGTTGACTTGTATGGTTGCGTTTGATGGGTGTACGGGGACAATAGACGATAAAAAGCGAATATTTTCCGATGCAAATAATATTAAATTTAAAGAACTTCTGCAAAATGAGAACTGGCTTTCAATGTACCTATGAAAAAATGTACTTAGACAGAAAGTATGAACAATTTTCAAACACTTTTCAATGCAACTTTAATTTATCATTTCCAATTACAGACACTACTTGCAAACGATCAATTGGTAAATTATGGATAAATTCGGATATCTTGAAATCGAGCACGCGTCTTAAAGATTTCTGCATTTTAAAGTCTACGTATTCCAATTTAACAAATATGTATAATTTAAAGAAAAACAGTCACAAGGCGCTAGTAGATTCGGAAAATAAAAGCAAAACCACCATATTATCAATACTCTGCAAAATAAAAAAAAAATGGTGCTACGGCAAACATGCGACTAAAGCAAAGCGAGAAAGTAATAGTTGATCCGAATGAGATATCTAACACATTCAATAATTATTTTTGTACTGTGCCTCTTGATATCATCAATAGTATTAGAAAGTCAGATCTTGGGGTAGATACAATTTAGTCAAACTCCTCCACCATCTTTCTTTTTCCATACACTGAGTATGAAATCATAGATATCTTTAGAAAGCTAAAAAATAAGAGCTCCGTAGGTCCGGATGAAATACCGTGTTATTTATATCAGTAATGAATCTCTCCATCGTCATCGGTAGGTTTAGATTTAAGGGAAGCGAAAAGCAATAATTGTGTTCCGATGATATCTTTTATTTAGAACTTGCGGCTACCAGGTTTCGAATTAATCAATTCGTCTTCGGGCCGTGCTACAATGAGAGTTACAACATAGAAACAATTCAATCAAACAAAAAAAATTCACTAATTACCGTCAGTTACAACTCATTAGATTCAACGGCGTAAGAAACTTTGAGGTTATATCCACATGTTACGTTCAGTATTGTGTAAAATCGATAGTTCTTACAAATACAAAACATATGACACTGTTCGTCGAGTAATATGGGATCTGAAAATGATGATTTAGAACATAGATAGTCACAAATATGTGTATTAATTACCTAGATACCAGAATCACATGTTTATTTGGATATCGTAAAGCAATGGAGTGAAGCGAGTAAACTAAACTGGGGATATTTTAATTTATGTTGGTGGTTCTGGTATCCTTACATTCAAATCTTTAGCCCGACTTTTTAAAGTATATTTACAAACATATGATTTTTGTTAATATCAGTAACTTCGTTAAGAAGCAGGTCTGGGTATTTTTTATGATGTCGGTAAATCTCTAGGTCCTCTAGAATGTTCATTTTTCTAGATTTAGTAACGTCATGGATAAGGGAAATATTGTTAGTGCTTATGTTGTGGTGGTATTCAGCAAGATGTTTAAAAACGCTGGAGTTCCGGTCTTTGGTATGTTCTTTATACATAAAAATATATAAATAAATAAATATATAAAAATATGTCGTCAACATATCTACAGTAGTGGATGATATTATTAGTTATGAACCCATATTTGTGAGAAAATAATTGTTCCTCCAATTTGTTTATATAGAAGTCAGCCATCAAACCTGAAAGTGCGGATCCCATTACAAGAAATATATACCCCCATCATAGTAAAGCCAACAAATACATTTCACTCACATACCAAGGTAATTTGTCCTACAAAATTAAATCTTTCCTAACAAAATTTAACATCACTACAGTTTTCAGACCTAAAAGTAAAATAGGCAACCAAATTGTTAACACAAAACCAAAAACTGATATACTACAGAAAGCCGGCATATATAAAATAGTCTGTGAATGCAATTGTTTCTATATTGGCCAATGTGGCCGTAATCTCTTACAACGGTATAAAGAACATACCAAAGACCGGAACTCCAGCGTTTTTAAACATCTTGCTGAATACCACCACAACATAAGCACTAACAATATTTCCCTTATCCATGACGTTACTAAATCTAGAAAAATGAACATTCTAGAGGACCTAGAGATTTACCGACATCATAAAAAATACCCAGACCTGCTTCTTAACGAAGTTACTGATATTAACAAAAATCATATGTTTGTAAATATACTTTAAAAAGTCGCGCTAAAGATTTGAATGTAAGGATACCAGAACCACCAACATAAATTAAAATATCCCCAGTTTAGTTTACTCGCTTCACTCCATTGCTTTACGATATCCAAATAAACATGTGATTCTGGTATCTAGGTAATTAATACACATATTTGTGACTATCTATGTTCTAAATCATCATTTTCAGATCCCATATTACTCGACGAACAGTGTCATATGTTTTGTATTTGTAAGAACTATCGATTTTACACAATAATGAACGTAACATGTGGATATAACCTCAAAGTTTCTTACGCCGTTGAATCTAATGAGTTGTAACTGACGGTAATTAGTGAATTTTTTTTTGTTTGATTGAATTGTTTCTATGTTGTAACTCTCATTGTAGCACGGCCCGAAGACGAATTGATTAATTCGAAACCTGGTAGCCGCAAGTTCTAAATAAAAGATATCATCGGAACACAATTATTGCTTTTCGCTTCCCTTAAACCGTGTTATTTACTTAAAGATTGTTTGGTATGTATGGACGTTTTAGTTAAACCAATTACGTTTTTAGTAAATGAATCATTAAAGAATGGTTGTTTTCCCAGTTTGTTGAAAGTTGCGCGTAGTATGCCACTCGTGACAATTTGTCGAATTATCGGCCAATATCCCTTATCTCAAACGTACCAAAGATTTTTGAATATGCCATGTTGAGAAGGATTCAGGAGTTTAGAGACAAGCACAATCTAATCACGAAAGATCAGCATGGGTTTAGGAAAAACAAATCAACTACAACCGCAGTACTAGATATATACAATAGAATAATCTCTGATCTAGAACAGTGAAGAACGCCTGTAGGTTTTTTCCTCTAAGCAAAGCATTTGACTGTGTCCAACACGATACGCTGACGTCAAAATTGCAAATGATGGGATTCAAGGGTTTGGCACTATTATGGATTGAGACTTACATTTCAGACAGACAGCAGTTTGTCGAAATTATAGGTTTGGGAACGGCCATAAAAGCGCGAGGTCATCAGTTTTGCCAATTAACGTGGGTGTCCCTCAAGGATCTGTACTCGCCCCGCTTCTTTGTTCATTTTTTATTAATGACATTGTGGGAGTTTCTGAAAGGCAGCTATGTCGTAAATGACGCAGATGATACCACTATACTTATTTCAGATCATAAAAGCAAAATAAAACAGGTCTCAAATGAACAACTGAATGAAGCACATTCCTGGTTTTCAGCTAATTCCCTATCACTGAATGTAGGAAAGACAAAGAGACTGATATTCAGATCGACAGTGTCATCGGATGTCCCTATATTTGACAGTTGTGTTGGCGAGAACTATGTAGGTGCTGAGAGGAGTGTTACTTTTCTGACTGAAAGTATCTGATGACTTAAAATGGAGTGATCATTGCAGCGATCTGGTGAGTAACATCAATACTCCCATTTTAAATTGAAATACCTTAAGGAAATAATTGACTTGCACTGTTTGAAGACCGTCTACTACGCAGATATCCACTCGCGAATTAGTTACGGTATAGTACTTTGGGGCTCTTCTCCGTGCATGTCGGACGTTTTTATATCACAAAAAAGGGCTATGCGCTGTGTTGTAGGAGTTGCTCCAATGACGTCTTGATGACGTTGACATGTTTAATGACTGGAATTTTAACTGCGATATCGGTGTATATAGTTGAGGTCTCTCGTTACGTTGATAGGAACCGCTCGAAGTTTCTGCCAAATAACCATGGGTATCCGACTCGTACTGCTGATTTTCTTGTTGCGCGTCACAGGTTGCACACCGCTGAATTGTCCCCCAGTGTAGTGGGAGTGCGCGTTTACAATCACCTTCCTGTGACCTTAAAACGGTTTCCTCTAAAGTTGTTTAAGGTAAAGTTAAGGCGTCTACTGATGAGGTCAGCATTATATAGTTTAGACGAGTTTTTCGGTGCTGATTTTGTATGATATTGATGTTTTGTTGCATTGCGGAACTTGTATGGACTCAGTTATTTCTTTTGTGGTTGATAGAGCCCCCTTTCAATTTCCCCTTCTGTGTTCCTATGTGGATGACATTATTTGCGCCGTCCCGTCCGGACAAGCTGACATGACCCTTGACATTTTCAATTCTTTTAGACCCAAACTACAGTTTCCTGTGGAAAAGAAGACTGATTTCTCTATCCCCTTTTTGGATGTACTTGTTATCCGAGACCCCATTGAAAGTATCATTCGCCTAGACTGGTACCAAAAACGGTCCCATTTTAAAAACAGAGTAAAAACAGAGTTATCACCCCCTTTTTAAAGAGAAAGCTTAAACAGGCTCAGTAATTTAGGTTCAGTGATTTTGGTTCATAACGGTTTCAACATGAAACTGCTTACGAGGTTACTCTTCAATGATAGTCCCCTCCCTGTGGTTGGTTTCTCAGACGACTCCGGAGTTTTCTCCCGATGCCCCTTTCGTCGATGACGTTTCTGTGGAACAGTCGCCTGCCATTTCCTTAGTTAAATTACAGTATATTTGCGGCCTCTCCCCTTCCCTTAAGGACCTAATTCGGGAGCTGGATCGTATTTTCCGCTGCTACGCTGCAAAAAAATTTAAATTATTTTATTCCATCTCAAAGATACTACTCCCACCGAACTGAAATCTAATGTTATTTACAAGCTTGACTGTACAGATTGTAATGGCTGCTATGTGCACTAAACTTCACAGCTGTTAAAAAACAGGATGGCTGCACATAAAAGGGCAAGGTTCGCAGGGGTGAGAATAGTACTGCACTTGCTAGGCACTCCGCTACCCACAGCCACACTTTTGACTATGGTTCCCCTTCTGTGCTTCATTGCGAGAGCAGTTGGGCAAAGAGGAACTTCCTTGAGATGTGCTACATTTACGGCACGCCCAACACTGTTAATTTTAAAGAGGACACGCAACCTCAATAGGATTTATGTGGGTCTCCTGCGGAACTATTTTGACGGCGGACGGTGGTCATTGGGTGCCAATGACCTTTCTCATTGTTGGTTATTGGTCTTGTTAGAGAGCCTTTTATTGTCCGCTTCTGGGTAGGCTGTTATTATTAGCTAAATTACCCTTCTGATTAATTTTAATTTAAACATTATTCCATTCTCTGTTTGTTATCTCCCTCTGGTGACTGCAGATTGTTCTTGACCGCTTGCCGCTATTGGTTGTGTGGCTCTCTGTATTACCAGTTTTGTTAGTGGGCGCTATCGCCGCTACATGGCGTAGCTTCCAAAATGTCCGTCACTGTTGGTGTCGTGCATACCGCGTGTTGTCTCGTTGTAATTGTTTGAGTTCCACGCTAATTGGAATCATGGGAATTACCAACCTATTGGGCTTTTGTATGTAGTCCTTGTTTGTAAGTAGTTTTAATAATTTCTTTGTAGAATTGGCTAACTCTGTTGCATTTAGGTAACACTTGATGATGCTAATGGTCTATTAGCGAAAATTTGGTTTTAGTAAACAATTGGATTGAATTGCGTGCTTTACTTACATCCTGCATGCTGAGGCATTCTGGCGAAGAATTCCTTTCGTATTACTCTTAACATCGTAGATCACTACTTGAAAAAAAAAATACCTTTTAAGATAGTGCGCATAACGAAAAGGAACATTGGCAATGAAAAGTTACACCCTGTGTATAGTGCAAAATTGTCAAAAAAGAAAAGGTGTTTACGGAGTTGCTACTTATCGTAGAAAGTATTTAAAAGTATGTGCATTGCTCAACCGTAAATCTGTGTAACCCTTAATGTGATTTTCAATTTCATTGCTGGGTAGTGAGCTAAATCATGAGGGGTACGCCAGTAAACCAGTTGGCGAAAAATAGTTTGTAATTTTTGTTCTTTGGAATAGGCTCTGATAATTTCAGCAGCACTTTGCTGCTAATACCAAGATTTGGTGCCCCTGGAGGCACGATATTACTCTGAGATACTGCAAAAATATCCAAATCGTAGCTGAATCCCGATAGACACCAGTCAACACAAAACTTTTGTTTCCCCACTTATGTGGCTTTTTGGGATTATATTGTTTTAATTGGGACTTAACTTTTGTGGGTATTGTTTGTTCGTCTCTTTTGAATTGATTTCTTCTTTTGAAACCAGAAGTAATCTTTCCCTCAGTTGGGTTACAAGTGGACGAATCTTGAATAATTTATGATATCCAGGCTGACCCCTTTGTATAATATTTTCCCTGTAAGTAAGTAAGTAAAGTTTATTCACCCATCTCAGAAGACAGTACAATTCAGAGCTAACAAAATTAAAAATAAGAACAAGGAAAATAATACAAAATTACATCAAATTCCAAGGTACAATAACATGTTCACAATAGGTCCGTCAAAAATACGCAATTTTAGGAGAAAAGGACATAAATAAATATTTATAACTATCTAACTGGCGTTCCAGTTAAATTCCAGGAACTCATCTAGCGCGTAAAATGCCTTAGTCTACGCCGGAACAACGGTATGGCGGCTACATCCCGAATTTGTGTCGGCAGCGTATTATAGTAATATTTGGCCATGTAGAACAGCGAATTTCTACAGAGGGCCGACGTCGGCTTACGCAAGGCAAGATCTCCGCGCCTCCTTGTGTAATGAGAATGAAAGGCTCCCCTCGCACCCATACTGTCCCGCCCTCTATGGACGCTCGTGAGCACTTCCAACAAAAACAAAGCGTACACAGTCAAGATACCAGTGGCCGTGAAAAGCTCACGGCAGTGGCACCGTTGATGTCGTTTGCACAAGAAACGAAGTGCTCGCTTTTGGACCCTGAAGAGGTCAGTCAGCAAGTTTGAGGACGTAAACCCCCAAACTCCGATGCAGTACCGCAGCCGAGACTCAAATAGGGAATGGTACACTACCTTGGCTGCGTCAAAGCCCACATCAGCCCTAACAACACGCACAGCAAAACACACCGACGCCAGCTTTGATGTCAGTTCCATCACATGGGCGGTCCAACCCAGGTCGGAACCCAAAGTAACGCCGAGAAATCTAGCCGCGTTAACCCTGTCGATCGACTCATCTCCAACATGGAACCTCAGACTCAAAGAGTTGTTGCGGAATAAAATATATTTTGTTTTATCTAGATTGAGACAAAGCCTATTGGCGTCAAACCATGATTTAATTTTGGTCAAATCGGAATTTATGTCAGCCTCAAGATTTTCCGCTCCAACCCCAGCCCATGTAAACGTCATGTCGTCTGCAAAAAGAGTAACGGTGGCCTTCAGGTCCACCATCGCCAGGTCATTAATGTACAATAAGAACAACTGGGGACCCAGGATGGAACCCTGTGGCACACCACATTGAACCCGACCCACGCCAGACCTAACGACAACATCGCCAGCACTCAAAGAAACCAACTGAGTGCGTCCAGTCAGATACGACCGCATCCAGTCACCAATCAAACCCCTGAAACCGTACATCTCCAATTTGTCGAGCTATATATCGTGACAGACACAATCGAACGCCTTTGCCAGATCAGAAAAAACTGTCGCCACTAAGAGGCCTCCATTTACATTTTCGTAAATATTACGCAATGATTTTGTAATCGCATCAGACGTGCTGGTGCCCGACCTAAATCCAAACTGTGAAGCAGACAATAAGTTATGGGTCCCAACAAAATCATTTACTCTTTTTCGCATGATATGTTCGATGACCTTTGAGAGAGTCGGCAAAAGAGAGATAGGTCGGTAATCACACAGAGCAAATGACCGGGCACCCTTATGAATGGGAACCACACAAGCAGTCTTGAAGCAGTCCGCGAAAATACCCTCAGCGAAAGAACGGTTCACAAGAGCAGTGAAGATCTGCAAGACGTCGTGAGGGTTGTTGTTGAAGTGTAAAAATATCTTTAATTGTTCAAACCTATTGCAGCTCATTACTCTGCCCAATGTTTACGTTCCAGTAAAGTCTTGTAGATGGCAGTTCGATAATTGACATGTAACTGATAATAAACATAAATCGCTCAATTTCGTATTGTTTGATATTCGCAGCTTTGGTTGGACGACACTGGGCGGATAAAGGTTTGTCTGTTCGGTGATATATTTTATAATGCTATCGGGAAAAAAATTTGAAAAAACGGCACCGGTGATTCTGATTCAAACATATTATTGGGCAAATCTTCAGAATCCTTGAATTTTTGCTCTTGTTCGGGTTTTCTAAGATATCCTTCTTTCCAATGAGGTGTCTTTTTAGGGTGCTTTGCCTGAGAAAGTGGGTCCAGTCTTACAAGCAGTGGTATATTATCCTCAGAGGAATCAGCCAACTAATCAATTACCATAAGTTCATCATCGTTACCTTCCATGTGCTTAGATTGCAAATATACATCACTTGCCGGCGTTATGCTATCATCCTCATCGGACAACTCCGAATCTTCGCTGTCGAGATCCGGAACCTTTACTGCTCGCACACTGATATAATAATAATAATAATAATAGTGCCTTTATTGTCCAACAGAATTCCAGTTACAGGACAAAAATATTAACCATTCAATAAGATACAATAAGTATACATAAGATACAATAAGAATAATAAGATAAACACAAATATAAATTGAAAATACAATACATATACACATACATAAATTACGGAACAATGTCGTAAACATTTCCGATCCTCAACATAAGCGCAACGGGTGAACGGGCAATAACATTAGTACGGGCTCGCGATATGATCCATACCTACAAAATTATACAATTTACGCAATTGCATGGTGTGCCATATATGGTACATTCCCTTTTCTGTCATTTTCGATTATGTTTAGCAGTAATAATGTGCTGAGTCTCTGTTGCTCACTGAGTCTCTGTTGCTCGACCTTGTGTATGCGAAGATGGGAGTCACCCTCGTGTCTGCGAATGTCGACCGCTGTCACAGAGTTGGGAAGAAATCTAGTAAATCGACACGCGCGATAATACTGAAGTTTGCAAGTCACTAGCTTCAGAATCCCATTTAAAGGGCACAAAAATTGTGGTAAAGGAATATCTGACATGGATTCGAACACGTGAATTAAAACGATTTTCGGAGCTACTCGGTAAAAGTAAGGTATGGACTGTTGATGGTAATATCTTTTACAAGGATGAGCTTGGCAAACATAAACATATTTTCTAGTGCCTACCTAGAGGAATATGCGAATATTGCGATGCTAGTACATAGTTAAAGCTTGGCCGTGAAAACGATTGCATCTGTGTTTAAGTTAAATTAAAGATTGAATTTTTCTGTATAATATAAATATTCTCATTCATATATTTTATTTATCAGTTTGTGGTTAACTCATATATATATATATATATATATATAACTTCTGTATTTAATGTCGTTATTTGATATAAAAACGGATAAGGGGATTACGACTGGTATTTTCAATAAAAACTCCTTTAACTACTGTCGAGCTTTCGGTGCCTTTACTTCATCACCTTCATCGGGACACTGTAATACATTAAAATAAAAGGGAAACGTTACAATCGGACAAGTCAAATACAAATATAAACAATCTATACACTGGGCAAACTTACATTGCAATTGAGTTTTTTTTTTTTTTTTTTTTTTAAAGCTAGGTTATAATGCATTATCTGCTGTTGAACACAATGCTGTATGCTAATTTCGGAAAATACTGTGATCCAGCTGATACGTCGGGTGTGTACTTTCTTTCCACTACAATCCACCAATTTTCCTGCCTAAGATGCTTCTGCTTTTCGTTGATTTTCTTCGTTTTAATCAATTTAATTAGAACCAAACACGTTTTCGATGCGTTAGCGTCGGTACAAGGCTGTCACGTAATGGTCGCTCCGTCTTGTCGGTATAGCAGTACTCTGCAAAAAGTTACAGTGTTCTGCATTACCATCGGGTTGACCGCTGGGAATTCAAAAATTAAAATGTGATTGCCTGTTCATATAGAGTGTCATTGTGGCTTGTCTCACCTTTATTAGAAATTTCCATTATGTACGTATACATCGAGCTTAGGTCTTTGATGTCCGACTTTTTGTTGATTACATCTTCGGTGTTAACGATGTGGAACATTTCCAAAAAAGTTCTCTTTACGTAGTTGTTCTCTATCTCCAGGATTTTTACTTCATCGTAATTGATGTTGTGGTCGCATTCGTTTACGTGGGTGGCTAACATGCATCTCTCCGGGTTCAATCTGGCGTCGCTTTTATGTCCAGCAATTCGACTCTTTAAAATTTGGGACGTCTGTCCTATGTAGACCTTCGCACAGCCCAAACATTCCACTTATACACTGCGTTAGCCTGCAATAAAGGTGGCGTTTTATCCTTGAGACTAGTATAAAGATTACCAACCGTTTTTGTTTGTTTCTTGATAATTTTTATATTCTCAGGTTTAATTGACTTTATGATCTTATCTGTAACATTTGGTATGTCCATTATTATTCCATACTTTACATTACCTTCAGTATTACGTTGTGTGTCGCTTGTTTGTAAATTTCTAGCTGGGGTTCCGTGTAGTAAATGTCGTATCATTGTTTTTGGATAAGAGTTCTCCGAAAGGATGCATTCCAACCTCTTGATGTTTTTTGCTAAAAATTCCACACTACTTATAGTTGTGATTCTCTTTTTTAACTGTAGTATAAAGTTTACTTTTACATTCATCGGGTGTCGAGAGAAATAATTTATATATCTACCTGAAGCAGAGCTCTTCTGATACCAATCCAACTTCAACTGTTGTTGATTACTTCTAACTATTTTTATGTCCAAATATGGTACAGCCTGATCCTGGTTTTCAGTTTCTATAGTGAACTTAAGGTGTTGATTGTATTCTCCAAATATCCTTCCAATTTCTTCTATCCCATGTTGTGGTACTGCTGTGACAATATCATCCACAAACTTTTTTAAGAATGGTACCTGGAACGACAATTTCGGTAAACACCTCTCCAATAAAGCATCCATTATATATTGCGACAGTATGGGGCTTACTTTTGATCCCATCGCACCGAAAGCTCGACAGTAGTTAAAGGAGTTTTTATTGAAAATACCAGTCGTAATCCCCTTATCCCTTTTTATATATATATATATATATATATATATATATATATATTGTTTCCGATACATTTTTATATATTTCGATCGCTTATTGTGGTATTTCAATTTTTAGACATTTTTATTTGATTTGTAGTAGTATTTTGGGTGACTTAACTTTGTTTCATTTTTTTTCTACGTTGTACGCAAGACATTCTGATTATTTATTTGCACATTTTTCATAGATCACAGCCGCTCTCTGTTGCTATTAGTTTATATAGTCTATTTATTTGACTACTTGTTTGTGGTTGTTGATTGTTGTATTTTTAGTAGTTAAAGTTTGAGTTTACGTTTAGTTCGATTTTTTCAGTTGCCCATTTGAACACCAGATCGCTGTTATCGGCTTATGGACACTTCAGGGATTTGGTTGAGGGAGCCGATTACGACATTATCGTGCTACCGGAGACGCGGCTTGCCGGAAGAGTGCATTCTGATCCATTGTTGTTCGGAGATTACAGGTTGTACCGCAGAGATAGGGATGGTAGAGGCAGTGGCATCGCGTTCTTTGTGCGCGAATTAAGTATTCGAAATAAAAGACGACAGATTCGGTGAAGAACTTTAATTGTTTCACTAATTGTTTGGTCCACTTGTGGCCCGTGGTAGTAGAACATAAGTTCTACTACCACGAGCAGACCAACCGTTTTAAGTCTAACTACCGTGCTGAATGAATTCTGTTCCCGATATTTATATCGTGAACAATCAATACTCTTAATTACAATTTCATCATCTTCAAGTTCCAAGTCTAATAGTCATCAAACAAATCCAATGTCCAAATGCAACAGAGTACAACTCAGTCAAACATTTGCATACACGACCACAAGTACAGTAAACACCGAGGGTAAACCAATAAGTTGATGCACCCGAATTATCCCTAATGATAAGAGTAAACAATAATGTGATTATAATATTCTTATATCTAATGAACATATAACTCCTCCCCCCTCAGATGGAGGATCACCGTGATATCATAGATGGGAGCGGTAGTTCCTCCGCAGGTAGCTCCTGCACCTGCAGATTCCCCCCAGAAATGGACTTGATATACTCTTAATAAAGATACGCAAAACGTGTGAATGAAAGAAAAAACATTAAGGAAACACTGATGCCTATAGAGTAATCGCGCACAACAGACCTATCTGGTGTGATATTAAAAGTTATTCTTGGAGTTTTAGTTGCCCGTGATGATTACTTCGTTTAAATTATAACTTACTTAAATTAGTGGTGGAGTTAATTTTTTCTTCTTCTCAACATTTGATACAACACTGTATCCCATAGAAAAAAAAGAATTGTTATAGAATCAAGAAACAAGTTGATGAAACTTTCTTACTTAATACAACATTTTCCTTCCAAGAAATGTGAAACACAAACCGTATGACTATTGTTAAATACTTGTTTCAATATTCACAACATACTATTCATTCATCTATATCACAACTCTTAAAACTTAAATCTGATCATTAGACATTTTATATTCCGTTCTTATCTAGAAAATAGAACTAACTCATCAGCTATTCATATACATACTACAGTATTACTAGTAATCTACTACACTTATTAACAGCCCAAAATACAAGTCAAACTCTGTGTTAATTTAATTTTTCTATCGCGTATGCTGGATTAACTTAACTTCAGCCTCGCATCCTACACCGTCTCACAACCCTACTACCCACACATAGTGTGCAGTTCCCTAGATTACGTTTGATTAACGTGCTACGGATCAGGGTTTCACTAATTATAGCACTGCTTTACCGTCTTTAGTGCTGACAACATTTGATGGACACTATACCTATCACATTGGTGTGTTTCGCACTAATCGGTTCATACCCGCACTCCGTCGCCGATATCACGTAAACCTCACACTCTGCATTCGTGTTGATTTGATGTTCCAGTTCGTGGTTGCACATACAGAAATGTCCCTCTAGTGATATCTTGATACCACCTACTATTACCTCAGTGTACTGTTTAACCAATAGCGATATAAGGTGTTTTGGAGACAATTTGTTTGAGATTTTTGTTTACCCAATTGATAGGGAGAGGATTCTAATGATAATTTTGGAATGTGGTTAACCGGGTTTTAAAAGGTAAGGACACACATGAACGTATTATTATTCTGGCATTTCCCGACACATAGTATTTTCTGTTTGGCATTTAGTTAACAACAAAAGCTTTAAATGGAAATCATGCACTCTTGGCAAGTTCACCCTTCTTATTTTCCCCTTAGTAATTGACAAATGCCTCTCTCCACAATACCGTACACCTCGAAACTCTTCAATTAATGCATTTATTCCAACTACCTGTAGAACTATGTTGTTTGGCTGACCCTCGTGACAATTTATTACCATTCACTGTTTTGCTACCCCATCTTAGACCTGGATTAATCTTAGACCTGGATTACTTGCCTTTCTTGGCTTTCAATTTAATTAGTTGCCTTTCTCGGCTTTCTGTTTAATGTGTTGCCTATCTTGGCATTCTTTTTAATTTGTTGCCTTTCTCGGCTTTCTTTTTCATTTGTTGCCGTTCTTGGCTTCCTTTTTAATTTGTTGCCTTTCATGGCTTTTCTTAACTATAACACCGGTGAGCGCCTTGACAAGACTTTGATTGTTTTGACGTTTTTCCTCACACAGGTTGCACCTTCTGGAGAGTTTGATCCTTTGGCCGTTTCTTAAATTCTATGGCCAATGACGGGTACCTCGACGAGAATTAGATCGTTTTAGTGTTTTTCCCGGTCCTTCGCCGCACAGCATGAAATATTTATCCCCGCAGCCCTGTGAGTTGACATCGGCTTTGGTTTTCTTTGCAACATTTGTTGCTGCCCCCAACTTCTCTGGGCTTGGGTTCTCGTTTATTTGCTACTTTATTTTTGATCCTATAGCAAAGTCAAGTCACCGTTTGAGATTTTGATCAATTGGTGGTTCCTGGCTCCGCCGCGCCGTTCGAATAGGTTTATTCTTGCAGCCTGTTGCCTAATTATAGGTCTAAGACAGAGAGAGTGTCACTTTTCGAAGTTTTGGTCAATTTTAATTTGGTTGGTATCGTTCGCCTGTGACCGATCTACGTTCTGTGTTTCATTTCCTGAGTCCGGGGTGATTTCTTGGTTTCATGATTGAGGTCCCTATCGTTGTCCTGATAGTTTGAATAGAGTTGGCGGCACAGTTCTTCCCAGGTGTGGACATGTCGGATTCCCATTAATCGAGCGGCTCGTCCTACGATTTTTTTTGCGCATATATACAAGCAGAAACGCGTTAATTATGTTTGCTTCATTGTGTCTATCAGCGTACGTGTTGATAAGGGTTTCAGAGGCTCGTATGAAGTTGGACAACGTCATCGGATCTCCATCGAAGTTTGGTATGATAGCAGAAGCGGAGGAAATTACATCCTTCACTGAGTATGGATGTACGTACTCATGTGCAGGGTTCAATCGTGCAGATGCAAAAGGGTTCATTTTTAAGGTTTATAGGGACAAGGGAATCGCCATTAGTAATTTTTTTCGTACTTACAGTAATACTTGAACTGTCAGCCACGTGTCCCGCATCGTCCTTTGTTTTTTTGTAGTTTCAGGTCCAATTGTAGGTCCTGGTTGGATCCGATGATAGGTTCCTTTCCGTAAAGTTGCTTCCCTCTTTCTGTCGCTGGTTCGAATTATTTTCGCACAAACCGTTGATACGGACCACTACCGAAGAGTTTGATTCGAAGTGTTGCGAAGATCCTACTGACTGCGCCAATTAAGTATTCGAAATAAAAGACGACAGATTCGGTGAAGAACTTTAATTGTTTCACTAATTGTTTGGTCCACTTGTGGCCCGTGGTAGTAGAACATAAGTTCTACTACCACGGGCAGACCAACCGTTTTAAGTCTAACTACCGTGCTGAATGAATTCTGTTCCCGATATTTATATCGTGAACAATCAATACTCTTAATTACAATTTCATCATCTTCAAGTTCCAAGTCTAATAGTCATCAAACAAATCCAATGTCCAAATGCAACAGAGTACAACTCAGTCAAACATTTGCATACACGACCACAAGTACAGTAAACACCGAGGGTAAACCAATAAGTTGATGCACCCGAATTATCCCTAATGATAAGAGTAAACAATAATGTGATTATAATATTCTTATATCTAATGAACATATAACTCGCGGTGGGATTTCGTGTGCGGTGCTGGAGACTTCTGTTGCCGTAGAGCAGCTTTGGCTATCGAAAAAGCTTAGTGGGGTTGTTTCTGCAATTGGGGAGTTCTATAGGCCGCCGGGCCTTACTTATAATACATTTATAGATTAGCTTGAGTCGATAATATTCGGTGTCATGCCGACTGTGGATCACACGGAGCTTCTCAGGGATTTCAATATTGATATGCTATGCGGGAACAATGCACCGGTGCGTGGTTGCGCTGTCGGGGATTCTAGACTCGTTTGGTCTGATTCAGGTGATTAGTGGTCGAACTAGAGTTGCACGAGATAATTCAACACTTATTGATTTGTTATGCGTTTCCGGGTCGGTCATTGTTGAGAGTAGATAGATAGATAATAGTTATTCATGTAACACATACAAACACAAACATGAAATGTCAAATTACTAACAGTACAATAATTCGGTACAACACTACAGCAAGACGTAACTATAACAAGCATTGAAAAAATCGTCGGTGGAGAAATAAATAATAACAATAAATTTAATAACAAGATTTAACATCCTATCTGAAAAGCCGGAAAGAACCTGCCGCCCTAATGTCGTCGGGGAGAGCATTAAAGAGCTTACTACCCATGTAGCATACACTCCTCTGAAAAGCATAGCGGCAATGTAAAGCCGGCAGCATACGATGTGAGTGGCGAGTATTGTACGCATGACCCATGCCATGATCAAAGCCACCACGATGCTTGTAAACAAAGCAAACCGTCTCTAAGATATCCACATCAAAAAAGGTCAGTCCTGAAAGTGTCTCGGCATGACTATAATATTTATCACCGATCGCTTTTGTAACAAGAATACTCTCCCAACAGTTGAATTCATACCCCAATGTACAACATCATATTTCATTTTGGAATAAAAGTTCGCAAAATAAAGGGG
Organism: Melinopterus prodromus; assembly: GCA_964023965.1. Classification (NCBI taxonomy): domain Eukaryota; kingdom Metazoa; phylum Arthropoda; class Insecta; order Coleoptera; family Scarabaeidae; genus Melinopterus; species Melinopterus prodromus. The sequence continues at coordinate 64,268,231 of OZ030390.1, forward strand.
CTTGAACGACACCAATGCTGCAGGATTTCCTCAACTGATATAGAGCGTAGCAACTTCTTGTTAGGTGCGTCGACAACTCATCCACATGACAACACAACCCCCAGACAATCGTCGATCCCAACAAGCGACATGAAGTGTAAACAGGTACAACAGTTTTACTGCTAAGTTGGATGTTATGGCAGCTATTCTAATTAGCCCATTAACATTTATCCACCCCATCTCACTATCATACGCTATCATACGATATTGTCAGCAAAAAGAAAGATATTAATATCAGGTCATTAATATTTAATAAAAACATTGTCGGGCCCAGAATTGATCCCTGAGCCACACCTACATTCAACTCAATAGCCCCGGACATCTTGCCACCAACACAAATTCTTTGTCGACGATTTGAGTGGTATGATCTGAACAACATCAAAGCCACGCCACGGATACCATACCTCTCCGTCTTCTGCAACAAAATTGAGTGGTGAACGCAGTCAAGAGCCTTCGAAAGGTCAATAAATAAGGCAAAATATACAGTCCTTTGGTAGATACACGGGATATATCCTTGGTGTAGCTGACATTAGTTGTGTCGGTTGATCTACCATGCTGATTTTTTTAGAAGTAATATTGTATTTCGTTAAATAATCATGCAGCTTAGAATTAATTATTTTTTCAAGCTCTTTGGAGAAGAAATTTAAAATACTAATGAGCGGTCGTTTGAAAGGCCAAAAAAGCAGTATCAAATGATTCACACTCGTATACCGCATGCTAAGGCTCGCCACTCGCTAAGCATCTGAACCTACTGAATGAGTAATCAATGAGGTCAATGTGGTAAACTTCCTCTTTGTGACAGATGCAAGTTGTGATTTGATGTGCAGAGGGCACTTCACATCCCAGATCAAGCCTAGGTGATCTGACACGTCAAGATCGCAACAAGAACCGACGTAATCACAGGGCAGCAGGTTTATAAAACGTCATGCATAGATATATGCATGAGGATGAGGTTGGGGTAACTCTTGCGGGTACTTTATTCACAGTAGACAGGTTAAATTGATTTAAGAGGACCAACAACATAGTGCGAACAGTAGATGAGCACAACGTATCAATATTGAAAGCATCACCAATAATAACTGCTCCTTCCGCATCCCCAGCAGCATCTCCATTAGGCAAATAATTCTCTCAACAAACATATTTATAGCTTACGCAGAAGGCCGATAAATTACAACAAAAGTGATTTTTTTATTCGCGTGCAAATCAGCTCCGCAACATTCAAACACATTTGGGATAATAAAAACATTGTCGGGCCCAGAATTGATCCCTGAGCCACACCTACATTCAACTCAATAGCCCCGGACATCTTGCCACCAACACAAATTCTTTGTCGACGATTTGAGTGGTATGATCTGAACAACATTAAAGCCACGCCACGGATACCATACCTCTCCGTCTTGCGCAACAAAATTGAGTGGTGAACGCAGTCAAGAGCTTTCGAAAGGTCAATAAATAAGGCAAAACATACAGTCCTTTGGTCGATACAGGGGATATAACCTTGGTGTAGCTGACAATAGCTGTGTCGGTTGATCTACCGTGACAGAAACCATGCTGATTTTTTTAGAAGTAATATTGTATTTCGTTAAATAATCATGCAGCTTAGAATTAATTATTTTTGCTACTCCTATTGAGGAATGCATTCATTATCATGGCAATTTATGATAAGTAATACTAACCATTCCCCACACACATGACAAATATTTCATTCCTGGCTCGTCATACCCCGCCAGTAGTGAGAAATATTTCATTCCTCACGGCTTTCGAACCAATCACAGCTCTGGATTTTTCATTTCCAACTTGTTGATACACTGCTTAGCGACATTGTCAAGGCATTGACAACGTCGCTAAGTGACAAGGCGCACCAAACAATTTTAATCTGTCAAAATCCTGTAAACCGTCATAGTGACATACAGCTGTCCCTATATGCACAAAAATTAATTTATAAAATTTCGTTGCATGGTCGTAGAAAAAGTATAGTATTCCATTCGCAAGTAATAGCAATTTCTCACTCGAACGCTTTGCAGCACTCGCCTACGGCTCGTGCTGCAAACTTCGTTCTCGTGAGAAATTGCTTACATTACTTGCTCATAGAATAATATACTATTTTCAAGCTCTTTGGAGAAGAAATTTAAAATACTAATGAGCGGTAGTTTGAAAGGTCATTGCGGTCCCCCCTTTATATAAAGGTTTTACGAGTGCAGATTTATAGCAAATATTTATAATAAACACAAGTGGGGTACCATTTAGTCAGTAGACTGTTTGGCAATAAACGCCCAAATGTTGTCATCTCTGGGGCTAGTAACCGACAGACCGTGCACTACATTTAGAACATCGAAGTGGCAAACCGGTGTAAGGAAAAAAGAGGTCATCGATTGAGGACACAACCATCAATAATATCAGTGTCAATCGGACGACCATGTTAGCGCACCAGACAATAGATCACTTATAACAGATGAGAAACAGGATAAAAAGTGCTCCTCAATATCATCGGAAGAAGCAGCATCAGGTATGGTACAGCTCTTTGCATAGTTTGACCGCTTGTTGTTAATGAGAGACCAACCTGCTCATGAAGCGTGTAGCAAAAATGAGTCATTTACCTCTCTCTGCATAAATCTACGCATTTCATCGTAATTGCCTGAGTACTCATTAAACAGAGGTTTAAACATCGCATACCGAGATCTTATGTCTTTAAGAAACACAACCTTACTTTTGGTAGCCAAGAAGTCAGGGGTTATCCACAAATGATTCTCAGTCCCAGGCCTCGGAGTGCTTGTTACCATCGGCAAACAAAGATCCAAATAATATGTCAACAGTCCGAAAACTACAAAAGCAGTATCACTCGTATACCGCATGCCAAGGCTTGCCACTCGCTAAGCCTCTGAACCTACTCAATGAGTAATAAATGAAGTTGTGATTTGATGTGCAAAGCACTTCACATCCCAGCTCATGAGCTGGGATGTGTGAAACGCACCATGGTGCGTTTCCATTAGTGCTAATGGCAGTGGTAGCAGACGCCATTATAGTATTTCTAAGAGAAAACTGCTAGTGACTCATGTTTATGTACATGCAAACTAATATGTGTCACTATCACGAGATGTAAGAAATACTATAATTTCGTATGCTACCATCGCCATTACCTACCATTACCACCAATCGGAACACACCTTCAAGCCTCGGTGATCTGACAAGGCAACATCGCAACAAGAACCGACGTAATCACAGGGCAGTAGGTTTGTAAAAAGTTATCTATACATGAGGACGAGGTTGGGGTAACTCGTGCGGGTACTTTGTTCACAGTAGACAGGTTAAATTGATTTAAGAGGACCAACAACATAGTGCGAGCAGTAGATGAGCACAACAAATCAATATTGAAATCACTACCAATACTAACTAGTCCTTCCTCATCCCCCAGCAATATCTCCATTAGGCAAATAATTCTCTCAACAAACATATTTATAGCTTATGCAGAAGGCCGATAAATTACAACAAAAGTGATTTTTTTTATTCGTGTGCAATTCAGGTCCGCAACATTCGAACTCATTTGGGACGGATAGTTTGCAAATATATGATCTATTCTTCAGTCTATCCAGCTTTGGCTATAGGTACAGCTTAGTGGGTTGTTTTTGCAATTGGGGTGTTCTATAGGCCGCCGGGCCTTAATTGTAATACATTTATAGATGAGCTTGAGTCGACGATATAATACATTTAGGACGGATAATTCAGTCTAACTAATGCAGTCTAACGGACTGCAAACAGTACATAGAAACACCACCATGACGATTAAATTCAGGACAAATAAAAAAAAAAATACTCAACGATATTTCAGCCTCAGCGGACTGCCAGTGCCCAGAAAAACTATATTAGTTAAGCTATGAATATTTTGTAAGTTCTAACATGATAAACTTTAACTGGCAGATCTGACAAGAGGTAGAAACTAGAGGCACCCGTTTCTTGTGAGGTTACACAATTATTACAATTTTCGTAACTGTCGACAAAAAAGAAAAAGAATCGCCGCCCTCAGATGCATCCACAGATTTTGTGTAAACCAAATTTGGACGTGTGTCAAGTTTTATTTGTTCTGAATACATCTGCGTTGAGGGCGGCAAATTCCACAATTGAGTAACACAACTGACAATCATACACACACAATTTGCTCTTTCCTGACTTGGTCATATGAACACCACGAATCTGCATGTCACTCAATCTCAGAACCGAGTTCTCATCCACATACAGAACAGACTGACTAGAGCACTTCTTAACACAGTGGTAAAGACGCAAGGTAAATTGAAAAATTTGCTCATTTGTAAATTGATCACGGTTTAAAAATGGAACAGACAATGTTAATAAATTAGTATGAAACAAACACGATATCTTCCTTTGAAAGTCTTGCACATTAAGATTCTTGTTGGAAAATACATCATTTGTACGATAAGTGTCTTCCCGGTGATGTCGAAAATTGCCGAAAAGTTGCTTTGGCACAGCTGTAAGACTGTATAGTAATAAGTTTTTACCAGACACTCAGTCCGGTTTTCGAGCTGGGTGTAGTTGTACAGGGGAACTTTTCAGCATCATGAGCGATAGTGTGGAGGAAACCGCTACTGTTTTGTGTTTACTTGAGTATTCTAAGGCCGGGTTATAGTGCAATGCTGACGGTCGGCGGCGCACGGTGGCTAATAATCTGTTCGTAGCATACCATAAGTCCTGGATGTGAAGTATTGCGAAACGCTACACTATTTTGCAATGACTGATGTCCAAAGCATCAGAATATGGAGTATTTAAATATGTTACCTTTGTTATCGTGCCATGAAGCGGCAAAGTGAAGTGACAATTGCGGTCGCATTAGTTGTACTGTGCAAATTATGACAGATTGTCGTGAGCGATTTTCTAATTTATTATATATTTAATTTTTAATTCGAAGTAGAGGATTTAAGCTATGGACAGAGTTAAAGAAAGTAGGCGTTTGACTTATATTAACCCTATATGTATTAACAAAAAATGTATGTTACAATTTTGAATTTCAATAACAAAATAAAAAAATGTTTCTCGTTGTATCACGGGTTTTCATTTTTATTTTTGGGCTAGTGGTTTAATAGGCCATTTATCATTTTAAATAGGTCTTATTGTTTACTTTTATCATTTTTTAGCTATTTCATTATTTACAGATATACTAACTTGTATGACGTGTATTAGCATGTTTCATATATTGCGTTAAGAAAATTTGTTGAGGTATGGAGCATCTAGGAAAGCAATATGTCGATTAGTCGATTTTCTGAAACAGCGTATCATGATTAAAGACAATGATCATTCGTTAGAATCGGACATAAGATATTTTTTATGTAACCTGATAAAAAGGTGGAAAATATGTAAATGCTTTGACAAAATCTTTTTAATAAAGCAACGTAGGTGGCTAGAAGAAAAGTTTCATATGTCCAAGTATGTGGAAGGCCCTATACCAGATCTGCTTACCTCAAAAATTGGCCGACGCCAAAAGTATTTGATAAGTGTACACCCAGGGTAAAGCGTAGACGGGTTCAATCACTTCTGGAAGAAAAATCACCAGAAGAGAATAAAGTCAGCAAGTTTGGTGGTGGTTCAGGCTCGGCACCATAACGCGTGTTATCGTCATTTTACTTATCTCCCCAGAGGCAGTGACCAAGGTGGACCCAATGTCTGGGGTTTTTATACCGCCTTACACCAGCTCTACCAGTATCTGTACGTATTAAGGGTTTTGCTACGTTGAAGGAATGAGCTTTAGAAATGTCGTGGACAGAAGGTTCTGTGACAAATCTTTTTGCTAGTTTTCTAGAAGTTCTAATATAATCCTGTTTAGTGTAGTGGAAGACCGTTATATATGGGAATCTTTTTTTCGCCCAATTGAAAAGTTGAGTAGAATTTAAAATATAATCATTTCCTTGGTCTTGTAAGCTAGCCCGTGTTGCTAGATTCTTTAATATTGCGGCAAGTCCGTCAACACACCCTTTTCCATGTGCTGTAGCGTTGTTATGCCACTCTGTCTCATTGCCAATGTCTTCTTTGTGGTGCACACCATTAATCATTGGGTACTGATTTTTAAAGTGTTGCTTTCCTCCATCTGATAAATAGTAGTAGTATCATGAGCTGTGCATTGGGACAGCTCTATAAAACAAGTGTTTAACTTTATCGCCTTCTTTGTAGTTAAGAAGAGCACCAATACTTCATTGATCGTTGTTATATTGGAATAGTTGGGCAGCGTTCTGAGCGACATATTCATAATTCTCTGAATAATCTATTTCCAAGAAGTATCATTTTGTTTAATATCTTCTTCAGATCACTGAGTTGTGTTTGGAAATGAAATGATGCGGAATCAATGTTTCTAAACTGTGTGATATAACAGGAACGAAATAATGTACAGTAAGGCACTCCTTTTTTAGAGTGCACCTGTCGGCCGCCTGACATACACATGTGATGTACTCTTGAAAATCAGATTGTTTTCGACATATGCATAGGTGACAATCGGTTTCCAAATTTCTGCAGAGACAGTAATTGATACAATCAGCTTAAACTAGCAGTTCATTGTTATATCCTTTTGTTAGTACAATCATATTAGAAGCATCGAACATCGCCTTAAAATTTAGGTGTATAACACATACACAGACACTGTTAGTACCTCTGGGTCCTGCTATAACACACCAACTAGGCCGTTAGCTCTACGAACTTACTAAAACTGATTAGTATTTCTTCGTGTCCCTCCTTGAATTTTTGAAACGAAACCTTTATATCTGTTAAAAGCAATCGTTTGGGAACACTGATTATTTTATTACCTTCTCTGATTCTGACTACATATTTTTTTTGAATTAGGCGACTATTTGTAAAGCAACTGATTCATGTCTTAAGTCGCTTCCCTTCTTAGCCAACCTTATGGAAATATTAAACTCCGCTAATATCTCGCAATGCCCAAAAATCAGGTAATATTGTCAAAATTGTCACTCTTAGTGGATCGTTTTATGGAAGAGAAGAAAACTTTTCTTTCAGTCAGTCCATAATTGATAAACATTTTTTTAAGTGTGACCTCTTTTTATATTTTATTTTATTTCTCAGGTTCCGAAATCCTATCATCAATTAAATCTGCTGAAACTCGGCGTCTTTTCCTCTGTCCTCCTTTATCAAAGGGATTACAACATCTATCTATCCAGAAACGATGTTTCTGCATGACGGACGGTCCCGTCATTAACGAATAGAATTTTAAAGAAATTATCTAGAAATGCTGCCGAAGAGCCGGCAAGAGTCACGCATGCGATACAAACATGCACACTTTCAAACGCGGTTTTCTCGATAACTACGTTTTAGTCACTAACTCCTTTTGAATATGCACGGTCACATAATAATTTCCTTTGTCTTGTAAGGTAGCCCGTGTTGCTAGATTCTGTAATATTGCGGCAAGTCCGTCAACACACCCTTTTCCATGTGCTGTAGCGTTATTATGCCACTCGCCTTATTGCAAATTTTCATCTCAAAATTTTGAGCTGAAAATTTTCATTGCAACGCAACCAAACTTTCACACAAAATTTTTGCTGGCTTAAAATTCGGTTTCGCAATAAAAACCTCTGCTTAAATTTTTCTATGTTGTGACTCGAACTGTTTTAATAAGTTTATGTCTACCCGATTCTCCACATTCTCCATGGTCGTACCGAATATGCGGTTGTTCATAAATTTGTGTTTTTTGTTTTGGATAAATTCATTGATACCCTCATTTCTTTTACTCGTGTTAAAATCTATGTAAGGATTTAACCAATTACTTTGCATGAATTCGAGAAATCGATACATTTGCCCAAGTTCAAGTCCATGCTTTATACATTGAATTAAATTTGAATAATTAATTATATACTTCGTTCTTGGAGACATAGTGTTTAATAGTTTACGATTTTTTGATCCTAAAGGTGTTGTGCTTTCCGCACAGAATGGGAAATCATTATGATCGTCATATAAATTACCGGGATAATCCAAGTCTACTTCCAACACATAACCAACATTAGGATCATCATGCCCGTTTTGCATGATGTCAACTATCGAAATGATCCTAATCCTGCAGTGGGATTTTATAAAAATTGCGAGTTTGATACGAGTGAGAACACATACGAGTGATGTCATTGGGTTTAAAGCGATTTGATTAGTCGATAGGCTCTCGAGTATCAAAACAGCCGGTCGAAACTACGCCTTTCTCGTATCGAAGTGTCAAACTCGGCAGCTCTCGGACAACGAGACGACGGCGAGCAGGGTTGCCAATGTTGTAATATTACATAATACTTTCCTGATATTTTTAATATTTGAGGTTATGCGGTACTATATCAATATTAACGATTTAAACTAAACCATGCGGTTCCAATATTGTTCCAAACCACCACTTGAAATTTTGTCGTACTGAAAGTGTGTTCAATTTTTCGAATTTAAGTTTAGTAGTTACATAGATATTTTTCATTAAGGATTTACAAATTGTGGAAGTTATGGTAAAACGTAAGTAATATGAAGCTAATATACTATGAAATCGGGTAAAGTGCTTGATTTAGATGGCAGCTGCATTTATAGGGTTGCAACTAGCGGGGCTTGGGGAAGATACCAGCAGCAGTAGCGATGAAGGCTACGAAAACTACCTGACCGGTTTGCAACGTAATCTTCGTGACCACTCTAATCCATTTGAATTGCCAGAAGCGCGGTATGTATTCTTTTGTTAATCTCTTTACAGCACATTATATAATAATTTTGTAGGTTTATACAGTTGTTCCGCTTTCCACGTGAAGTGATGCAAAATGTGCCAATGGCTTGAGCCCCATTTAAGTATCGCTAGAAGAACAACGAGGATTCCGTCTCACTTTCGGGTGTTAACAGCTATGCGCTTTTTTGCAACGGGATCCTACCAGCGTACACTTGGGCAAGGTGTCGTTTCTAACATGAGCCAAACACAAGTGCATCATTGTATCGTGGAAGTGAGTAATGCTATAAATGACCATCTTATCGAGGAGTGGATCCGGTTTCCGAGTCAGGATGAATATTTGCCGATCAAACAAACGTATGTAGCATTGTTAGGCCCGGTATCCACCGATGGTCCACCGGTTCGGGCCGATAAATATCGGCGCGATCTGAGTCGTATGATAAATATCGTGGACAGGCATGTCTATTGGAACCGTCACACTGACACTATGTGTGTCATGCCCGATAAATATCGTATCAATGGGCCGGTTCCAATAGAAATACATGTGCAATATATTTATCGTACGACTCAGATCGGGCCGGTCTTTATCTGCCCGATCCGGTGGACACCCGACCTAAGGGTTAGGTAATCGGTTTTCTGAGCTACTACATATAATTTTTTTTAGTTTTATGGATAAGTTTCATATGCCAGGGATAATTGGGGTCATAGATGGGATGCACGTTGCAATCACAAATCCGGGAGAAGAAATTGAATATAATTACTTTAACCGGCATAATTTCCATTCGAAAAATGTGATGATTGTAAGTCTGAAATGTACAGGAAATTCTTGTTAATAATATGCAAAAATTTTTAGATCTGTGACCTCAATTATTAAATTTTGGCAATCAATGCGGGATATGCAGGAGCAATACATGATTATTGATTATTATACATGTTTATTTGGAGAGCGTCAAATGTACGGGCAGAACTGCAGAGGATGTTTGACGATGGCAGTCGTCATTCTTGGTTGCTTGGTAATATTATTTTAAAATAACAGTAAAATGAAAACGCAGAACATTCTACATGTAACTTCCACATCAAATTTACAGGTGATTCTGGATACCCTGTGGAACCATTTTTGATGACACCGTACAGAAATCCTGCGCGTGGTACTCTAGAGCAGCGTTCCTCAACCGCCGGTCGGCGGACCGGTTGTGCCATGCTTTGAGATAGGGTGACGTCACAAGGTTGAAAAACGCTGCTCTAGAGCATAGGTACAATCAAATCCATCGTAGGGCCCGCTGTGTGGTAGAGCGTTGTATCGGCAACATGAAGTCGAGGTTTCGTTGCATCTTGAAGGATAGGTTGCTCAACTATTCGCCAGAGCGGGCAGGCGCTGTAATTAAAACAAAATAGATCCTCTAGAAAAAGAAAAGGGTGTTATAAAAGTTCTCGAAAATGTTCGTTCATTTCCTGCAACGACTGATTGATAGCGCTTAGTTGATCCACCAGTCTCCCTGAAGGCAGACTCGCCTTCTTGGCGGCGCTTTTCTAAGGCAATCATGGTAGCGTGATAGACTTTCTCCGCCTCTAGCCGCCTCTCCTCGATGGAAACTAACTGCACTGCCCGAGTGCTGGTTTGTTCGGCTGGTAGTTTCCGGCGCTGTTTATATCACAAAGTTATTGTTACTTTGTTTTTCATATTTTCTACTTACTCTTTCTTTAGTTGTTCTTGTACCCTTACTCTCCCAAGAGGATGCCGATGGACAAAATCCCTCAGTGGAAGAATATGAAAGTCCTCTATGCGACACAGGCCGCAGGTGTATTCTTCCTTCCATAGAACTTCTGGAGGGAGAGTAAGTACTCTCCTCTGTGGATGTTCCAGGTTTGAGGGCCGAAGACGAATGAGAGGTTCTTTCTCGCTAAAGTGTAAATCGATACACGTTGTAGCTCAAAGGAAAAGAAAATGAAGTAATTTTTTTTTATATGTACTTTCCTGCTCTGGGCACATCTAATACGGGGGACGGTTGAAGTCTCTTGCTAAAGTGTAATTAACAGGTTATAGCACAAAAAAGCAACCTAATGGTACTTAATAGTAAATACGATCAAGACCGGATATAAAGAACACTCAAAACAACTCGAATACCGTTATTATAAGAGGCCCACGATGAGTTAGCTAAAATACACATACGACGTTGTTGTAATCTACATTTATTAGTTTATATCATTTAATATTGGTTTTATGCTAATTGTGTCATGTATGTATTTTGTAATGTGTAATCGTGTGACATCCTTTGTTCTCTTGCAAAACGCCAAACTTGCATTTTCACAACACTCGTATTTCTTTTCCGTGTAAATGTAATTGTATCAGCATATTCAAAGCCTCGTTTCTATGTCACTCTCCATTGGTTGATTTTCATCACGCGTTTAATTCTTATTGGTTAAAAACCATCAGACCACCGAGGGTTAACGGAAAACGCAAGACTGGAACAAGATAGAAGTTAGTTGTAAGAAAACCTTTCCGAAGTTTAGAATAGAAATTGTATCAAGAAGTGAACCAGCGCATCTGTACTTAACATCAATAAATTCAGCTAAAGCCATAAACTCGTGTTTAACTGAATTGGTCTACCCAAAATTAACGTTGGAACCTTTAGGAACCCAACATATGGTGTCAGGTGTCGGGTATAAAGACCAATTAAAAGCAGTAAAACGAGCGAGGAAACACCGGTGAAGCCAAAACTCACTGGAAAACCACAAAGCACACAGATCCATATCTGCGAGCGCGAAGCCGTCCAGCCCAAGGGACTATTGATTGCCTTTCAACCTGATCTCCTAATCCAGGGGCAACATACCGTCCAGCGGAAACAGCACCGTCTCGCCAGTGTCTTGTGTGTGACGTGAAAAAAAAAGCAGAGTAAAGTGCAGTGATTAGGTTCATTTCCATCACCAACTCACCAACTCACAACTCATCAACATCCAACATCCGGAAGGAAGTCTCGTAGATTCTCCAGAACCCAGGTTAATTTTAGTAATTCTTAAGAAATCGTAATTTTATGTCAGATAACGAAGACGAGTTAGAAGGTAACGAAAACGTGACCACAATGCCTCTTCAAGTCGATCTTGCAATCAAAATGATCCCGGAATTCCGCGGTGATCGAGAGAATCTTCACAAATTCATTGCTTGTTGCGACATTATGAGCGATTCGTGTACCACACGAGCGGAAAAAAGACATGTTACTTAACATAATTAAAACAAAGTTATCCGGAACCGCTTATAATCTTGTAAAATATAAAACTTATGCCACATGGGCTGATCTTAAAACTATCATGCAAGAACAGTATCTTGAGAAGCGAACAATTGCACAAATTCAGGTAGAGTTATTAAATTCGCGACAGAGTCCCGGCGAGGATATTCGATCTTTCGCCAATAGATTGGAAAAACTAACGTTAGATCTAACTGATGCCTGTATTGCCAGCCAAGGCGTTGCCGCCACGGCAGTTGTTCAAAGTCTAAACGCAAAAGCGGTGTTGGGCGCATTTGTTGAAGGGTTGCAGGGCTCAATAAAGCTAATTATTAAAGCCAGTAGGTATGATAAATTTGAAGACGCCGTAGAAGCTGCGTGCGAAGAAGAACGAGTTATAAAATCTAGACCACATTCACAAGTTAAACCAAATAATTTCCAAAAAGCGAAAACTTGCTATACATGTGGAAAATCCAACCACATAGGCAAAGATTGCTATTCAAATTCATTGCCGAGATATAACGCGTCAAAGGTTGAAGTTAAACGTGAAGTCAATATCAAAAATGTATCAAATGTTTGCCGATATTGTAAGAATATTGGGCACACAATCGAACAATGCAGGAAGCGCCAGTATAATAACTCGCGACAAACAAACCATAATAACAGTAATAATCCAGGTTCATCACGTAATTCTTACAACAATAACTCTACTCCTAGACAAGTTTCCGAGAATTCGGGAAACGGTTCGCGACCTGCCGCAACGGGCAGCGCGTCTCAGGTTCGCGACCTCAGAACTGCCTAACTTGTGCTACCATATCCACTGTTCCCCATTCAAGTCCAATATCCACTGCTTCAAACTCAGATTCTATATCCACTGTCTCAATTAAAAATGCTATATCCACTGTTTCAAATTCAAATTCTATATCCGATGTTCCAAGTACTATATCCTCAGTTCCAAATGTCCCAGATGTTATTTTTGACGAACCGCCACAGTCCACTGTTTCCTGTGATTCCGATACTATTTCAATAAATCATACGCAATCCGAAAATTCAGAGAATCCTAAAATTTATACAGTAAATAATTCTCTCCAATTGTTCCAATCTCCAATTGTTCGTCCGTAATCATGCCATTAAAATTAGCAGTCGCCGAGTCAGCGAATCTTTTACTCGACACTGGGTCAGATGTTACTGTTTTGAAACTTAAGTACGCCGATGATAACGCGTACGTTGACACAACTAAGAAACTCAAGTTAAAAGGTATTACAAATGAAATTGTATCTTCCTTAGGCGTATGCCAAGGCGAGTTCAAACTTAACAAAATTCATCCTATTCATCTCGTGCCTGATGACTTTCCAATCGCTTGCCATGGGATTTTAGGGAAGGATTTCCTTATGGGTCATAAAACCGTAATAGATTATAACATACCACTTCTAGTTATAAAAGTGGGAAACGGTACGTTTTCTTTCCGAATCGATAATCCAAATACCATATCCGTTCCAGCACGATCAGAATTTATTGCTACCGTCAGAGTCGATGGCAATAAACCAAAATTGTGTCTACAGAAGGAGCTAAGTCCAGGTTTAATAGTTGGTAATTCAATCGTCCATCCACGAAATAATTTTTGTAAAGTAAATATACTAAATTCAACCGAAAATCCTGTTACATTTTCTGCCGATCAATTGGAATACGATGAGTTGAGTAATTATGAAATCTTATCTTTCCAACCATGTACAGATCAACCTAGAATGAAATTAATCGAATCTGAAATTAATCTTGAGCATTTGAACGACGAAGAGCGTAAATCAATTCTTAGTATTTTTCGGGAATATCATGACTTATTCTATTTAAAGGGAGACAGACTCACTCATACCGACACAACCGAACATTCTATACCTTTGACTACTAACCGACCTATATTTGTGAAGCCCTACAGACTACCTATATCACAGCAGAATGAACTAAAAGCTCAGTTGGATAAAATGTTAGACGAGGACATAATCGAACCGAGTAAATCTCCTTACAATTCCCCAATCCTTGTTGTTCCAAAGAAACCAGACAGTAATGGAAACAAAAAATGGAGACTCGTTGTCGACTTTAGAAAACTGAATGATGTTACAGAATCGGATGCTTACCCTCTACCCAACATAACGGAAATTTTGGATCAATTAGGTCGTTCCAAATATTTCTCAGTCATTGACCTTTGTTCGGGCTTCCATCAAATTCCACTTAAGGAAGAAAGCAAACCACTAACAGCATTTTCTTTCCAAGGCCATTTTCAATATAAAAGACTCCCCATGGGCCTCAAGGGCTCTCCAGCCACCTTTCAGAGGCTCATGAATAACGTGCTCACGGGGCTACAAGGAATTAAATGTTTCGTGTACCTCGATGACATTGTGGTATATGGCAACAATCTTCTAAACCATAATTCCAGACTAATTGAAGTTTTCCAGAGATTACGAGAACACAATCTAAAACTCCAACCAAATAAGTGCAACTTTCTCCGAAAGGAGGTAACCTATTTAGGTCATATAATTTCCGAAAAAGGAATCAGTCCAGATCCAGAAAAAACCAATGCTGTTCGCAATTTTCCAGTTCCCAAAGATCAAAAGCGATTACAATCTTTCCTCGGACTTGGCTCCTACTACAGACGATTTATTAAAGATTTCTCGCAGTTAGCAAAACCCCTTTACAATCTTCTTAAAAAAGGCGTACCTTTCGAATTTGGTCCATCTTGTCAAGAGTCTTTTCATGAATTAAAGGAAAAATTAATAACGCCACCTATTCTTCAATATCCTGACTTTACCAAAGAGTTTCTCTTAACCACTGATGCCAGTCAATACGCCATTGGTGCAGTCTTATCCCAGGGCATTGTCGGAAATGACTTACCCATCGCCTACGCTAGTCGCACCCTTAATAAGGCCGAGGTCAATTATTCAACGATAGAACGTGAGCTTCTTTCGATCGTTTGGGCAGTTTCATATTACAGACCTTATTTGTACGGCACCAAATTCCGAATCTTGACCGATCATCGCCCATTGATTTATCTGTTTTCCGTATCCAATCCCTCATCCAGACTTACGCGATTCAGACTAAAACTTGAGGAATACGAGTACGAAATAAATTACAAACCTGGTAAGCAAAACACAAACGCTGATGGATTATCCAGAATATTTGCAATCGAAAATACACCAACCAAATACGAATACGATACTTATCTTAGAGAGATAGAAGAAACGGTTATTGTTAACACGAATATAATTGATACAGATTCCAAGTCACCGTCATCTAATAACATCAAATTAACTTCTTTAGATACTACTATATCTGATGTAAATTCCAATTCTATTTTAACTCAGTTCCAAGTAACCGAAGAAAATTCAAAACAAACTTTTTATCTGTTTACTAAAACTAAATCCCACGATAAAACTGATTATTCTAATGTTTTCTATAGCTTTCTAAATCTAAAGGAATATATTCTGGAAAACAATATCGATTCTTTAATGATTATTGATGCAGAAATTAAAAATCAACATTTAAAAATAAATATTATTAGAACCATGCTACGCTATATCTTTAGGCAAACCAGTATCCAAATTCATATCTGTCACCAAAACAATACAGATAACTTAACGCCAGAACAAATTGAAACTATCCTTAAGGAATATCATACAAGTTTAATTGCCGGTCACCAGGGCGTAAATCGCACATTCAAGAAAATTAAGCAAAATTATCAATGGCCGAAAATGTATCGCGACATCAAGAAATTCATACGAAAATGCGAAACTTGTCAAAAAAATAAATCATCTAAAAAGACGAAGGTACCAATGAGTATTACTACTACATCTACCTATCCATTCGAGAAAATATTTTTAGACATTGTCGGTCCTTTGAACCAAACTGAAAATTTTAGCAAATGTCTATTAACGTGCCAAGATGATCTTAGTAAATTTTCAATAGCTATACCGATTCCAAATCAAGAAGCCAATACGGTGGCAAAAGCATTTGCTACTGCTATTATATGTAAATATGGAACACCAAAATATTTGGTTACCGATCAGGGTACTAACTTTATGAGTCAAGTGTTTAAGGAAACTTGTAAAATATTATCCACTGAATTTACGCCATTTGAACTATTATTCGGGCACAAAGTAGTTCTGCCTTCAGCACTCACAAAAATCCTGAAACATTCTACAGCTACGATAATTACTATACTGAGCTCAAATCACGGTTGCAGCATACACATGAAATAGCCCGCGAAACTTTAATAAAAAAGAAGGAAGATTCTAAATTATACTATGATAAGAACGCTTCAAGTATTCGTTTCAATGTAGGAGATAAAGTATTGCTATCCAATGCAGCACATCCCAAAGGTAAATCAAGAAATTACTGCCTCTATATACCGGGCCATACGAAATTACTAAAGTTCATTCGGATGTAAATTATACGCTAAAAATTAATCGAAAATTTGTAAAAGTACACGTCAATAGATTAAAAAGATTCTTTGAATAATTCTAGCTCTAATTACTATTCATCTTGTTTCAGATTATATATTCTCAAAATGTCATCCTCTCCAACGATATGGCTCCTAGTCCTAGCTAGTAGTTCTTTTGTACTACCTGCATGCGCTAACAAGTTTTTCAACAATACCCCTATAACCACTGCTTCCGGTTTATTCTTTGAAGAAGTAGGTACTTTAAAACTGTCTAATAATGAATGGAAACTGATAACCTATTTAGATCTCACAGAATATCACAACGAATTGAACATGATCGAATTTTATAACGTAAAAATCTTATCCGCCTGTGAAATTTTAACTAAACTTAATGCTGTCAAATGTCTGGCATCTCTAAACAAACTACTCTCGCATGTCTCAACACAACTTCGAAAAAATCAACAACTTGTCGGAAATATGTTGGGATATAACGTTAGCTCGCAAGTACGTTCTAAACGCGGTGTAATAAATCTGATAGGCGAAGTATCGAAAACTCTGTTTGGAACTTTAGACGAAAACGACGCTAAATATTTTGATTCCGAAATCTTAAAGTTACAGCAAGATCAAACTCATATTCGCAATTTACTCAAGCAGCAAACATCCATTCTCAAGAACACTGTTCATGTACTAGAATCGTCCACATTAATTTCAAACGTAAGCACTAAATTAGATAACGTTATTAGATAAATTCGGGCATAATTTAACTTCAATTGAATACACAAATTCAATAGTAGTTACTCTAGAAGAATTAGAAACATCATACGAAATCTTGTTATCAGTATTGTCCAATCAAAATAATTAAATCAATATTATAACCTTAGCCCAAAGAAGTATTTTGCACCCCTTAGTAATAAGTCCTGTAGAATTAGTTAATCAATTGTCAAATTTGCACAATTATTTAGAAGATTTGAATTTTCCAGTAAATCCTAGCATCGAAACAATCCACTCGCTTTACAATGTAATTAAGACCAATGTATATTTTTATAATAATAAGTTAAGTTTTGTTATCCTTATTCCTCTCGTACAAGCCCATATACCGGGTGGTCGTTTTAACTTGAGACTCCTAAATATCTCGTGAAATATGCATGGTACGACAAAAGTGTCTTAACTAAACTTGTAGGACTCAAAGGGGGAAATGAGATGACGATATCAGTTTCATTGCAGATGGCGCTGCAATCGGTGAAAATGATGCTAACTTCATTTTTTTAAATGGGAATACCCAAATTTTTTATCAAATTATGATTTTACGCTAAATAAGGAGAATCTTTTGTCTGAAACTTTTTTTCGTACGATGCATTTTTTTCGTGCGTAAACAAACCCTATGCGCATGACGGCGCAACGCGCGAGAAACCAAAACGTGTCCCGGTTACGCACAAACCTTCCTACGTTGTACCATGAGTGTCTACTAAGTCGACGCTTTGACTGCCAGACGGCGAGCGCTTCCCATGCAGTGGCAGCGGTCGTAACTACCGCAGCCGCCACAAACTTCCATCGTCAATAACTTTTAAGAGATGCATCTTACGAAAAAAATGTTTAGACAAAAGATTGTTATTTTTTAGCGTAAAATCATAATTTAATAAAAAATTTGGGTATTCCCATTTAAAAAAATGAAGTTAGCCTCATTTTCACCGATTGCAGCGCCATCTAGAACGAAACTGATATCGTCATCTCATTTCCCCCTTTGAGTCCTACAAGTTTATTAAAGACACTTTTGTCGTACCATGCATATTTCACGAGATATTTAGCAGTCTCAAGTTAAAACGACCACCCGGTATACAACGTCGTAAAGGTAACTAGCGCACCTGTCGCTTTAAATAATTCAAATTTTATATTCATCATTCCTACAAACCCTTATCTCATCATCGATTCCATTAAACAACATTATTTTCAAATGACAGATCTAGAACTCTCTGAATGCAAAACAATTTTTGACCCTTATCTATGTTTACAAACAAAGCCAATTTATTTAGTTCACATGCATGGCGGTTGCGAAGCAAGTTTGTTCGTACCAACCGCAAATATTCCAAATTCCTGCGAAAAGAGAACAATGAAAATAATGCACCCTATATATATTCAGTTAGCTACTTCAAACTCTGTCATTAATTATTCTCTTAGTAATATTTTCTGGATAGTTGTTTTTATTTAATATTCTTTTAACAGTTTCTACAGTTTCCTTTTGGTGTTGGGGACTGGTTAGTTTGATAGCTCGGTCTGCAAGTGCTCTAATCACGCTTATTTTATATGATATTGGCTGGCATGAATTATAACTGAGATATCGATGTGAGGAAGTAGGTTTTATGTACCATTTTGTATGAATTTTGTTGTTCTTATGTATTAAGGTGGTATCTAGAAAATTGATTGCACCATCAATATTAACTTCCATCGTGAACTGCAATCTATCACAGTAGCTGTTAAACGTATCTAATACTTCAGTTTCTTTTCCTTTTGGTACTGCTAAAATACAGTCATCGACATACCTTTTAAAAAATGGTATTTCAATTGGAACGGATGAAAGCACTGAACTTTCCAACACCTCCATCACAATCTGTGCCACAACAGATGAAACAGGGGAACCCATTGCGCAGTCTAATACTGAAGTATTAGATACGTTTAACAGCTACTGTGATAGATTGCAGTTCACGATGGAATATATATATATATATATAATATAATTGGTAACAGGAATTTGACAGGTTAAATAAAGAACTGCTCTTTTTACATACGTCAAGCTTTCTGTGAATTTAATTTTTCACCTTCATCAGGACTATGTAAGCGAGGTTTCTATTAGCGCATACAACTCCATGAACCCTCCACAATAATGCAACGGAAACTTCCATCAACTGCGTACAATTTAAAATTCTAAAATCACGGTCCAACCGCCTCACAACCATACGCATAAGCCTTTGAACTCAGACTGAATGAGTCTGAGTTCAAAGGCTTATGCGTATGGTTGTGAGGCGGTTGGACCGTGATTTTAGAATTTTAAATTGTACGCAGTTGATGGAAGTTTCCGTTGCATTATTGTGGAGGGTTCATGGAGTTGTATGCGCTAATAGAAACCTCGCTTACATAGTCCTGATGAAGGTGAAAAATTAAATTCACAGAAAGCTTGACGTATGTAAAAAGAGCAGTTCTTTATTTAACCTGTCAAATTCCTGTTACCAATTATATTATTAAATTAATGACAGTGATCATCGCTAATTATATATATATATATATATATATATATATATATATATATATATATATATATATATATATATATATATATATTGAATAACATATTATCATTAGATATTATAAATCTGCTTCGATTTCGATTTTACGCTTTTGCTATTGCTTGCTATCTCTAACCATTCCTATATCATGCACTAGGTCTACATGGCTATAACCACCTGGTATTATAGCGTCAGCGTTTACTAATAAATTGTTTTCCAATACGGCCCTTGGCAGGGGGCTACGTAGATGAAAGTTTCGGCGCACATCTAATGCAGTGTTAACATTAGAAAGTGCTTCAACGATTGGACGCAAGTTAGTTAAATATACTTGCTCAGCGCATGGAAGAATTCTTTCTCTTTCCACTATCTCCTCTATAAAAAGAGGGACATAACTCGTTTCTTGATAAACGATTTTTCGTAGCATCTGAAGGATGCTTCTTATCTTTTGTGGACATATGGTAATCGACGTTACTGCTGTGTGAAAATCATGAAAAGCCTCAGGTTCATACCACTTTGATGGGTTGTTTAAAATAGCAGTCGTTCGGTTATTATAAATTTTGTATTCCCCCATAGCGAGCATGACGCGATAAAGTGGATAAACTGTCATTTTCGGTAGACGGTTCCGGTTTTCTTAGATTCTATGCATGCGTGTATATGTTTCCTGTACTGCAAATCCAACTCCTCTAGTGCTTACTGGCACTACAACTTGTCTTGATGCGGTTTCATACTCTTTCGAAGCCATCAACATCTCTTCATTGTCAAATCCGAATAGCAAATTCTTTTTAACATCTGACACTAAATTAGCTTTGGTTATCTTGCCTTTCTCGGCACGTTGTTTCCCCCACAGATTATTTATTTCGACTAGGCTTCATATAATCAAGATCGAACTTCACTTAGGTAAGTTCGTTTGATCTTGTAAATTTGGTGCGCTGTTGGGCAATAAAGATTATTATTATTATCGTGAAAAAAGTGTTATTGATATTCATAATTTACTTAATTAATTGATTGTATATTCTTATAAACTTTTAAAGGAGTAAACAGTGAAAAAAAGTGAGTCGTCCTGAATTTAAAATTTGTAAAAAGTAAGTCGTCGTGTCACCCAAAATATCCATTACAGAAAGCTGGAAAATAGAAAAACTTAAACCCAGCTAATCAAACAAATGTTATTTTATAGTTAAATAACCGTTTGTGTCAATTACATATATTTTTATTCCTATTTAAATAATTTTATTCAGTATATTATTATTTCAAAACTAAATAGCACCCTTAGATAAAACACTGTATTTATTCTATTTTTTATTTAGGAATTGATACGTGCATAAGGTGTCAAACAAATAGAATCATTTACAACAGTCGCCTCGTGTTACAACTTTATTCTCCATTAGTCCCCAAATAGATTGTTTCTGTCATGGAATACTATTATTGAATACAACCTTGTCAATGTACAGATTATGAAAGAAAACACAAAAAGCTCTATTCTAGTGTCCAGATAGGATAAATTAGTTAATAGACATTATGTAAAGTTTTTGGAAAAAAGGGAAACCACAAATGTAATTCCTCATTTAGAAGGTTGAGCGACATAATTGCAAAGATTCAGAAACTGCAGAAAACAGCTACAACAAGTACACCTTGCGCTACAAATCCGTTGACATTTGATATAGATTGATAACAATACAACGTTATACAATTTTCACTAATAATCACTATTCTGTCCAGCAATATATGTTTTTTCTCTATAGTTACGTTGCTATCGGAGTAATTGTACACATCAGTATGTAATTTGTAATATAACAATAATAATTTTTGCCACAATTGTTCTTATATAAAGAGAGAAATTTGAAACAGGCTAAAATCAGTTTTAAGAAACATTTTTCAAAAACCTCAATTACTGTAGACAAATGAAAATGAAGCAGTGTAACATACTTTCTAATAATATAAGAAGTTGATTGACAATAGGTATCGTAAGTCTATTAAGTAAATCATTACTTTAAGTCGTATTTGCGGAAAACAAAACACACTGTATATTACGGTATAGCTGTCAATAAAAAATAGCTGTCAATAAAAATAAACTTACCTTGTATAAAAAGTGTTTTGAATTATATAAAAAAATTTGCTTTCGGCCGCGATTGAATCTTGAACGTATTCCTAAATCCGTATGGCTGTTTAGGCCTCGTTTATTGTTTACGATACTGGCCACACTCCACGTTCACCGAGCTTTATCAACACAGATAGGTGATCGGAGGTTAATTTGTTCAAGACCGAGGCGTCCGAAACATTCCTAACGTTTCTCACCAACGCGAAATCTATCGTCATCGGGGTACCTCCGTTATCAGGGAAATGAATCGCCCCCTCGGTGCCAACACTAAAACATTGTGTTTGGCTACGGATTTTGCAACACAAACCACATTTCTCTTCATTTTTAATTGAAAATGTTGGGAAAAAAAGAATACAGCATCTAGCCAAGTCCCCTAACGTGTAAGGACGGGTTGGAGCGGTAGAGGAATATTCGGGCATACTTCTTTGTACATAGATACCCGGTATGGAGATTTTAATTAAAAAAATTATATCAGCTAATTAAAGTATTTACATCCGGGAAACATTCACGAATGAATTCGGAAACGCGGTGTAATGCGTGGGCAAAACATGTTACGTGCAACATATTGGGAAATTCTTGCTTTAATAATTTCCCTGTCTTTACCATTACGCTAGCTGCGTCTGAAACAAATAGCAATAATTTGGAAACATCACCGTTAAAAACTCTGTCGACTTCATTTTTTACTAATTCACAAAGTTTTTCGGCTTTCACTGTTTCATTAAATGTGGTGGAAACTAAATACTGCTCCGACTACTATTTAATATTCCGACTATAACATTTACAACACATCTACCCTTTATGTCGGTAGTTTCATCCGTACTAACCCAAAGATAGCTATCCGCAATTTTAGATTTAATTGACGTTATTGTCTTTTCATATACCGTGGGAAGGTAAAATCTCCTAATGGTAGATTCGTCAGGAATATCGCGTTTTGTGTATGTATTTAAAAATTGTCGCAAACTTGGATTTTTAATTTTTTATCTGAATATTGGCGGCTGTAAATGCTTGACATAAATCTTCAAAAAAATCCTGGGATCAGGGGGTCCAACTAAAGCTTGATTATGTTTTTTTGTTTTAAGATGTTGTTGTACACTTTGTTTGTCTTTATAAACCAAACACTGAGCGCAATTTTTACAATAAACCTGATTATCTTGGACGAACATAAAACAACTAAATTCCTCCACAAACTGTTCCATACTAATGGAAAGGAAAATAAACCAAAATGAAACAAAATAAAAAATATTAACAACCACAATGCTGGTTGCAAATAACAGAGAAAATAAACAATAAGAAACTTAAATGACTTAAATATTTACTATAACCACGAATGCTAGTTTAAAGTAAATAAGAAGGAAAATGAACCAAAATGAAACAAAATAAAAAATATTAACAACCACAATACTGGGTGCAAATAACACAGAAAGAAACAATAAGAAACTTAAATATTTACTATAACCACGAATGCTGGTTTGAAGTAAATAAAAAATAAAAATCAATATTATAGGCTAATAATATGGTGGCATACAGGAATGATGTAAAATCAATATATGTATTTAGAGTTAATAATAAAACCCGTGGACCACAAACGTATTCCAACAACCTTTCGTCCAGATGCTCTGTCGGTCCGTACTGCAATACTGCGAATTGCAACGTAGAAAATGAGAAGTAGGGGGGGAGCGAGCGCCGAGCATGTCTGACTGGTCTGACCGCCTATGTGCATTTATTGCCATTATTACCGCCGCTCACTAATTATAACGCGCGATGATGTGTAAATTACCTGACGTTCTAATTTTTATTACCTCCAAATGATCCAAATCATCATCGCATATCCTGACCAGCATGGCCACCCCGCCAATACGTAGTGGGTTGTCCTTTCGAAAGACACTGAAATTTGGAATATTTAAAAATCCGAATATATTACATATGTTTCATTTAAGCACGATTCCAGAAACCAACAACTTTTGCTTTTTTTCTGAAGCACACTATTGGCGTTCCAGTGTGCAATGGAAGTCATTAGATATGCTTCAGATGTTCACAGAGTTGTTGAACCGTTTCGAGTTTGTCAAACTTATTACGCTAATTTACAACTTGAGATCAACATTTTTTAATAAGTAATAATATTTTAATAATATTTTAATAATAAATGATTTTAAGTTTATAACTTTGTAAAGTTCATTCCTTTTTCTTGCGAAAGACGCAAGGTTTTCGTGTGTAGTAGCCCCCTGTGTTGGTTGTGCTCTCGATTCAGGTATTGAACTTGCGGATCTCTGTCGAAACCATGCGTTCTCTTTCGAAGGCGCACCTACCGTCGCAGCGCTTTATGCCTGCACCAGGCATAAAGCGCTGCGACGGTAACTTACGATAGTCATCAGAATTTAAACGAAATGTATTGTTCGCCTTACTTGTCCTCGCAATTTCCGTTCGCGCACTGGGCCCAGATCGCTGGGCTATTTTACGTAAGTACGTCGGGCATTCTAAACTATTCGCTGCATGTCTTCCCCCACAGTTGGTACACTCCAGTGGTGCACCACCCTCCTTTGTTTTGGGGCACTCTCTGGTGTGATGGTCTTCAGGGCATTTCAAACACCTTGGTGGACCAAAACAATTGTCGGTAGCACGGTAGCATTTGACAATTTTTACATTGAATTAATAGGGGCTTCTCCTTCTGACCCAAAACGCTAGACAGCATGCGCAGAAGACTTCCCGCGCTGTCAAATCTGGTAACATAATATTGCTTAAAGTCCCCAGAAAATACGCATTCCAAGTAAAATTACCAGTTTCTGCTTTAATCATAAAGTGTTCTGTACCTACGTGTCCCAACTCAAGGAGCTTGTCGCGAGTGTACCTGTTTGTATGTACTTTGGAAAATTTGCTGAACTGTCCTAATCTAAAAACACATTAGGTATTTGGTTTTCGTGTTCACTTACATATAATTATTCAGTTTTCAATGAATGCATATCATTCTCACACCTATCTTTTATCAATTACATTTCATTTGATACTAATTAGGCGTCTTACAAAGCAGTTGCCAACCTAATTTCGTCCTGGGGGAAATGCACCTTCACACCGTGAGCATCAAAAACCGGAAGTAGAAACGTCTATTTAGATTGTTCCTTAAAAAACTAAAGTGAACCCTCATATGATCCAGATATTCAATTGTGTTGAGTAAAACCAAATTGTGTTCCTTCCCCACAGTGATAATAAATTTAGGATAATGCGTCCCATTCATACGAAAGCACTTGAAGACAGTGACTCCGTGCTAAAACATCTCATCGATGACGTCCTGAGCAGATACACCATCTGCCAAACCATCAATCACAAAACCGGCGCCGTAGATCGGTCTTCTCGATATAGGGTGGAAGTTCCCTTATCATCGGGCGTTAGCCATGTTATCGAGACCAAATCCTCGCCAAATCGCAGCCTATACTTTCCGTTGCCCACCGCCTTATTAAGATACATCATAATATGCTTGGCATTATGTGGACTCTTAAGAATAAAATACTACCGGTATCGGCGACTTTGTAACAAATCCTGTCCCTGCTCTCCCGTCTTCCAGCTGTAGAAGCTGATATTGATGCTGAGGTAGAAGTCAATATTGCTGTTGAAGTAGCTGTGGAAGCTCGTGCGACTCTGGGCATTGGTATGTATTCTTGATCTTGATCGGGGCCACATGGTGCTCTTCAGGTTTGCGCTTTAATGTCTTCTTTGGTACCGTGAACTCCCCTCCATCTTTTGTGGGGCGGGAAGAGATATAGTATTAGTTCTCACGTTTTCATAGTCAGTTACAGTCGATCACACCGGTACTTCTGTCCGAAATACAAAGACATTTGTAGTATAATCAATAAAAACTTCTAGGAAAATATAAGCTGCTAAACTTAGCAGAGAAATTTGAAAATACAATACAAAATAACTCATAAATTGGAAAATGTACGGAGAGAATCTTTTATATATTCTTCTCTCCAAATTGAACTTTTGTTTTCATAATACTCTTATTGTAACGCTTCTTTTGCTGCGCTCATCGTGAGCTAAACAATTTATGCTCAAATTGAGCTCTTATATATCGTATATAATATTGTATTCTTTTGTACTTTGGATTTATAATGGATTAATTGTGATGCTGCTTTCAGTTTCATAATGAAAGCCGTAAGTAGCATATTCTAAGATACTAACCACAATTTCTCAATTTCCAATAGACCGGCAAGGTAATCAACATAAAGAAAAAACGATTGAGGGTACGTGTTGGTGAAGACGAAATAGGTACTTGACTTGGTAAGACGTAATACAAGGATGGGCTTAAATATAATGTCGGCAATTTTAAACGTGTCAAAAAGTAAAATTTGGCGATGCATGCGTCGGAGTAAACTACATAGCTTCAAACCTTTATTCTTACAAACATTAGAAGAAGGGGACAAAGAAAGGCGACTGAAGTATTGCTTCTGGTGCCAGGGAGAGTTCTTAAATAACCGTAATTGTTTTAATAACATTTTATTTTAGGATCAGGCCAGATTCACTTCTAATGGCACAGATAGCCATCAAAACGCGCGGCATTGGTCTGTTGACAATCCACATTGTGTTATAAATTATCGACGCCAGTATGCCGAAAAAGTTAACGTGTGGTGCGGTATCCTTAACGTGCGACTAATATCGCCATATTTCTTTGAGGGAAATTTGAATGCGGAGCGCTCTCTGCTTTTTTTGCAAAATGAATTTACAGACGCACTCGAAAATATTCCACTTATTAGGTATAATGAGATAATATTTCAACTTGATGGAGCACCAATCCACAATGAATTAATTACGCAAAGTTGGCTAATTAACAATTTTCATCGGAGATGGATTGAAAGAAATAGCCCATTAATGGCCTCCGAGATCACCGGACCTCACGCCCCTAGACAATTTTTTGTGTGGGGAACTCTAAAGAACGAAGTCTACAAGACTCAGCCGAGAAATAGAGATGAACTAAAACCCGCATTCGCAAAGCTTGCGCTGAGATTACGCCATTAACTCTCCGGTAGTAACGTAAACGTAATGAAAGGCGTATCAATGCATGTCTAATTGTGACGCCGCTTTCAGTTTCATAATGAAAGCCGTAAGTAACATATCCTAACATACTCTAAAACGACATAATCTAACCACAATTTCTCAATTTCCAATAGGGACGGACGCATTGGATCATTTGTGCACTCCTCGCTGCGTGTATTTCGAAAACGGTTTGACGTAACAACAAAACTTGTTATTTTTGTTAACTATATGGTTCAGCTGACATAGCTTACCATATTAGATTACCATATAGTAAAATCGCAGTAATGATTTGACTTCATACCTTCAAAGTGCAATTAATTAAAATATTTGTACTTAATTACAATCAGTGTTCATTGTCACTGCCAACTCCTTCCATTTTCGATCCTTGGTGCGTCTTTATAGCGTTATAGTCTTTATAGCGATGATGTCTACAATCGTACAGAATCGTATTAGCTTTTATAAAATCTATTATTTCCTTCATGTTCATCATATATTTTGACGTATCGTCGCAAACGTCTAAGCGCTTGGTTACTACACAATACCGACCGCTCGCGTCAGGAAACACGTCGCCATAGTGTGTACGTCTGTTTCGGTAAACAGCGATAAATCGCACCGAGTACCGTACCGAATATATCGTCCCGAACTCATATCGCTTCAGTGTGGGGGAGCCTTTAGGTCCATACTTGATAACAATAATTATGTCGCTTGTTTATAGTTACTTTACTATTTTCTAACTTTAAACACGCTACTTTTTTTGCATACTGCTTCAGGGAAGGGAACTTCTCAAACAGCTTACTTTATGTAACCACTTTACCGCAATGATTTCATCATCGTTAATGATTCCCAAAAAAATAATAAACAGTAATTCAAAAATAATCCTGGATCTGCCACAATTTCTAATTAATATGTACATTGTTATTAGATTTGTTCGAGCAGCACTAAATAAATGCATAAAGGACTTAAACTCATTCTTACACATGCGCAAAATATCCAATTGTTATTACTGCTGGTCGAGCCAACCTAATATATTTGTTTGCCATACCGTCAGGAGATGCCCCTAAAAGCCATTAGTGGTGTCAACATACAGCCCTGCTGACTTTACGGTCAATCCTGACTTTTCGACAAATTTAGCTATAGCTACACTTTTATTTTGTTTGCCGTACTCTGTAGCATACTATTTGCCGATAATATAGTTTTTACCAACGAATCACAAGATGTGGTCATTTTCCTTTTAACCACCGCACCAACATTATCAAATTGTCAAATTGACCAACAGTTATTTTAGCAATCTCCTGTTGTTTGTCATCTGTAACGTGAAATGGTTTCAAATAAATAATTATATAATATTAATAATTATATAATAATTAAAATTCTTATTTTATTATTAGTGTAATGGACTGTATATTGAATTAACTTATTTATGAATAATTATATGGTAAGTCATAGAGTACGTGTTAGGAATCCATAACACCTCGATTGCGGAATTTGTTTATAAAGCACATTTAGCAGGATGCTTTTGTACAAGTCTCATTGTATTACTGTTAGTTTTAAGATGTTCGTAGTTCAATAAACATATAAACGCAATAGGAGTGTTTTATTGGTAGAACCTGGTACGGTACTAAGCCCAAATACATTACATTAGATTATTATTTTATTTCATTATTACTTTTTACTTTGTTGTTATTATTAATGTTTTATATATTCTTTTGTTTAGGACTTTGTATCCGAAGACGTTGAATTAAACTATCAACTTCGATGGACAAGTCATTAGATATGCCAATGTCGGCAACATCAGGGCCATAGTCATTATTAGTCTAACAATTTGAATAGGAAAACTTCTTTTTACCACTCGTGGTTTATTATTTTCCCGTTGTCGTTTCAGTATCCGTTGTCGCTGTTTTCTCTCCATGTACACTTTCAAATGTTTCCCTGGTTCTATTGAAATATTTTGTCCATGCAATACTGTGCCACGATTCGTTGTAATTATAGCATGAACCGGTTAACCGTATTTGAAATCCGTCCCGCTGAATCAAATTTAAACGTTTTCCCACGTTGAATCAGGCGGGAATACTCATAAAAGGTTCAGCTCGGTTGTTCGTCTCATTGGCAATTAACAAATGTGATTTAGTCAAAAGGTGGTTTAGCGCTGCTTGGATATGGTGGTGTCCACCATTTTTCAGTACAATTCTTGGAGATGTCACGTACTGTATCAAAAATGTGGGGTTTTTAGGAAACATTGTTGCCAAAGACATGATTTATTGAAACTCGCAAGTCAAATTTCACAGAATCTACAGTTCCATGAGCATCACTATATATACTTTTCTCCGCTGCTTTTGCAAGTTTATGATGTATTTAGTTAATATTTTTCGTAGGGATAAAGTTACGCCCTTGGTGTCATCTTTTATTTTGTATAGCTGTTTGCTGTAGTTCTTGATAGCGTGGTTTGTGGGATCAATCTTGATAATCTGAAAATACCAATAAAAGTTAGGTGTATTCAATTTGGTTTGATTTAATTGCACACCTCCTGTCCATAGGACACTCCTTCATTTTATATTTTAGATTGTGCATAAAAATACTGCTTGTGAATTCTTCTACAACAATGTCTGTCTACATAGAAGAAGGGGAACCAGTCCAGTTTATAAGGCATACATGACCTTTTACTGTCTCTGCTTTGGTCTTCGCTATTGTGCAGACTGAACAAATTTTCTTACGGATACCTATATAGACTAGTTTTCCCGTTCTTATACCAATTGTAACTGCCAAAACGAATACTTTATTTGATAATACCTGCAAAATATATTATATGTATTACAAATGTATATACAACACCAGAACATGCGTTATACTTATGTCCATAGCTTCGTTTAGACCATTCGCCGTCTACATAAACAGTAATGAAAGGCACTCCATCACTACCGCCATCTCCAGCTTTAATAGCTAAGTCACGGTTTTCCAACTGCCTCTATATTTTAAAGTAAGGAACCCTTCCATGTCTAAAAGATAGAAATTTGAGATTTGTAAGAGATTACGGATTTCACAACTTTTTGCAAAGTAAGTAATATATTGTACTTTCAACACCTAATTGTCGTTGAATGGTAAAAAAAAATTCTTAGAGATTGCTGGTGTATGTTCAAGGCACTCAACAGTTGTTTGAACGCGGCAAAGGAGCTTCTGCCGCCATGGTACCCCAAACAGCAGCTTCATTGATTGTGCCAGATTGTCGTGGTCTCTCACTTTCAATCGCAATTTCTTCTTCACCAGCTGTACATTTCATAATAAACTAAATAAAATAAATAATAAAGCTCTTGTCTCTTTTTATTAAAATACTGTACCATTCCTCCTGTGCATTTTCTATTGCGGTGAGTTTGTACACAAAAGCTCTTTCTCAAAAAATTATTTATATCTTCAATTTAAAAATTACTGACACTTACGCGTCATATTCATTTACAGAACCCCATGTGAAATTATATTTATCAGATGTCGCATTGAGTTCTTCAACAGTACTCTCAGATAATGTGGCATCAACCGGTGAAAAATCATTGAGACAGGATCTTATCGTATTCTCTTCAGTGAACTTTTTCCGTAATCAATGAAAAATGCAACGCAACAATTCAAACCAATTATAATAATTGAACTTGAAATTACATTCCCCATTTTACCAATAATCACTAGATTTACCAACATTTGGTTTTAACCGAAAACATCTAAACATTCCTCATTTGAATACTCCGTCATCTACAGACCACTTCTGGCAATTATTAAGTGTTGGACTGATAAGTTTGGGGAAAAAACAACCAACTCTCCAAAAAAAAACAAGGTTAGGATGGATAATATCTGGACTGATCTGCAGCATCCAAGAAAAACAAAAACAAAACGTACTGCAACCTTTGTGATAATTTAGTAATACAAAGGTAGCTTGAAAAGTTTTGGGGGATAGAAGAAACCCCAACTACATCTGCTAAATCAGCAGAACAATTGAAAGTCAAATAGAAGATTGAATAGAAGAATTTTGGTGAGAATTTCAAAATTGCGGATAATGGAAGTTTTGTGGTATCTCTGCCATTAAAGGAGAAACCGGAAGTATTAGGAGATTCGCGGAGTCATGCTGAAATGAAGTTGCTTCTGTTAGAAAGATAATTTAAACATAATCCAGCATAATATGGTAAAAGTAGATTCAGATCAGTCAACTTTTAGATATTATTTACCGCATCATGGTGTGCTTCCAGAAGATAGATTAGCAACGAAATTACGTGTTGTTTTTGATGCTTCTGCAAAAACATCAACTAGAAACTCATTAAATGATTTCAAATAAACATACCTAAAAACAAACACACCTGCTTGAATTAAAACTTTGAACCATTTTTATTCAATAGATTTTCTAATTCACTTAGAGTAATTGCTATTTTCCTTCCTTTTTAACATAACTGCCAAAAGAAATCTAGCCGTAAATTTGATTCGATTACGTCACATGAAATGCATAATGTTTTATTAGTTTTAGCAAGAATTGCCCAACAAGTAAATTTTCGAGAGGAAATATTAGTGTTTAAGACAAAAAAGGTAATAAGTACTAAAATCAACCTCATACATTTAACCCCATTTCTTGATGCACATAGCGTTTTGAGAGTTTGAGGACGCCTTCATATGACTCTAAACATCCCATTTTATTATCAGGAAGCTATTATCTATCTAAATTAATGTTAGTAAATGAACATAAAAGCTTAGTCCACGCTGGAGTACAAATGCTTCTAGCTTCTACCAGGCAGCAGTACTGGGTCACAAATGCAAAAACTTGGCGAAACGAGTTGGACATGAATGTGTTATATGTATTAGCGCAAAACCAAAGGGGTTCAATCCATTAATGGTCAATCTGCCAAAGGAAAGAATCACATGTACACAACCCTTTAACACAGCGGTCGGGGAACTTGTGTAATCATTACCCCAAAATATTTTTCCGTAAGTCGATATTAGCCCCCCATTTTGAAAAGGAGACAATCAGTGTAAATTTAAATTAAATGTTATTTATTGAATTAATTTACACGGAAAATAAAAAAAGTTGCATGAAAATAGTAAGTATGTCAAACAAAATAAAATTCTGATATTGGAACAAACAAAAATTAATTGAAAACTTTCCCCCTTCAGATTTTCGAGAAATGATGTTGCTGCATGTTTGATACAACAACGTCGAAATTGGGGCTTTTTGATGTAAGAGCAATTTGAATACAGTCTTCGGCGTTTAATCGATTTCTGTTCTTCGTTTTTATGTTCATTAGAGTGGAAAAGCCTTGTTCATAAAGGTAGGTTGTTGCAATGGCAGAAATTGTTTTACTGCCTCCTCATCTGCAATTTTAAAAGCTTTTGCAGCGTTTGACAACCAAATGGACCACAGATTTGCTTTCCTCTCAATTTGAATACGTGCTTCAGTATTATATCGAAGTTCAAGAATTGCCTCTGCTAAACCTGGAGGTTATTCTGGTATGTTAGCAATTTCACATTTAAAAGGATCTACAACCCTACTGACAGTAAGTATATCAAGATCTGGAAAGTAATCAGAAAACCGCTCTCTGAGTTTGGTAAGATGTTTTATAACTATATCCTTGATGTCATCAAAAGTAATATTTTCACTATCTTCCAAAAACAAAGCTAACTTTGTAAAAAAGCTTGTTCAGTTCTGCTTTCTGTCTCCAATATTGAAGCTTTAATCCAAACACTGACACTATTTCTCTGGTTGAAATGATATTAAAATTTTTTCCTTGCAATTCTTTGTTCAATATATTTATATTCTCAAAAATGTCAGCTAAATATGCAAAATGTGCAAGCCACGAGGGGGTTTTAAACAATTTCGAGTTGAGTTTTGAGAGCCCAAACTCGATTTAGAACATTGCCACAAGAGAGCCGCCACCTTACTTCTGTATAATAAAGTAGGTAGTAAAGTAGTAAAGTCCGTCTATCCAGCTTCACCGTCCTGACATAATTCACGAAATAGCCGCGTATTTAGTGCATGTCCTTTGATAGCATTAGCAATCTTGATGACATCATGCATGACGGCTTCCAGTGTAGGTTCCAAATGTTTCACAAGAAGTGCCTGGCGATGGATCATACAGTGAGTAACTTCAATATTTGGGTTATTGTTTTCACGAAAGCCGAAACACCAATAATATGACCAGCATAGCTGCAGCTCCACCAACAGAAACAGCAACACAGTTTTCCCACTTTAAATTAATGCTTTCAGTACTAAAGTATTCATTTACCTTATTATACACATCATTTCCACGAGATATCAACTCGAGCGGAGAACAAAACAACAATTCCTCTGCAATTGCTTGTGTACCTTTGTAGCGAACATACACCATTAGCTGTGAATTGCTACTGACATTTGTAGTCTCATCAAACTGAATAGCAAAATATTTAGCCTGTTTTAGTGATAAAATAACCTGTTCTTCCACATTTTCTACCAAGATAGAAATTCTTTCTTTTACAATTCTTGCAGACAAGGATACTGAATTCAGTTTATTTGCCTCTTTCTGACCACACATGATCTCTGCCATTTTCACAGCTGCTGGTTTCACCAAATCTTCATCAATCGTATATGGTTTCTTGTTTCGGGCAATCAACCAGGATGCTGAACGCTGATCAAAAGTACCTAACACGTTGCTAGCCAAAATGTCTTTTAACAGACATTTCTAAATTTACAAAGTATTTTCGCGGTTTGGAAGACAGACGTGAATGCAAATTATTCAAATGTTTCTTCAATTCACTTTTTTTTAAGATTCTGAGGTCAGTACTTTCAAACATACAACACACTGTGGTTTCATTGTACCTTTGTATTCTACTTGTGGAAAACCATAATTAAGAAATTCTTACTGGTATGTTCTCTTCCTATTTCTGTTTGCTGCCATCTGAAGGGTGACAGAACCAGTGGTTAAAAAACACTTATATTAAAATAAATTTTCAACTTACGGCTTATCTTGAAGGTTGAAATTGGTGATGAAATGATGTGCCTCGTAGGTAACTAGAAACTCGAGTGCTCGAAGACGTGTGAAACTCACGACGGTCTCTATAATACTGTATGCACGATTACGCGATCAAGCCGATCACCTGATGCGCGATGGTCCAGACCCGCCCTCTGACTTGTTTTAGTAGTAGTGCGGAGTGCCTAACTCGTATATCTCGCTGAATTGTTTATGTTTAAAGAATGGTTTGTAAAAGCACTAACACAGTTATAAAATAGCAAATTAGACAAATTTTCTTATTACCCACAATAATTTAATTTTTACCTCATTTGGGGTAATTTACCCCGGTCCCCGACCGGTTTAACATAACCGGAGTAGATTATGCCGGTCCTTTAATAATGAATGACCGTAAAGGGCGTGGTTGTAAACTTAGCAAATGTAATTTAGCCGTTTTCGTTTGTTTTGTTACTTAAGCCCTTCATTTGGCGTCTTCTGCTTTCTTTTTGCTAGTTTTAAAACGTTTTATTTCTCGGCATGGCATGCCAAATAAAATATATTCAGATAATGGTAAAAACTATGTTGGAGCAAAAAATGAATTAAATACTTGGGGTGAATTACTTAATAATAACCATAATAAATCACAATAATTGAAAATTGTTCCAACCAATAGAGTGGTGTTTCACTCCACCGTACGCACCACATTTTGGTGGATTATGGGAGGCTGGGTATAAGTCTGTACAATTTCATTTTCTCAGAGTACCTATCTAAAAATTTAGATTTAACTTATGAAGAATTATGTACTCTCATGATACAAATTGAAGCTATTCTTAATTCACATCCAATCAGTCCCATCTCACCTGAGCCTTACGACTGCACATTTTCTAAATAGTCATCCATTTACTCAATTGCCGGAAGCAGATCTAACAACCATTGCTGAAAATAGACTGAACGCCTATCAAAACATCTAGAAAATGAGGCAACATTTTTGGATTCGTTGGCTCAAGGAATACCTAAATCAGTTACAGAAACGTGCAAAATGACGTCATACCACAGGAACCAACCCTAGATTAAGGAGTAGGGGTTATAGTGCGCGACGACAATTAACCTCGTCAAAAGTGGTCGGTAGGTAGAATAGTGCGCGTACATCACAGCAAGGACGGCATAAACCGTCTATCAACTATAAAAACAGTTGGTATCATTAAGTAACAACGGCATCATTAAGCGCGCCTTTTCAAAGCTATGCGTACTGCCCATAGAAGACAATAAATTGTTACGAACTAATTTCAATAAAACCCGAAGTCGCAAAGAACACTTTTATTAATAATATAGGAACGTATACAACTCAACGATGCGTCTCACTTCTCGCCTTACACCGAACGGACCGCTGCATCCCGCTACCACCGGCTCAATGCTCCCTCCTTAGCGTTTCGAGCCCGGTATGTGGCGCCCTCTGTCGCCGCATCGTAACAGTCGGCCATCCTGAAAAATAATAATGTCCTCATTATTGTGATGATCAAAATTATACGCCAAATAATTGTTCGCCTTCAATTATTTCTAGACAGGGGTACATGTGCAGAGATCCTCAACTCTCGAGCATGTCAATTAAGTCTAATCTATCAGTCTCACTATCTCTTTCATTGCCACTTTCATACTCATCCTCATTCTCAAACTATCAACCGCCACGACAGCTGAAAATCTCTTATACCCTCTTACACCTTTTACTGATTCAATAAGATACCTATCACGTGGGAACACCTTTGCGTCCCTAAATGGTCCATCAAATTTATTAGCAAGCTTGCGGTTAACGCCTGTCACATTTGCATTAGTCGCTGCCTGTTTCCACAAAACCAGATCACCAACTTTGTAACGAATAGCGCCTTTTCGTTTCGAGTCAGCCTGAGCTTTCATACGCCTTGCTGACCTCTCCAAATTTCTACTTGCCGCCTCACGGTTGGTCACTAGCTGATCGCTCATCGCCTGAGCAAGCCCTGCAAGGTCGTCACCCTGCGGCAGTTGAGTGATAGAAGTCTCGCCCTTCTCGCCCACACTCGCAGCTTGCGCCATCGCCTTGCTCTTCGGATCTATCAAATCCGGTGTGCTAGCTAGCCTCGCCAGATCAGCTATCCGACCGTGATTATGAGAGAAGCTGATAAGGAGTGAAACGAGTACTGACGTTGACCGTATTATTAAGGCCCCAGACAACGTCACATACAGCCTCATCCCATCGGCCTTCGCTCTCCGCACTAGTTGCTAACGCCTGCACAATAGTACGGTTCGCCCTCTCTACTTGACCATTCGCCCTAGGTGTCGCTATTGCATTTAACACATGCCTCACACCTCTTTCAGCCACAAAGTCCTTAAACAATCTACTTGTAAACGCCAATCCTCGGTCTGAAATAATTCGCCTTGGGTACCCAAATTCACTAAAGATTTCTCGCAATCTAGCAATCGCCTCAGTTGATCTTAAGGTCCTTGTAGGCTTGGCCAACACACATTTTGTAAAACCATCCACCAACACCAGCAGATATGAGTTGCCCTTCACACTGCGCATAAATGGTCCAAGATGGTCCACATGAACAGTATCGAAAGGAATTGGCTGCCGTATTATGGGATGCAAATACCCTTCCTTACGCCCAGATTCACCTTTAGCAAAGGCACACCTCAAACAGGACCTCACATATTTACATATGAATCGCCTCATTTTTGGAAACCAGTATGTTCCTTTTATTAATTGCGCCCACCTCTCGTACGCCGGATGTCCAATATCGTCATGATGTTTACGCACCAATCCAAACCTAGCCATTGATGGGACGTATAAACGATCTCCCTCTAAAGTAATCCTGTACAGTCGACCACCTTTTACTTTGTAGTGATCCTTGGTATCACAATCCGCCTGTCCCGTTTGTAGTGCGTCTAACAACTCTTTTGCCTTAGGGTCCTGCATTTGTACTGTAAGAAACCAATCGTCATCTGCCAACGACAGTAGATTGACAGCAACCACATCGTTAGGTCCAGATTCAGATATAGGATTCCTACTTAATGCATCTACATGCTGCATCCGCCCTCCTGCACGATACGCCACCTCCATGTCAAATACCTGTAAACGTAGCCACCACCTTGCAATACGAGGCACCAAGTCTCGTTTCAGCAACGTTGCTCTGACTGCAATACAATCAGTAATGACCTTGAAATGAATACCTATCAAATA
This sequence comes from Melinopterus prodromus, assembly GCA_964023965.1. Classification (NCBI taxonomy): domain Eukaryota; kingdom Metazoa; phylum Arthropoda; class Insecta; order Coleoptera; family Scarabaeidae; genus Melinopterus; species Melinopterus prodromus. The sequence goes on from OZ030390.1 coordinate 64,305,162, forward strand.
TACCCTGAAACGTTCAAGAGATTCTACTACTGCTAATGTCTCTAATTCATAGCTATGGTACATTTGCTCTGTTGCTGTTGTTGTTCTACTAAAATACTCGACTGGTTGTCAGCTTCCTGTAACTGAATTTTTCTGGATCAAAATACCACCCAACTCTACCTTGCTCGCATCTGTATGGACCTCAGTCTCTGCTGTCGAATCATAGCACTGCAACACAGGTCTAGAAGAAAGACTTATCTTTAATCGATCAAATGCCTCCTGCTGTGATGAACTCCACTCCCACTCCACATTTTTCTTAGTTAAGTTGGTTAAAGGTTTTGCTATAACAGAGAATTGATTAATAAACTTTCTAAAATAGGATGCTAAACCAATAAACTGTCGAACACAATGAACATTAATAGGTATGGGAAAATCTACCACAGCCTGTATCTTCCGCTTTCCTGGGCTAACCCCTTCAGCACCAATTTCATGACCTAAATATTCTATCTCAGTCATCAAAAAGGAACATTTCTCTAATTTTAATTTAACGCCCGCCACAGTCACCTTGTCTAACACAGCATCTAACAACATTAATCCCTGTTCTACATTAATCGAAGGAATTAGCAAGTCATCCATGTACGCCAACACTGAGTCATTTTTTAAGTCGCCTAACATTTTATTAATGATCCTTTGGAACACTGCTGGGGAATTCGCCAACCCAAAAGGTACCCGTAAGTACTCATACTGACCATCTGGAGTGATAAAAGCTGTCTTGTCTACAGAATCTGGATGCATTGGTACTTGATGATACCCTTGCGCCAAATCTAGAGTGGTAAAGTATCTGTTATTCGCCAATTTACTCAACTGATCAGATATTAGTGGTAGTGGATACCTGTCCTTCACCGTGATAGCATTTAATGCCCTGTAATCTACGCACATGCGCACTTCGCCAGATTTCTTTGGTATGAGCACGATTGGACTAGCATACGCAGACTCCGAATCTCTAATAACTCCTGCACCGTTCAAGATTTGAACCTTTTCTCGAACTACCTGCCTTTCGGAACAAGATAACCTATAAGGACGATAATATACAGGAATATCACTGGTCAACTTGATTTTCATTTCGCCTAAGTTAGTGAGACCTACATCTCCGTCACCCGTAGAGAAACAATGTGACCGCCTCTCTAATAGGTCAATTAATTGTCTACGCTCTTCGTTTGTTATATCATTGCCTACATGCACCCGATCAGAATCTAGATGATTACGTTTAGCAATTTTAAAAATATTTACCTTATCTCTGACTTCGATCTGCTTGCATGTGTCAGCCCGGATCAGTAGACGCCCCTTTTTCCAATGAATATCCTTGTCGCCTAGATTGGAAACCATTAAAATGCATTGCTCGTTGGTATCGATAACTCCGCCAGGTATGGATACCATCGTACCATCTACCGCATACGTTCGTGCACCCCAATAGACCTTGATTGGATACGAGCTAGTCGCCTTCACGTTGGCAGTGGTGGTTTTCCCCGCCAAACATTGGAAATCTGTGTTTAAGTAAACCCCGTACCGTGCAGGTTCTCCTTCCAACGTTATAGAATGCAGGAGTTCAGCCAAATCTGGTTCTCTCACCAAAACCGCCTTGTTGTTCCTTACTACCAGTACAACGCCTGGATAAGACGTTGTTTCCTCGCCTAACAACAGCTCAATTTGACCCATATCCACATCAGTCACCAGCGCCTTGACCGCCATGTCGATGCTTGTCATAGCCAGAGTAAACTCCACTTCGCCCAGTGCAAACGCCTTGCCGCCAAAAACACCGTGCATCTCCAGGGGTCGTTCTAATTGTTGAATAGTAAGTCCTAGTCGATGAACAGTGTCCAGTGATATAAGGTTCCTCTCACTTCCGGTGTCAATGTAGACTCCCACAGCAAGGCCGCCCACATATCCGGTTTGTCTGTAAACAGAATTATCAGGCGTAACAGCTAGCCTTACCTTCACTTTTCCCTGCTTCGCCGGGCAGCTCTTCGACTGATGACCGCCTTTTCCACAGTTCCAGCATCTGTCCACCCTAGCTTTTTGACAATCCTTACTAATGTGACCCCATTCCTGACAGTTGTAGCATCGGTCTCCTTGCCTCTGCTACAGTGAGGGCTGTTGCACCAGTTGTAACGCTTGTCGCTTCGCAGGACGCACTCCCATGAATTCTTCGCCACCATGGGTACGCCTATGACCTCGGTAACTCTCCAAACCAGCTAACAATTGGTTGTACAGCCTCTCGGGGGTTTGACATCCAGCTGCATATGCGTTTGCTCGCAACTCTTCTGGTAATCCGCGAATAATGCAAGAAACATCATCAGCTCCGACAACATGTACCCTAGAACATAAGTCCAGCTTTGCATGATAGTAAGTCGTCATGCTCTCTGTTGGTAACTTGTACCGCTTTATCATTTCTTCCATAAGTGTAGCAAAATCATGGCGCCTGGGAAACGCTGTCACCAATTTTACCCGCCACTGACCCCATGTAAAATCGTAGCGATCCAAACGGTGGTACCACTTTTTAGCAGCACCTGCTAACTTACTTTGCATAATAGTGTTCATTTGGTACTCACCCCATCCGTGAATCTTACCGTGTTGCTCTATTTTATCTAGCCACCTTTCGATGCTTGATTCGGGGTCCTCCGGGTCAAATGCCTCAATAATCTCGGAACCTATCGCCAACGCCCTCCTATTGGTCTCGCCGAAACCCACAGATATATCGCTCGAGTCCGACTGCTGCACACTTCGACTGGTCGTGACGTCACGGTCCGCCATTTCACTTAGCATCGCCGCCGCTTCTTCTTTCATTATCGCCCGAAATTGTGCCGATAATTCGCCTTCCAACGCCGATCTAACCGCCTTTTTGATCGCCAAATTAGTGCGTTTAGCATTAATACCTTGCTCAGGAGTCTCGCCAAACTCTTCGTCAGCCGATAACGAAATTTCATCACTACTCTTCGCCGACATTGTTTTACGTTGTTTTCACAGAATAATCTACCTTCACGGCTCGTGGCACTATCGCACTTCTGAACTGTTACGAACTAATTTCAATAAAACCCGAAGTCGCAAAGAACACTTTTATTAATAATATAGGAACGTATACAACTCAACGATGCGTCTCACTTCTCGCCTTACACCGAACTGACCGCTTGCACGCTGCATCCCGCTACCACCGGCTCAATGCTCCCTCCTTAGCGTTTCGAGCCCGGTATGTGGCGCCCTCTGTCGCCGCATCGTAACAAAATTAAATTAAGTTTAACGTTTCCAAAAGTTGTTTTTACATAATAATTGATTAATTTTTATTTTTTAAATGCCTAATGGTATTTTCTAGGAATGACACGTCATTTAGTTATCTAGTCTATATTAAGTATTTTGATTTTGCGTGTTTTTCTCACCATTTCACGTGCGAAAAAGTAGCTTCTTAATTCATTATAGAAAATTTAGAGAGGCCTTATATGGACAATTCTACGTTGCGTGAGTTTTTGAAATCGACGGAAGGGCGTTTTTGCTTCAAAATTTTCCAAAACGCGAGAGATTTTGGTGGACGTGCCTTAATATTCCAGTAGCCGTTTATTTCGCGTCGTCATGGCTGCCAGCTAGAAACGTAAAAAACGCAGACATAACCTGTTCATATAACAGTAACACAGACTAGGTAGGTACATAATATATCTTTAAACGCGATATTTATTGATTATCTGCGGGGGCCAACGACCACAAGCGTCCCGACGAATAACTTTTGTGAAACCATATGATGAGTTGATAACCCATGTTGTACGTATAATAATTAATAATTCGCATTTGTCGTCATTACGTGCGAATGTGATATGGTTATAGCAAATGACACGGATAGTTGAGTTTTATTCGTGTTAACGTAGATTATTTAGGATACGATGAATCGTGCGGAACCTCAATTGGTAGACAACATGCGTACAACATAAATCAATTAAAAGTTACCGTGTTTGAGACTCAAATGGTTAGAAACAACCTTTATTTATTTTGTAATAACTATATGATAAGAAATCGCCTGCCTTTATTTTTGCACATTTGAAACTTATTTTATTTTTATAGAAACTTAAGTTGGCAATGCTGTATTTCAAATTTAAATAAGTGTCCCGATGTGTGCAATGTCATAACATAACCAATAATTCGAACTCGAACCCCTACAAGAAGAAGCTAACTAATAATACAGTACCAAAAAAACAGTACCAGTTGTCGACATTTGGATAGAAATCTCATTGGGCTTAATCTGCTTCAGGTTTTATAGGCATTACATACGTATCAATGAAGAATGATTCGAAATCAAATTTGAAGAAATCAAGATGAATATCTCAAAACTACCGAAAATATTTGTTTTCCAGTAATAGTTTATAGAGGTACAATTCGTATATTGTAAATTATTCTAAGCGGACACATGCTAATTGAATACTTTCCGTCAAAATCTTTATTGATAAAACACTTGCAGGACAGAAATATTATGTTTGTAATAAAAAAATCATGGTTAATGTTAATCCACAAGGGGATGTTGGTAGAGGCACAACAACAGACGTGTAACAATCATAACAAGCTTTACTTCGTTCGATAATCGAGACTCGAGTTTTACGATGACTTAAATAGTCTTAGTCATGATTATCAACTTCTTTTGGTCTTATCGTTCTTGCTTTTGTTTTTCTTTTATAGTTATTTTTATGTTAACAGTTATTTATTTGTTTTTAGAATGATGGACTAGAAACGCATTTTATGGATAAACTTTATGGATTCCGAAACAGTTTGTTGAGTAATATTATTGTCGAATTTGTTATTAGAACAAGTACGTACATGGACAAATACGTTTACGGTATTGTATAATAGTTATCTCCAAATAGTTTAAAGTAATTTAGTTCATATTTCTTTAGATTAACCTTACGAATGCGACGACACATACGACACATGATTTAAATTGTATTTCAGACGGTACATGGAAGAATACAGAACAAACATTTTTCTACTGCTAATTTTGTCAGTATTTTCAAGAGTGTTCTTCAAGTAATGTCAATCCTAACAAAAAAAGTTATATCGATGTAGGTTTGTTTTGGAAGGGTTATGGCGTAAGTTGTAATGCTGCGGACGTAATCCGTAATGGTGCCTATTTAGTTCGTAGTGGAGCCGATTTTCAATTTTATAACATTTTTAAATTATTTTTATTATCATGCCATTAATTGACAGATATCCTTTCTGAATCGGACAATATTGGTATTTTTTTGTTCGAAATTACTTGGAAGTTTCTACAGAATTTTCTTGCGATATCCTGTATATTAATTTTATTGATATTCTTTTTAAGCAACATTATTAATATAGTATTCTGGTATTATGAATGAGATTATTGTGAATATCACTTTGAATAGAATATGAAAACTGACAACATACAAAGACCGACTTAAATGTTGTTTAACATAGATTGTTAATTACTAAGTAAATATGATTTTTTCAAGAATCTCTGAGATAAATTGGATGCTAAAATACGAAACAGCATTAGTAAACTATGAATTAATTGTATGGTGTGTATTTTAAGATTTGGTGATCAGAGAAGGCTTTATCAAATTGTTCCCTTATTGTTACTATTAAACACTAAACAGCGTAACTGTAGGTAATTCCTCAGCTACACTAAAGCCTCGTTTACATCCACTTAAATTACATTAACGTACGAAAAATTATAATTAACGCGCGGAAATTAGAACCTCTTCATGTACATCCAAGTGAAACTTTTTTGCCGGAGATTGTACACTAATAAATTTCTTTTTTTGGGATGATACGGCTCAAATAAAACGGTGTTCTTTGTTAGACCTTTTTTATTAATCCAATATTTCGCCAAATCTTGTTGGCTTCCTCAGGAACTAAAAACACAATTACAAACAACAGAACAATCTAAAAAGGGATTGTACATACCTAATAAATGGTCTTAAAACACAGCGACAAGCATGGAACATGTCAACCAACTACACAAAACGCACACACAGCGGTTACGGACATTCCAAGCTGGTTACTCACTGGCGGGTAAATCGTAAAGACTCTCAATATTAAAGATAATTTCGGATAAGCGCCCACGGCACAAGGCACCGTATGTATATATTTGAAATTATGTTCGTTCATAATGTATGTTTTCTTTTAATTAATATATTTGTGTTAATGGTTAATGGTTAATGGTTACGGACATTCAAACTAAACTGACGGCTGTGGACATCGGAACGACTTTTTCGCTTAAAAAAAGGAGAACCCCCAAACCTGCCCCAATAAAATATCGCAAAGGTACTATACTACGATAACAAAATACTTTTACACAACCCGCACAATAACAATAAAAATCATGAATGGTACATTACAAAACACCGAACTAGTGTAAATACGAATTAATAACAAATAGCAATAAATTAGTCTAAAAAATACAAAAACACAACACTTTAAAAGAACAACTCGCTTAAATCGCTCACACCGACAGCTGTATCATTAAAAACCCCTGAGTGATTATAATCTAAATTAAATAAAAAGCTGTAGATGTTGCTCAAGTTTTCGGTGTCCGACCGCAAATTCATGGCATTACTTGTCTATATTATGTAAACTGATTTCGCGTATTTTTTCTCACCATTTCACATGCGAAAAAGTGGCTTCTTAATTCTTTATGGAAAATTTGGAGAGGCCTTTCGGGCGCTCCGCGCGCCCGATCCGCTATATGGCCAATTTTACGTTGCGTGAGTTTTTGAAATCGACGCAAAACGGCCTCTAGGGCGTTTTTGCTTCAAAATTTTCCAAAAAGCGAGCGATTTTGGTGAACGCGCCTCAAGATTCCTACAGCTGTTTATTACGCGTCGTCATGGTTGCCAGCTAGAAACGTCAAAAGCGCAAACATAACCTTATAATAACCTCAAACCTATTTACATTGCAGTAGGTATCTACAGAGCTAAGGGAGCGATTTGTTACGTCCCCACAAGTATGATATGAAAACCCTATAACCATGTTGATCGTATAAAAATATGTATTAATTTGCGTTAGTTTTTGTTACGTACGAATGCGTACGCATAATTGGAAAGATATGTAAAATTTGACAAACTGCGAATATTACCGCGCAGTTAAGTTACTACGAAAACACAGTAAGTAAATTAATAGAGATGAGATGATTAGCGTTTCGACTTTCGTTTAGTAGGGCCCCTTACTTACCCTCTAATTGATTACAGTTTGAGAGGTAGCTCTTAGATGGCACCAATGTACAGCAGTCGGGTCGGGTCTAACCTAAACCTAACGTCCTAACCTAATCTAATATTTTGATGGTGAAATTTCCCAAACAACCGCACCCATAGCATAAGGTGAATTTATTGCAGATTATTTGTAAAACACATTTACTTATTTATTAATAATTTCAGGATGTAAACAAACTGTCGTACGTAATTTGTACGTATTTAGCTCCACATACAATAGATCTTCCAGGTCAAAGTATATCGAAAGACATAGATGCCATATAATAACTCAGTCTACCATACCAGAGCCCCTACAACTACAAGAAAGCCGAAGTTAAAGTAGTGTGCAAATTGACATAGCGCAAGAGAGAAGCCTAGAACGTGAACATCAGCTCATTATGCCAGAAATGGGGATGACTCGAAAGAAAATAAACAAGAATTTTTCCTCTAATCAAACATTTAGTACAAGAATTTGAAGGAATGAAACTATTTATCGTTATTTTAAAGTTACATTAATTATTATATTTTTAGTTGAATTTCTTTTAATTCGATTTTTGCACAGGTAACATATAAAATAGTAACATATAAATTAATCAGACAAGGAATCTAATTTTGGGTTAAAGAAAGTTATCTGTTACTTCGAACAAAACAGATTTGTATAAATCAGAACAAATGGGACGATTATCAACATTGGTAATTCGGAAGTGTTATTGAAGTAGACTTATCGCAATATCGCATTGGTCTATCGTAACTCTCGGTCACCCGTAATGTTATTGTCAATTTCATATACATACGCGCATAAATCATATTACAAAGAATACAATTTCGAATCAAGGTCTGTATTGCTATAACTATAAATGAGGACAAACTTTGGATTTAGTTAAAATCTATTTATTTCAACACGTTTTTGCACAGCTAAATGTGGCATTTTCTACGGCTAAAAGGTGGGATTCTACGTATGTATAAATTGACAAAACGTTTTCTCCGGGGCGATTATGAAAAAAGGTTCTATTCAAATTAACAGTTACATGTTACGAAGAAATATTTAAATTTGTAAATAATCCCTTTTTTACTTATTGTTTTCTGTAATATATACACATGTATACAACAATGATGTGCATTGTGCAATGTTCTACAAATATATATTATATGCACAGTCTCTGTTAAGCAGCGTTTCTCAAAGTGTGCTCCGCGGAGCCCCAGGGCTCCGCGAAAGACACGCCGGGGCTCCGCAGCCTCCGCATCCTGCGGGCCAAGCCCACGCACTTTGTCAGTCTTCGATGTCAAAGCCATATACTAGTTGTTTCCCCGAAAATTAAGCATAGGCCAGGCATATGTCATACTGCTTTAAATTTTAATAGTCCCCGTGCAATGCACAAAACTTGGCGATATGATGAAAATTATATAGCTTTTGGATTTAGGAAAGTCGACAATTGTCCTCAATGTGTTCCGTGTAACAAAGTTTTACCAAACAGCTCTATGTTTCCTGGTAATCTGTTTCGCGTCTTCCAATCTTTATATCCGGAATACAAGAATAAGAATAGAAGCCGTTCTGTTCGAAAGCGTGAACTGCTGTTAAAAACCAGAACCTTTATGCATCGTGCATCGCACACGGTTAATAAAAATGTAACAGGCATCCTACATAGTTTCTTACAAAGATGCAATGGGTGATGAAGCCCATACAATAACAGAAAATCTTATAAAACCGTGTGCAATGTACATGTATGCTGAATGAAAAAGCTGCAAAACAACTGTTAAAGATACCACTTTCGAATGATAAATCAGAATCCAGAAAAACTGAACTATCTTTACGACTTAAACGTTGTGATTTTGCACTACAAATGGACGAATCTACGGATGTTGCTGGGCTAGCAATGTTGCTTGTATTTGTGGGATATCAGTTCGAGCATTCTATACAAGAGGATTTCTTCATCTATAAGGCGTTAGAAAGTAACACTACTGGGGTTGGCATTTTTAACTTGATTAACTATTTTATTGAAAATGATATTTCATGGGACAACTGCATTGATGTTTGCACTGATGGAGCAAAAGGTATGGTTGCAAAAACTGCAGGTGCTCTTTCAAGGATCAAAGCTATAGCTACAAATTGCAGCAGAAGTCATTAATTCATAATTCACCGTCAAGCATTAGCAGTCAATAATATAACACTTTCCTTGAAAACTGCCCTTGAGGAGTCTGTGAAAATATAAACTTTATTAAGTCTCGACCATTGAATATGCGACTATTCAAGATCTTGTGCTATGATGTGGGAAACATTCATACATGTTTACTACTTCACACTGAAGTTCGATGATTATCACGGGATAAAATACTACTTTAATTATTAGAGTTTTGAGCTGAAGTTTGCGCTTTCTTCCTGGAACATCATTTTCATTAGGAAAGTCAGTAACTAATAAAAACTGGTTGTTTAGACTTGCATATTTAACAGAAATATTTTTCAAACTTAATGAAATTAATCTGTCACTACAAGGACAACAGATTACTGTGTTTACAGTCAATGACAAAATTAAGTCATTTAAACGGTAGATAGAACTTTGGCTAAGCAACGTAGACAGTGGAGAGTTTGACTGTTTTCCAACGTTAAAGGAGTTTTGTGAAGAGATGCGAACGGATGAATTACCTCAAGAAATAGTTATCGATATTGTCCATCATCTTCGAAACATGTGTGATTCGGTAACACAGTACTTTCCGAACGAATGGAATAGCATTCTTGGGTAAAAATCCATTTATTATTTATAAAAATCCTCAAAGTTTATCCACTCAAGAATACGAAAAACTAATAGACTTGATTTCCGATTTTCCACTAAAAATTATATTTTAAATATAGTCAGTAGCCGAATTTTGGTGCTTAAAACAAGAGTATACAGAGCTATCAATAAAGGCTGTATCTATCCTTTTACTATTCGTAAGCATATGTTTATGAAACTAAATTTTCTTTCCACTAAAACCAAATACCGTAATTGCTTGGATGCCGCACCAGATATGAGGTTACAGCTTTTTTCAATCAAATCAAATACCAAAAAAAAAAAACTGTACAAACAAAAGACAATATCATTTGTTACAATGAATTTGTTAAAACCCCATTATAAAAAAAACTTGTTTTTCTTAGTAGTGTACTTAATTTATTAATATATTATTTTAACTTTATATGTTTTGCAACTAAATAATGAACTATGCCTATGGGCTCCGCCGTCTTATGTTCGACCTAATAGGGGCTCCGCGTTTAAATAAGTTTGAGAAACGCTGCTGTAAAGGAACTAATTTAATTTTTAGCCTCAATCATGTTTTAGTTTCTTAATTATCATTGCTTATTTGTTATTTAAAAATACTAATGTTATTATACATGTATTACATATTCTGCAATATATGTACAATGTTATTAATCTACAATACCAATCTGTATAAGTAGTGACCAACCAAGCAGTAGAGTGTATAAAATGAACTTTTTGGAAAATCAAAGTTTTAAGTTGATTTATGTTATCTCTATGGACCCACATATAACATCAACAAGATCAACCCAATTAATAAAAAAATAGGTCCCCCACAAGAGGCCTAATATTTATAATTTTTTTCAATTGTTTGTTGTAGTAAGGTTAAAGTTTTTTTTTAAGTTGAAAATTTTCAACTATAGTTTGTGAAATAATAGTATATAAATATCACTTTACTGCAAGATTTAGATTTACTCAATTGAACCTTTTTTTCTATTCCACGTAATGGAATAACTGGGAACAAAATATAACAATTGTTTTTTTTTTTTCAAGTGACAAACAATTTTAATAAAATCTAAAATAAAAAAAAAACAAATCAGAAAAATCTTTTCCATTAAAGCCTTCTATATAAGAGTAGATTGTAGTTGCTGGGCCAACAACATGCCATCATATGAAAAATAATTTAGTGTTTAATTTGACAAATAGACAATTATACAAAAATACATTATATAAGTTGATAAAAAGGTGTCTCTGCGGACCCACATATACCACCAACAAATTTTGCCCAATTGAAAGCAATCTGAGTCTTCCACAAGTGGTCTAAAATATTTTTACATTTTTATTAAGATCATGTTTACCACTTGAAAAAAAACAATTGTTAGATTTGTCATCGTAATTTGCATTGATTATATAATCAAATAATTATGAAAGTAAGCTAAATTTGTTAAAATTACAAAATTTTATGCAATTTAAGTACGTTGCATTAGAATACTATATTTTTATACTTTTGTTTCACACCATACGTATTGTTAAAATTATTCAACTTGAAAGAAAAAGCAACCAAAAAAGAATCAAATTTATTGCGACAAATTATATTTTTGTTTTCAATTGCAGGAGACTAATTTTTTTTTAATTGATCCATTTTTCTTTTATATATGAGTCCATACAAACAACTTTATAGGTAACAACTTAAAAGTTTGGTTTTGGAAAAAAGTATTTTTTAAAGACTGTAGTCGTAGTGTCTATCGATTCCTGCGATGTACCGATTCACTGATCTACCCAATAGGCGGTCTATAGGTCCACTAGTCTGGTTTATAGCTATCATCTCAAAAAAGAGTCGTTCACGGAGATTACGTTTCTTAAAAAGTATACTAACATTGTCAAAGTCAACATTATGATTTTCACCAACAGCATGTTGAGCCAATGCGCTAGTAAGCTTATTACTTCTGATATCCAGTCTATGCTGGTTCATCCTAGTCTTCAACCAATTACCAGTCTGGCCCACATAACTTGCTTCACATCCAGCCCACGGCACACGGTAAACAACATTAGACATATAATCTAAAGAAGTTATTTGTTTTAATCTCGTAAAGAAGTTCCCCACTGTCCCAAGATTATAGTACGGTATTCTTAAATTGTCTAAAGAAAAAACACGGGAGAGTACTTGCGATAAGCCTGGAATGAAGGAAAGCTTTCGGTAAGTGATGGCATCACACCGCGCAGGAGCCGTCATATCTGTAATCACACTACTGTGTGTGACACCAAAAATAAGCTTCCTAAGTAAATATTTAGGGTACCCATTATTAAGAAATATTTTAAATATTTTAGTTTTATTCTTAGCGTGAAAAGAGTGATGTGACAGCTTTAAAATTCGATTGTGCATGGCCGTGACCATATTTAACTTTTGGTTAATGGGATGGTTAGATTTGAAATTCAAATACCTGCCAGAGTTCGTTCCCTTCTGATACCAGTCCATCCTTATATCACCTCCCTCCCCCCTAATCAACAACACATCTAAAAACGGTAAAGAATTCTCATTTTCCCTCTCAACAGTAAACTGAACATGAATATTAAAATTATTAAACACACAAAGAACATCGTCAATAAATTCTGGTGGTATAAGGATAATACCAAGTCATCAACATATTTTCTGACAAAACCGAGCTGGCAAGGCAATGTTGGCAAGATCCGCAACAACAAGTAATCGAGTACGATATTGGCGATAATCGGACTCAGCGGGGATCCCATAGGGCTGCTAAAAACCTGGCTGTAAAACACGTCATCCCAGACAAAGTAATTTCTATCAAATAAAAACTTAATAATCTGCATGAACAGTGCCCTGTCCACCCCCGTTGCATTGCTGATAAGTTGCCATTCCTCTTCAATTATCTGAAGGACAAGTTGAAGAGGGATACATGTAAACAAGGAAACCACATCAAAAGACACTAAAACATGGCCATCAGGCAAAAACAAACCCCTGGTACATCTCAACAAAAGTGAAGGAGTCTTTAATGTTGAACCCAGTATAATCTTGAAAAGCTTATTGTTATTGTGCGGGTTGTGTAAAAGTATTTTGTTATCGTAGTATAGTACCTTTGCGATATTTTATTGGGGCAGGTTTGGGGGTTCTCCTTTTTTTGAGCGAAAAAGTCGTTCCGATGTCCACAGCCGTCAGTTTAGTTTGAATGTCCGTAACCGCTGTGTGTGCGTTTTGTGTAGTTGGTTGACATGTTATTAAAGTCCATGCTTGTCGCTGTGTTTTAAGACCATTTATTAGGTATGTACAATCCGTTTTTAGATTGTTCTGTTGTTTGTAATTGTGTTTTTAGTTCCTGAGGAAGCGAAATATTGGATAAATAAAAAAGGTCTAACAAAGAACGCCGTTTTATTTGAGCCGTATCATCCCAAAAAAAGAAATTTATTAGAGGACTCTTCATTTACATTCACTTAACGTATATAAGGCGACGCATGCGCATTTCACGTGCATTTCATGTTTGACAGTAGTTTGTTTATTCCTGTCATTCACAAGTTAGTACTCGGATTTGTAGCTGTTAAACTGCTTTAACATGGATACAGACACAGAAAACTTGTTGGTGTTCTTATGGTGCATGTACGTCAGTGCAAATGGATTTTCATACTTGTTATCGATTAATAAACGTCGGCCAAGAAGGTAGGTTATGTATTTTGCTAGATAGTTATGGACACAGATTAGTCCAGATGACGCAGTTCACGGGAATATGTATGCATATGGAATGAATCTCGCTCGCTTACATCGTCTCACATCGCTCTTGCACTATTAATAAAATTTGCCTAGATGGCGCTTACAGCAGATTTTTTAACGTTGGCAGGAAACTCAAAATTTGTATTTGTTTGAGTCCGGGTCAGTTTTCAAGCCAGTTAGATTTTTAACAATTTTTAAAATACTTAGTATGAAAAAAAGTGTTAAAAATCTACTTGACTTGAATGTTTACTTAAAATATAATAATGCAAATTATAAAAAGTAAATTGTAATTATAATAATTATAACAAACGTATTTGAAGAAAAAATACGGAAACACTAATACTAACATACATTTTATCAAATATGTTTAATTTTCTTTTTCTTTCTCTCAGCATTCCTTTTGTTACTTTCTCCCCTAATTTCCCGGGTTATCCTGGTGCAATACCACTTTATGCCTATGTGGCAGATACTTTCAGTAATGCATTGTTTCATTAATTTCTGATGCTCTTCACAACTAATAAATGAAAAATCGAGGCTCTGCAATTTATTTACGGCTTTCCTAAAACAATTCTCTTGCTTTCGAAGAACAGGTAACTCAAGTTCCAGCTGAGTTATTCCGTAACCAACTACAATTACGAGTTTCTCTGATGGATAGTACAGTGAGGAATTAATTTCACTGTACTCTTTTTCTTTAATGTAGCTGTTGGTTGGTTGGCATGGTTGGCATTGGTCGGAGCATAAATCAGCATAGCAAATATCACAAGTCGTCGTTTTAAATATCCTCTTAGCAATAAACCCGGAAACGTATGCAACAGACATACTTTCCAAAGAGCCTGTTGTCACCAATTTTTCTATATCTGTCAGTATATTTAACATTTTAGGAGTGGAAGACCCAACTGATGGAGATGGAACAGTTTCTGATTGCGTTGTTTCTTCTGTATCTGCTTCAAAAAAGCAACGTAAATTTGTAAGTAGGTGCCTCTTTTCATCTTCGCAATTAGTTCCACTAAAGTTCCGAGCTCTAAGGTTGTTCACAATTTGGGTCTTTAGTGCACTTACAAATTGGGATACAGTAGGATTCTCGTTGCATCCACATGAATATCTAATTGCCCCAAATAGATTTTCCAACGCATCCTGGTTGAATGACCGAGGCTTCTTTATTCCGACAGACTTTAACTGTTCTGTAATTTGTTGGAAAGCATTCAAATTATGCAGCCATCCCTGTTGAGATGGAGGTTTCCATGGATTGGGGTTAGTCATGTCACTAGGTTTTCTTATATACCGCCACCTCGATATTTTCTGAAGACTTTCTTTCCAGAAGTTAACATGTCCACTGTCTTCGGTAACTAAACGTCTGTAAAATATCGAATTCTTGAAAAAGCTTCCTACATTATTATTAAATAAAAAAATTTACAATGTTGACGTACGTATTGTAATAAAAGAATTAATGATATATTATTGAAATAGATATTAGTTTTTGATAATATTATGATATTATTGATAAATAAATAAAATAAAGAACAATAGTAACAATAAATAAAAAGTTTTCATTTAATCTCGATTATAATTATGCTGCAATCACCATACTTAATAAATATCAATATTTACCTGTATGGTTTACCATCTGGAGGAGATACTGTTGTTCCATTAAAACTGTCAAACAGCTCATCCACATCTTTGACAAACATTGCTGTTGCAATAGCTCGTGATGGCAGTCTACCTACAAAGCAACTTATTATATTAATGCATTGTAATTAGCCTTAAAGAATGTTTATTACCACTTTGTACTCCGTAATAAACAGCAGTGGACATTGCTCTGCTCATAGTTCGTGCAGCTACTTTAACTTTCATAGATTGTGCAACTCGAGGAGCCAAATATTCATCCTTTATTTTATAGAGTATACGAAAGCATAGCTGGTTTTTCTTATCGGCTTCATATATCTCCACTATATCAGACCATCGTGCCTGTAACAACTCCTGCTTTCCTTCCAACGTTGCACATGGGAAAGCAATGTTGTGTGCTCTGAATAAATTCCTCGTACACTTTAATAAGTAAGGAACATCAAATAAGGTGAATATCTTTCTTCCATCAACCACTATGTATGGGGAATCTTGACGTGACCCCATATCCTTAAGAGCCTTAACATTGGCAGTGCCCATGTCGCATACTGTAGCAATGATTGGAATTTTAACTTTGTGCATAGCATGGTGAAGCAGCAATTGCAAGTTTTCTGATGATATTCCCTTATGGGTAAAATAGTATGCAATTGGCTGCTTCCAATTTGAGGAAATTCCTTGTGCAAGAAACACCAAAGCATATCGGGCCATATGTTCAGTCCTTTTACCTCATCCAATCCTTTGCCCTGTTATACTGTATGTGTTCCCTTATGGCCATTTCATCGAATGCTAGCGTGACATATCGGTCTTTCTCTTCAATTTTTTCAATACATTGTGCAACATGGCTTAAAATATGTTTATTAATCCCAACCTCAAATGAAATACGACGAAGTAGTCGGTTTAAAGTATCCTTGGATGGGAGCGCAGTCCATTTTCGTAGTAAGGCATAGCACCTGGGACTGCACTTATATAACGCTAAGCCCATCACTTTTTCATCTACAGTCCACCGTCTGCCATGAGGATGCCGTGCACCACAGCGTACTTGACCCATTACGAACGTTGCACTAGTTGGTGTTAATTGCTTCAACAAGTTATTTATGCGCAATTCGATGGAGGAGTCACTCAGTAATGCCTTTATGGTCTTGCCTCGTTGTATGCATTCTTTTTGAATTTTTCGTAATTGACCTATCTTGTTCCTTAAGATTCGTTTTAATGCTAGTTTCTTTGCAGAAGCTTTCTGAAAAAGAAAATAGTGTATTTACAAGTGCTATTATGAGAAGTGTGGTAAAAGTAATAAGACGCAAAAAGTTGACAAATTAGTAATATCCATTTAACTTGTGTTTAACTCATCAACCTACGGAGACCAATATAGATTGCAGTAGGTAACAATATAAAGATAATCTTTGAGAAAACAAATTTGGAGCCCACTTTGTTAAGGTATATAGTTTTACACAATTTTAAATTACATATTTGGTGGTGCAAGATCAGCACGTGCAGCATGTGCGTTTTTTCAGTATTTATTTTCGTGCAGTAAAGTAAAAATAGATGTTCAGGTAATGAGAAAATGTTGTTTCCTTTTTTAATGATTTAGAACATTGTTTAAATGATGCTCACCTTAGAGATAGCGGCTTCCGGCACAGGAGGTGAACAATATGAAGGGTTTACATTTGAAACATCTAACGATAAGGAACTGGCTGATGGTGCAAATACTTGTTCAGCAGATGGAGAAACTTGGGTCTAAGTTTCAAATGGAAAGAGTATGAAATGATATTAAAATTATTGATACTATTGTTACTTACAACTGAAGTAGAAGGGTGATAAGAAAAAGATTGTGATGTTCCTGGATTCTGGAAATTGCGATAGTATATTAAAATAAATATATTACTGAAATAAATATATGCAATCATACTTGAACTTCAGTAATTATCCTTTCCATACTTATCGGGATAGATCGGGATAGATTGAGTTTGTTACAACATTTGTAACACCATTAAGGAGGCGAGGCAGATTAAGACATATATATATATATATATATAAGTAAAACGTTTTACTTATAATAATAATAATAATAATCTTTATTTGTCATTGATCCATGTAGATATAGACAATTGTCAGTATACAAAATAAGCATAAAATAAGTATAAATCAGTACAGATCAGCGCAGAAAAACCAATACAAAACGACAAATTAAATCACACAGTTTAAAATTAGTTGGAGCAAGTGATGTAGTCGTCAATATTATAAAATTCTCCTTCCAACAGATACGCGTGGAGCGCCCTCTTGAATTGTTTCCGACTATCAATACGCATCAAAGCCAAAGGCAATGCGTTGTAAACCCTGATCATCATATACAAGGCTGCTTCAAAAGCAGACGTGGTATGTTGTGGAATTGCCAGACGCGAAGAATTGCGGGTCTGAAGTGAGCCTGATATGTCACCGTTTGTTACAAACTGATTGAAATTTTCTCTACAAAACAATAAGAGGCCGTAAATATACAAGCAAGGCAATGTTAGAAAATTCAATGCTTTAAAATGTCCTCTACAAGATTCACGATGGTCGAGGCGTTGCATACATCTAACAAATCGCTTCTGCAACCTAAAGAGTCTCACTGAATGTGTCGACGCACCCCAAAGAATTATTCCATACCTCAGCACAGACTCGACAGAGGCAAAGTAATATTGTCTCAGTGTGCCTACGCTGACATTATCCCGGAGTTTGTAGATCGAAAAATATAGTTTGTTTAATTTTTTGCTGGTGTAGTCAATGTGCGTCTCCCACTTCAGCGACTCCTGCAGGTATGCTCCCAGAAATTTCACGTCCGTACTACGCGGGATAGACCTCCCCTCGGACCTAACCAGCAGCGAAACCCTGGGTGAATCCAAAGAAAAATGCAAGACTGCTGTTTTGCTGCCGTTCAAAATTAAATTATTAGCCCTGGACCAGTCCCCCATACAAGCTACCGCACGGGTTGTCATCGCTGATAGCTGGGACACATTGTTGGCTTTGATGATCAGTGTCGTATCATCTGCAAATTGAAACAATTCGCCCATCTGCAGATAAGCTGACAAATCGTTGACGTACATCAAGAATAGCAGTGGGCCAAGAATCGACCCCTGGGAAACACCCACTTCCATCAAAGATGATTGATCGGAATACGCGCCGGGCACTCGCACCCTCTGACGTCTGCGCTGCAGATACGATTCAATCAATCGGCCCGAAACTCCCCTGACTCCATACGACGAGAGCTTGTTCAGGAGGATGCCGTGGTCCACCGTGTCGAATGCCCTGGACAAATCAAAGAAGATTGCTGCTATATGACGTCTCGCATCAACGTGTCCCAAAATCTCAGTAATCGAACCAAACAGAGCCTTTTCACAAGACGAACCCGGCAGAAAACCAAACTGAGTTGGAGAAATAAGGTTATGGTCACGGAAGAATACATACAATCTCCTATATATGAGTCTCTCAAAAATCTTGGACAAAGTCGGCAGAAGAGAAATGGGGCGATAATTCCCGATATCATGTCTTGACCCACGCTTATGAACTGGAAGTACCACAGCCTCCTTCAAACTATCCGGGAAGACTCCACTAGTGAGCATTAAATTACAGAGGTATATCAACACCTCAATCATGGAAGGCCCCGATACCTTCACGATATAGGATGGCACATGATCGATACCAGCGGAATACTTTCCCGAAATCGACGCCAATATCTCCATCAGCTCGCCCGCATCAGTCGGGTGCAGGTATATACTGGTAGCGGAAACAGTATGAACTGAAGTGCCCACCTCACGATGCTCCGCCTGCAAAGCCGGAAAAAACTTGTCGCGAAACAACTCCGCAACCAGCAATGGCTCCTCCACCGAACCATCATCAACCGCAAGCCTGATTAGCGTATCAGCTTCTGTCCTCCCCGCCACGTTCTTTACAATATTCCAAACGGTCTTCGTTCTACATGTTGACGATACAACCCTAAAGTCATTATATTCCCGTTTCGTTTTGCATATTAAGCTTTTCAGGCATTGCTTCCTATACCTATACTGCTGCCATAAATTTGCGTCATCAAGACGTCGACAAAAATAATACAAATTGCGGAGATCGTCCGACATATGCCTTATCTCATTGTTATACCAATGATGCTTGGATTGCCTAATAGGGGATTTCCTCAATGGAAAGTGTTTATCAAAATAGAAATTAAAAATATTTAAAAAAATATTAAACTTAACATTCGTATCAGGCTCACAGTCATAAACTTCCCCCCAACTCTCATTTGCAATACCGGTTATGAATGCATCGACATCTACCGTGCGGAACACACGTCTGTCTTGAACCGGAATCGCAGTAATCGGGCCTGGAATTCTAAGTGAACAATGCAAGGAACAATGGTCAGAAAGACCCGGATCGTCCAAAAAACACTCTACATCACTCGCTCCAAAGTTACAAAACACATTGTCAATACAATTGGCTTGTCTTGTACCCTGTCTGAAACATCTCGACATGTTGTACGAAGTGAACAAGCCAACAACATCACGACATTCACGACTTTCACTGTTAAAATTAATATTAAAATCGCCACACACTATTATATATCTGTATCTGTCGCATACAACACCTAATAAAGAGCTCATATTCAACAAAAAGACATTAATATCACTCGACGGTGATCTATATATACACACACATAATATTCGTACATGGTCACATATAAAACTAGCACAACAATATTCAAAATGGGATTCAATTGGTTCTGCTGGTACATTCTCGACCTTCATAACATGTCCCTTCCTAGCATATATGGCACAACCACCGCCCCTATTTATTATACGACAGTAGTGATTTACAAGTATGTAATTGGCTAACTTCTCAAGTTGTATCGTATCCGAACTTTGCCAGTGCTCCGTTAGACAGATCACATCAACACCACGAGTCATCAAAAATACATCTATCAGTTCTGTTTTATTTCTAATACTTCTTATGTTGTAACACATAAGTGACAAATGGGTGTCTTTGTAGTCCGTGTTAGGAACACTGGTTAGAAGTATCCTTGCCCTGATGGGGATTTAAGTGGATGTTTCTTAAATTATTGACATTTATGTGAGATGGTGTTGTCTCACATGTTAGTAGTTTGTCAGTAATCATTGCAACTACTGCGGAAAACAGCTTACGTTTACCTTTAGTGCTTAGGTGAACACCATGAGGTTGCATGTCAAATTGAGATAATATGCTATTTACGTCAAAGAAATCAGAAAATCCCACGCCAAAATTTGAAATCGCATAATAAAGGTTGCAATTTAATTCATAAATATGTTCATTAATACGCGATGTATAATCTCTCTGATAGGGCACCGATACGATAATAAGGTTTGTATGGGAAAGAGAAGATATTACCGTCTTAATACATTTCACTCTCAATCGTCGACCTTGTAATGCGTTGTTTGAACCGGCCATTATCACGACAAAGTCCTCCATTCCGTATGAATGTGTTAACCGGTTGACATTCTCGGTTACATCCTCAAAGGTAGCATTTGGCTTAAACATACATTCCACCTGATACTGATTAAGGTCAAATTTGCGCCGTACAATATAGGATGCGTCTCTACACTGGCTATCCCCCAAGATTAGAAGTTTTCCTTTTCTTCGCACAGAGAAACCCAGAGAAGAGTTTGACTGCTCAATACAAGATGGCCCTGGGTGCGCACTTAACTGGCAAGTGTCGGGTTTATTTACATTGGTGTTGTAGGTTAATAATTTAGTTCCCGTCTTCTTTGAGCTGTCCGATGAGTTTAGCTCTCTTGCAGTATTGTTTGTACAAATCATCACCGCCAACTCCTCCATTTGCTTGGTAATAGATTCCCTCAACAGTTGCACATCATATGCCAGTGCAGAAAAGCCATCACAGTCCGAAACAGTAGCCACAGAAACATCATGAGAAACATTTGCAGTGCCAAATTCCGAGATGGATTTGTCCATGACCTTTTTATTCAGTGCGGCCAGCCTGGATCTAAGGCTCATTATTTGCTCGTCACATTTGCATGTTGGAGGAGGCAAGGTACCGCAACAAATTACTTTTTCCATGTCATTAACGAACATGTTTTTTATGCGAAGCACACATGATGGATGATACCTTTTCTCACATTTATCACATACAACACTATTTTTCACTGATACCGAACATTTTCCACATATATTTTCCTTAACTTTATTTGCTGGCGCCATTTTTCAACGATAACTTCAAAACGATAACTTTAAAAATCATCGAGGCAGGATACTTATACATAACGATCGTGAAAATCTAAAGTTAAATATATATATATATATATTAATCTGCCTCGCCTCCTTAATGGTGTTACAAATGTTGTAACAAACTCAATCTATCCCACCACAGTAAATGTTAAATGGGTATAAAAATACATAATACATGAAGTCTTCATTACAAAGAGCTAATATATAGTTTGTAATAAATAAATAGTCATAATTTAGGTCTCTACTGAGTATTTGGTGAAGGGCTCTTGACTTAACAGTTTCGCGTAATGCGACATAAAATATAAATCCCGATAGCGCGGCTACAAGCCAAAAGAAGTGATTAACATGTGCAATATGTAGTGAATTTAATGTAGTTTTATCAAATACCAACCTTCTTTTAATAACCGCGCATTACATAAAGTAGGAAAATTTGCCTTTGTTTCGCGCGCTCCAGCGGCCAAACCACTGAACAAAAAAATACACTTGAGCGCGCCTTTTATAGGAAATTTAGTGTACTTTATTTTTGCATATAGTGGTCTACGTCGAAATGTGAATAGTTTTATGATCTTTTCGCCAAAAACTGAGGAAAAGTAAAAAATTTTGAGATTTTTTGCGTTGTGTAGCCGTATCCGTGAGAAGTAGCAAAGTTGAAATTCGGATTCAGCACCCAAAAAGCATATAGAATGAAAGAAAAAAATACGTCTATATTTTTTTCCTGGTACAGGCACCCTCGGAAGCGACTGAACTAATTTGCATTGGGAATCAAACATTAATTTCTATCGGTATATGATTCTCATGTAATCTTTCAGGTCGATTAGGTGGCAAAGGGCCATGGGAATGGTTCCGAACGGAGTGTTGTCGACAAACATTAAAATTTGTGATCGACATTTCTGTGAAAGTAGTTTTCTCCCTAAAAGGTTTGTTATGCGTTTAAAGCCAGATGCTGTGCCGACAATAAGGGCTCCCCAGATAAGTATGGAAAGGATAATTACTGAAGTTCAAGTATGATTGCATATATTTATTTCAGTAATATACTTATTTTAATATACTATCGCAATTTCCAGAATCCAGGAACATCACAATCTTTTTCTTATCACCCTTCTACTTCAGTTGTAAGTAACAATAGTATCAATAATTTTAATATCATTTCATACTCTTTCCATTTGAAACAGACCCAAGTTTCTCCATCTGCTGAACAAGTATTTGCACCATCAGCCAGTTCCTTATCGTTAGATGTTTCAAATGTAAACCCTTCATATTGTTCACCTCCTGTGCCGGAAGCCGCTATCTCTAAGGTGAGCATCATTTAAGCAATGTTCTAAATCATTAAAAAAGGAAACAACATTTTCTCATTACCTGAACATCTATTTTTACTTTACTGCACGAAAATAAATACTGAAAAAATGCACATGCTGCACGTGCTGATCTTGCACCACCAAATATGTAATTTAAAATTGTGTAAAACTATATACCTTAACAAAGTGGGCTCCAAATTTGTTTTCTCAAAGATTATCTTTATATTGTTACCTACTGCAATCTATATTGGTCTCCGTAGGTTGATGAGTTAAACACAAGTTAAATGGATATTACTAATTTGTCAACTTTTTGCGTCTTATTACTTTTACCATACTTCTCATAATAGCACTTGTAAATACACTATTTTCTTTTTCAGAAAGCTTCTGCAAAGAAACTAGCATTAAAACGAATCTTAAGAAACAAGATAGGTCAATTACGAAAAATTCAAAAAGAATGCATACAACGAGGCAAGACCATAAAGGCATTACTGAGTGACTCCTCCATCGAATTGCGCATAAATAACTTGTTGAAGCAATTAACACCAACTAGTGCAACGTTCGTAATGGGTCAAGTACGCTGTGGTGCACGGCATCCTCATGGCAGACGGTGGACTGTAGATGAAAAAGTGATGGGCTTAGCGTTATATAAGTGCAGTCCCAGGTGCTGTGCCTTACTACGAAAATGGACTGCGCTCCCATCCAAGGATACTTTAAACCGACTACTTCGTCGTATTCCATTTGAGGTTGGGATTAATAAACATATTTTAAGCCATGTTGCACAATGTATTGAAAAAATGGAAGAGAAAGACCGATATGTCACGCTAGCATTCGATGAAATGGCCATAAGGGAACACATACAGTATAACAGGGCAAAGGATTGTATCGATGGAATAGAAGACCCTTATGTACCTACTTTATGTAATGCGCGGTAATTAAAAGAAGGTTGGTATTTGATAAAACTACATTAAATTCACTACATATTGCACATGTTAATCACTTCTTTTGGCTTGTAGCCGCGCTATCGGGATTTATATTTTATGTCGCATTACGCGAAACTGTTAAGTCAAGAGCCCTTCACCAAAAGTTTAGTAGAGACCTAAATTATTACTATTTATTTATTACAAACTATATATTAGCTCTTTGTAATGAAGACTTCATGTATTATGTTTTTTTATACCCATTTAACATTTGCACATTTACTGTGGTGGGATAGATTGAGTTTGTTACAACATTTGTAACACCATTAAGGAGGCGAGGC
Organism: Melinopterus prodromus; assembly: GCA_964023965.1. Classification (NCBI taxonomy): domain Eukaryota; kingdom Metazoa; phylum Arthropoda; class Insecta; order Coleoptera; family Scarabaeidae; genus Melinopterus; species Melinopterus prodromus. Next base: position 64,329,245 of record OZ030390.1, read on the forward strand.
AGATTAAGACATGTATATATATATATATATATATATATATATATATATATAGGGAGTGAATTCTCGCAGTCTGCATACATTAATATGAACATTGGAAATAGTTAATACAAGATGGCGGTAGTTTTTAAGTTCAAAAACTACAGCCACGCCTGGGATTCGAACCCAGATATACGGATTGCCGAAAAAAAAAAAACGTCGGACCGGCAATCCGTATATCTGGGTTCGAATCCCAGGCGTGGCTGTAGTTTTTGAACTTAAAAACTACCGCCATCTTGTATTAACTATTTCCAATGTTCATATTAATGTATGCAGATTTCTGCGAGAATTCACTCCCTTTATAATTCAATCATGCATTCAATGCAATAACCTAGATAATACTTGACACATTACATCTGATAGGTGTCACAATTGTAATATGTCTAAAGGTAGAAACTTCTACTCATATTCCTTTAAGTGACAAATAAACCTACTGAATGTCATAGGTCACGTTAGTCTAATTGGTAAAACGTCGGACCGGCAATCCGTATATCTGGGTTCGAATCCCAGGCGTAGCTGTAGTTTTTGAACTTAAAAACTACCGCCATCTTGTATTAACTATTTCCAATGTTCATATTAATGTATGCAGATTTCTGCGAGAATTCATTCCCTATATATATATATATATATATATATATATATATATATATATACATGTCTTAATCTGCCTCGCCTCCTTAATGGTGTTACAAATGTTGTAACAAACTCAATCTATCCCACCACAGTAAATGTGCAAATGTTAAATGGGTATAAAAAACATAATACATGAAGTCTTCATTACAAAGAGCTAATATATAGTTTGTAATAAATAAATAGTAATAATTTAGGTCTCTACTAAACTTTTGGTGAAGGGCTCTTGACTTAACAGTTTCGCGTAATGCGACATAAAATATAAATCCCGATAGCGCGGCTACAAGCCAAAAGAAGTGATTAACATGTGCAATATGTAGTGAATTTAATGTAGTTTTATCAAATACCAACCTTCTTTTAATTACCGCGCATTACATAAAGTAGGTACATAAGGGTCTTCTATTCCATCGATACAATCCTTTGCCCTGTTATACTGTATGTGTTCCCTTATGGCCATTTCATCGAATGCTAGCGTGACATATCGGTCTTTCTCTTCCATTTTTTCAATACATTGTGCAACATGGCTTAAAATATGTTTATTAATCCCAACCTCAAATGGAATACGACGAAGTAGTCGGTTTAAAGTATCCTTGGATGGGAGCGCAGTCCATTTTCGTAGTAAGGCATAGCACCTGGGACTGCACTTATATAACGCTAAGCCCATCACTTTTTCATCTACAGTCCACCGTCTGCCATTTATTTGTCACTTAAAGGAATATGAGTAGAAGTTTCTACCTTTAGACATATTTCAATTGTGACACCTATCAGATGTAATGTGTCAAGTATTATCTAGGTTATTGCATTGAATGCATGATTGAATTATAAAGGGAGTGAATTCTCGCAGAAATCTGCATACATTAATATGAACATTGGAAATAGTTAATACAAGATGGCGGTAGTTTTTAAGTTCAAAAACTACAGCCACGCCTGGGATTCGAACCCAGATATACGGATTGCCGGTCCGACGTTTTTTTTTTTTCGGCAATCCGTATATCTGGGTTCGAACTTAAAAACTACCGCCATCTTGTATTAACTATTTCCAATGTTCATATTAATGTATGCAGATTTCTGCGAGAATTCACTCCCTATATATATATATATATATATATATATATATATATATATATATATATATATATATATATATATATATTTGATCAGAAATGAATCGAATAAGTTATGTCCGTCTGTGTACACGATAACTGCCGTAATTTTGAAGTAAGATCTGAAATTTGGTATACAAGCAGTATAAAAATACATAATACAATAAGTATTCATTAAAAAGAGGTAATATATAGTTTTTAATAAATAAGTAGTAATAATTTAGGTCTCTACTGAGTATTTGGTGAAGGGCTCTTGAATTATCAGTTTCGCGTAATGCGACAATAAACCCGATCTCGCGGCTACACGGTTTGGCCAAAAGAAGTGATAATATCTGCCATTTGTAGTGAATTTAATGTAGTTTTATCAGAATCTAAGATTTTTTTCATTACCGGACATTACATAAGCTAGTAAAATTTGCCCTTCTTTCGCGCGCTCTAGCGGCCAAACCACTCAACCAAAAAATACACTTGAGGATGTTTTTTATAGCAAATTTAGTGTACTTTACTTTACTTTTGTGTATAGTAGTCTACGTCGAAAAGTGCATAGTTTTATGATTTTTTCGCAAAAACTGCAAAAAGGTAAAAAAATTTGAGGTTTTTGCGATTTTCGTTGTGAAGCCATATCCGTGGGAAGTAGCAAAGTTGAAATTCGGATTCGGCACCCCAAAAAACATATAAAATGAAAAAAGAAATTCTTCTACTTCTTCTAAAAAAATTTTCCTGCCAAAACACCATTTGACTGGACTAAATAAAAGTGTACGAGAAAAAGTAAAAAATATGGTAACAGTAAATATTCTTGCTTTTCTCTTGAAACTTGAGATGTCTCAAAATGAAACAAACGACTTTCGGCGATGCATACTAAGGAAACCCCTAAGGAAAATGGAAAATTATTGTAATGTCTACTCACCTCTCAAGTTGTCGCGGGAAGCAAAACATTTTGCTAACTTCCAACTCACTTGCACCGCACAAAATACAAAACATCATTTTTAAATATCGTAAAAATTCAATTTGTTTGGGAATACCCTCGCTGTGACAAATACAAACTGACACAAAGGAAGTAAACGTCATCTATGGATACTATACAAAAGTTTTTCAAATTTTCCAGCCAGATTCCTCTTATTACTATCTGCGATAGTGGCGCCTCTAACCATATTTCAATATTTTGTTGGTTAAGCATAGATTTATGCCAACTTGAATACACATGATAGAGATGGAGATATGCCGCATACAGTTTGAGGTTTCTGCTGTCTCTGTAGTACTCTGTGGTTATGGATATACATACAATGTATTTATGTATTTTGATATAATTGTTTCTAGGTGGTGGGTGCGTCCTATTTATCAGAATCGAATTAAACAAGGCGATTATCACAATTTAATGTCAGAGATGAGATCATATGACCCTGCAATGTTTTTTCACTATACAAGATTAACACTGGAACAATTTGACGATTTGCTTTCAATTGTGGCACCTCTAATTACAAAGAAAAGTAATAGAGCTCCGTTCAGCTATTACTTTACGGTATACTATTTACAATACTTACGAAGTAGAATGACGACTATTGTAACTGTTTTATAGGTTTCTAGCAACGGGATGTTCGCTACAAACTTTAGCTTTCCAGTTGAGAATTGGTAAGAATTAGAATTAGAGAATGTGAGTCTGGCCGCTCAACCAGCCATCCACTGCGACCGCAGGGGTCTATTGTGGCTCACCTACTACTACTAGTAGCTAATGTTATACTTCACCGTCCAGGTCCAGTTCTTTAATGAGCCTGATTATCCTATCGGGTGGTGTGTTCTCAAGGTCTTGTAGTTTGATTTTGGTCGTGCCGAAAATCCTGACCCTGATGCCCATCCGCGGCTGGACAGGAGCAGATAACATGCTCCATTGTGTTTCATCATCTTCTAGGCATAGGCGACACTCAGTGGTATCGGTTAGTCCTATCTTGTTAAGATGATGCCTGAGTCGGCAGTGTCCCGTGAACGCAGCAGTCATGGTTTTGATGTCCACTCTGCTTAAGTTCAGCCAGGATTCAGTTCTGAAATGTCTCATCCCAGGGCATCCTGACCAGAAATCCAAGGATTTCATAACCATCCATCTCTTCGGGATTCTCTCGGGATTCCAAGAGATGGTTCTGGCCCCTCTGGAACTGTGTTGGCCACCACCCTGGCCAGGGAATCGGCAACTTCGTTTCCCTGTATGCCAGCGTGGCCAGGCACCCATACTAGGGTGACCCTGTTTGCCTTCCCCAGACCGGATAATGTTCTCCTACAGTTTTTTACGACGAGAGATTGGTATCTGGTGGTCGCCAGCGAGCGGAGCGCCGCTTGGCTGTCGGAGAAGATTTGAATTGATTTGCCTGCCCAGTTCCTCTTGAGGATTTCCTGGGCGCAGACATCGATGGCAGTTATCTCTGCCTGTAGTATAGTCGCAAATTTGCCAAGGATGCAGCTTATCTCTGTTCTTGGTTTGCCTCCGTAGACTCCTAGACCGGTGCCAAAGTTGGTACTGGAGCCATCAGTAAACCAGGAGGAATCGGCCTGGAGCAGGGAGGATTCCCTCCTTCCCCAGTCGTCTCTACTTGGTAGTAGGACGTTGAACGATGTCTACCAGCTGTATTCGGCAGGGATGGTATCACTTCTCACGCCCAGTAGTACGTAGAATTGGTAAAGCGACTGCATGTAATATTGTACGGGAAACAAGTCAAGCAATATGGGACAGTTTACATGCAAAAGTTTTTTATAAAACCTTCTACTGAACGTTGGCGAAAAGTATCGCAGGAGCTTGAGTGCCGATGGAATTTTCCCCACTGCATAGGTAGTTTCAATATTCAGCAAATAAATTATCAGATTTTTACTAATATACACTATTATTTTAGGTGCACTGGATGGAAAGCATATAAGAATACAGGCCCCTCCACTTTCAGGCACTGAATATTTTAATTATAAGCAATATTTCAGTGTAATACTAATGGCAATGTGTGACGCAAATTACAAATTTACCTTTGTCGATATAGGAGCAGTGGGTTCAGAAAGTGATGGTGGTGTATTTGGCAGAAGTAACTTTGCAAAACTCCTGGAATCCAACAAAATAAATATTCCACCACCAGAAAAGATCCGTTCTTATTCGGACTGCATTTTTCCGTATTTTATAGTAGCTGATGAGGCATTTCCGCTGCAGCAAAATATTATACGACCATACCCTGGAAGGTCATTGAATAAACCACAATTAGTATTCAATTATCGATTGTCCCGTGCAAGAAGAGTCATTGAAAATGCATTTGGAATTTTGGTGCCTCGGTGGAGGATATTTCAAGGACCAATTATTGCAAATGTTGAAAATGTAGAAAAATATACTCAAGCTGCTGTATGTTTGCACAACTACCTACTAATGTGGGATGAAACAAGACAAAAGCAAGTACAGAAATACTGTCCTGCAAATTTTGTTGATTCAGAACACAATGGTAATCTTTAGTTAGTTTTAAGTAAGAGAACGATTATATTGGTATTCACAGTCAAGTGCTACAACCATCAAACAGACTGGGCAGCAACAATGCCAAAAAAAAGGTAGAAATCATCTATCCCAGTACTTCTTAAGTGAAGAAGGCCAAGTGTCCTGGCAAGATACTTATATAGCCAGGGGTACAAAGCGCCGACGTACTTAAATTTTGTTTAGTTTCATTAGTTTGTTTATGTATTATTTAATCTACAATAAATATTTAAGAAAAGTTTATTTTTTAATCGCTATCCTCGAAATCCATCATAGAAAATACATTTTTTTAAAGCCTTTTTCTTTTTTTCGCTTTTTTTTAGAAATGATGTAAATGACTGCCCAGACAATATATTTTCGTCCAAAGTGGGAACTGTAGACGGAGTGTCTCTTTTAATCATTTTAGCCGTCACATTTCTCATGCAGTCGCTCATCTCCGACAATGTGGTTGCAATCACAGTTGATCCTCGTCTTCTTTTATTAGTTGGGGCTTCAGAAAGACCCGCAGCTTCTGACGTTGATGTTTGCCCTTCGCTCTCCACAAACGGGACAGGTGACAGCAATTCGCTAGAACAACCCTCGCTGGAAACGGGCTCTTCAATTTCTATGAGTTCCGATAGTTGTTGCGTCTCCGTATCTAGTCCAATTCTTTTAAAATTGGAATTTGTTCTGAAAAACAAACTTTAAAATATGAAAAGTTTAAATATAGCTACCAAAAAATACTTTTCCTAAATAAAATATTTGAATCTAGCCATTTCAGAGCTTGCAACCACTCCCACTCTGGTTTTTCCTCGGTCCCGCTTCCGCTAGGCTGCTTTGTATTTCTCTCCCTGACATACTTCTCGCGCAGGTACTTCCACCGAGTTTGAACAGCTTCCGCTAATAGCATATAAGTATATTATTTTCTTTTATTGTTGCTATGTTTTACAACATCTTACCCGAATATCCTCCGAGAAGTCGTCCCATCTCCGCCCAAGAATTTTGCTTTTTTCGGATGTCCTTAAAATCTGACCGCCTCTTGTCGTAGAAGTGAGGGTACGTACCCACCAGTTGGATGAGTTGTCCGTCTTCCATAATCAACAATCCCAAACGCTTGCAGCAAGACTACTGAAAATTGAGGTTATGATTCGGTTCACCGAACTGCCAAAACGAGAGCCTCTGGTTGGTGCAATTAGTACACGTAGCAATGCTAAGTTGAGGTTGAACCAACAATTCCGTACGCTACGTTAATTTTCTTTACGTAAAGTTGAATGTAAACGAACACATTTAATTCAACGATGTTCAACTTTCGCTAACTTTTAATTTTTCGTACGCTAATTTAAGTCAATTTAAGTAAGTGGATGTAAACGATACTTAACATGTAACGCCTAACGTGTCATGTTGACGTTAAGGGACCCGGAGCATCGACTTCGTCCGAATTACTACAAATCCGAACAGCGCCGAGCGCCATCCCATTCATGACAATTTACTATAGACGAATATGTGTGTCCCTAGATTTTAAACTAGGAACGAGAGGGAGCGATGTAAACATAACCATAACATAACCCTCAAAGATGATAGAGTGTGATATTATGTGTTGTGAATATGAACGTATTTTGGTAATGTACTGATGCATTTATAGCCATCGCATTTACAAAGAGGTAATATGTGGTGGGCAATTCCCCGTTACTACACTCCGAAACTTATTTTGTGATCCAATGAGAATAGTATAGGTTTGGTTTGATCATGCGATATTATGTAAAAGTTAAACTTGTAAGTAAATAATAAAATAAACCTCATTTATTCGAAATAATAAAATAAAAGACATGTCAATAACTTACGTTATCTCATTATATTAGAGTACATTAGAGTATATTTCAGTAGGCTTTCTAAGTAGTATGTTACGTTGTTATGGTGTTACGGATTAATAAAAAAGAAGAGTTATAATCAGTGATAATAAAATGTATCGTTAACGAAGTGCCTAATTTTTTTTTGATTAGAACAAGATCTTACATTTAACATATAAATTAACCCAGTAGGGTATTAATTATTTTGGAACTATGTTTGTATCTTATATTAAATGATTTATACTTACGGGATACTTAAAAAGCCACAAAAAATCATACTTACCGGCTTCGAAATAATAATGTTAAATAGGGTCATATCAATGAGAATCAATAATGGTATTAATAATTTATTAATCATAAATATTCACCATGCTGAAAATACACAGACTAAAAACATTTATGAACAAACATGTAAAATTATACTATCACAATTAAAAAGAAAAGTATCAAAATATTCTTACACTAAATCTACCTTAAATATAAAATATGAATATACAATAGGCTATTCATTCATTTTGTTTCAATAAAAATAAGAAATATTCAACTATAAAAGAATACAGTAATGCATTTCCCCATCACCTTAGTAAGTATCCTAGAGGTAGGTATAGGCAAGATTTATCTATATATATATATATATATAGGTATACAAATTGGAGTACCTACATTTATTTTAAAATCGTGTAAGGACAAATATTATTTGAAAATAAGAGCGAAATTTGATATGTGTACATAACACATCAAAACACACATTGAATGTATGACTGGTTGCAGTTACACACTGTATTCCCTATAAATTGAAATATGTAAAGAATATATTCAGTACCAAAAATTACAAGTAGGTACTTTAAAAATAATTACTTGTACAGATATATAGGGTTTCTTATCATCTCCTACGCAACTTGTAGAAGAAAATATGTAAAAACCCTTTGACATTAATAACAATATTATGTAACAATCAAAATTACTGATAGTAAATAAAACCCTTGCTATGTAGGCTTGGGCAGTTTATTGCTCTACTGTGCCTTCAACATTCCTACATTTTGCTCGGTAATCTCCGGCTTCCTCAGGGCCTACAATAATAAACAGTTTCACAAAGTGGGTACGGGATGGTGGTATAATCATTACTTACTACTTACTAGCTGTACTTAACTAGTAAGTGTGAAATAGGGTAATATTCTACCTATGTACTGATAAAGTCAGAGATAAACTAGCAAAATGTTGAAAAAACAGTAGAGCAATACAACTACCCACGACTACGTAGCTAGACTTTCATTTACTATCCCCACACAAATAGTCGATAATCCAAACCCCGCAATAAAATTACTGTTACACATCATAATAGTACCCTGCATGTTACGTACATTTTTAAATCATATCATATCCTGAAATAGTGACTTTCTTGAATTGGTTCTCCGCTAAACCTATATGTTCATATACCTAACTAACCGCTAAAAAATCTCTCACCCACTAGTCTCATCTTCCTTGCCTACCTAAAAAGTTATCCATAATCTAGGTTGATACTGGGACTAGGTATGTCTTTGAATATTTATACAAAGCATACGTTACGCAACGTATATAGTATCTTCGGATTGAAGTATGAAACTGGTCTTCGGATATTGCTCTAGTTACGTCAAAGTGTTTACCTGTTGATAGTAATTATTATTAGCATATATAGATAGTTTAATAAAACAATTACTAACTTTATTACTGTTGCAGAGCATATTTACGAACACTAATCAGCCCACTAAACTATTTATCAATTTATATTGGCTGGTAATGTGTTTTTCGGCACAGTTTTTCTTCATTGAAACCATTTATCCAGCTATAACATTAGGAAATTAGCAACCAGTCACTCTAACCTAAAAAATTAAACAATTAAATTATTGTTTGCATCCACTGGTCGTTTCCCATATCAGAGACGTCTTGATATAGGTGTTGTTCACATCACAGGCTTGGATTACGTTTTTTTGTGATTTTGAATTACTTACTTTGTTTGTGCGGTCATATTTATTAAAATTGCCAATTACATAACCTACAAAGCTGGTTACTGGCAGCCTGGCAGCACTGTCGGCAACCTAACTCCTAGGGACCAAACATCCCTGTTGATTCTTTCTTTGCGGACAGGTATTTATGAATGAACCGGGAAGACACGAAGGCGCTTCGGACTCTGCGGAGTACGGACGGTACCGGCCGTCTCAAGGGACCGTCTCACGAGTCCTACACCCAACAACTCGGAAACATTCGGGCAGCTTCGTAACGTTGGAAATCATAATTTTGTGGGCGGGGTTGCGTAGTAAACGGACGCGTAAATCTGGTTACTTACTAAAGTCACTATTTGTCATTTATGTTATGTGTACAGTGAAATGTCAATGATACTAAATTATGTATTGATATTTTATATGGTGTTTTCATAATATGAACATGAGGAAGTAAAAATGAATTGAAATGGTTGGAGGAAATTATACTACATTCTCTAACCTACACATCCATCACATAGTGGTATGAATAACATACCGATACCAAAGTTAAATATCTTTGCCGATACCTACATACTGTAGATACTTGTGTGTAGACCGTATGGTACTTCATTATAATTTATTGAGTTTATTTTAGCCCACAAATTTTAGGTTGCCCAAGGGATTATATATTAACCTTAATAAATACATTTTTATGCAATAATACCACATACCACACATACCACACAACGTGATAGAATAAAAATAGATTAGGTACTGCGTTGCGTACTGTTATTCAATGCAACGTTCTAAAAGAAAATAAGGAAGTAATTATGACGAAGTATGCTTGAGAAGCTACGTACTAGTTAATTTGAAATGAATTGATAGTTTTGAGGAAAAAATCATTAGCTAACATTGCAACAACTGGCATGAATTAATCTGTCTTTGGTATCTGAAAATTTAATTTCATTTTAATTAATTGAAGGGTAGTATTTTAAATCACTGCTTAGTGTTATATTTACCGTTTGTACATTAGTATGCAATAAAGTTTATTAGCATAGAGTAAGATTTATCACTATTTAGAAATCATTCCGACAATAATTGTCGGAATGATTGTCCTGCGGAAGACTATTATCGGAGAACAATTATTGTTCTCCGATAATAGTCTTCCGCAGGACTATCAAAGCTCCAAAAATATTACTATATAATTATGAGAAAGAAAATACAATTTAAAATGTTTACACAATAGATTTAATTAGATATAATTATAATTAAATGTACAATAATTTTATCAATGAAACTAAATAAAAAATGTTAAATGTAAAAAGTATTCCAACAAATTAATCAAGGTAAATACAAGGTATAATACTAATGGAAGTTATATAAGGTAGCAAAAAACATAGACTAAGAAACAATATACAGCATATGTATGATATCTCGCATGGAAAAAAAATATCTACAGAATATCTACACAAAAAAAATGTTTTTATGGTTATTTTTGTAGGAACTCAACATCGTACAAATTATCTCAAAGTAAGAAGTCAAGGTGTTAAAAATGAATAAGGTTTTCTGTAACGTCTCACGCCAATTTACCAAATTATTTTAGTTACGCCACATTTGTTCCGACAATCGATATCATCTCAACGATAGGTTTCTTTGCCAATATACAGTGTCTATTGGGGGGTAGCTTAGACACACATTTTGATATGTTTTGATCTGCACATAAGTGCATAATAGCGTCGGCAGGTGTGCCACTCTTTGATTCCAGTAACTTGGGTTGCATAACTATTCCTTCGTTGTCTTTCGATATTGATATATAACAACAGAAGCATGGCACTATACGATATACAGGTGTTATTAAAAGAATAATCTCTCAGGCTTTCTGTTTCCAAAGGTCAGTTTGTCCAAGTTTACACTGCTATGAGAGTCCAGCCCGCATCGTGTATGGTTATACAAATAGCTTTGCAATGTCTTTCTAAGAGTCTCCTTCCTTGACACGTCTAGTTCAATATAACGTAGGCTAGGAACCTATTTTGAAGGGCTACCGGAGACAATGCCATTAATATTGCAAGCTGTATCTGGACTGTCATACTATTATGGTATAATCTGCAAAGAATAATGATGAGTATACAACCAAACAATAATCGTAAACTTACCCAAACAACAATGCGCATATTCACAACAGATAATACATACTCGTATATTTTCCAATTTTTCCCTGACTGTTACTTGAAATAATGATAAAACTGTTATGCTTTTACCTGCATCAAACATACTGAACATAACCTTAAACATTCAGGGCATGCCACCGTAGATGCTAAAATACACTATAGAAGATAAACAAATGCGACAGTGCTACTTTTGAATGGGCAAACGATGATTCCCGATGAGAGCCGAATTTGCGGCGGGCGCACACGACCGGCGCGCGTTAAGGTACGGTTTCCTAGAATATACGCGGCGCAGTACTCACTGTCAGTTTTAGGCAACTGACAGCGGACTATATGTCAGTATGGTTTCCTAGAACTGTCTGTTTATTGAGTACGTTTCTAACTACCTGAGTGAGAACACGCAAAATATGAACAAAAAGCTTCTGTTAAATTTGTTATTAGAAGAAGAGGACGATGAGCATGATTTCTTATTGTTAAGTTTGAAACAACGAAAAAATGTAAATGAATTATTTTCGTCTAGAGGTACAGAAGGAGCTTACAAGTTACTAATAGAGCAAAGATTATTTGACTCTGAAAGCCAATTTAGAGAATATTTTAGAATTTCTAGAGAAATGTTTCACATCGTAATTTCTTATATCAATCATGATATTGTTAAAAACCCGTGCAATAGACATAACCGTCCAATTTCGCCAGAAGAAAAACTATGCGTAACTTTAAGGTATGTTTTTATTGAATATTATATTTATTAGTATCCATACGAACAAGATGGTGTAGAATGAGAGGAGGTATCCAACTGATCACGTCTTGCGTTTTCTAATTCCAGTTGCGAAATTAAATTCATTATTCCAGTTTTTGCGCGTACTTGTAACTCAATAGGAAACTTTTCAACTGTAGCGGCAATACTTTTGAAAAAGAATGTAGTAGGTGTTCCATCTTGATCAGAATTGGATAGTAGTAAATCCTTCATGAGTTTATTTCTTTCAATGCGGCTTTTCTTAATTTCTTCTATTACCGACTCTCGCTCCGATGAGGTATGTTTTCTTTTACGGCGTGATGGGGTAATTAAATCTGTGTTATCGTTTTGGTCAGCGGTAGGTTCCTTTGGAACGTTTGTTTCGTTGGTGAAGAGTAGGGCACTATCATTCGTATAATCTTCATCAGGTTCATTTATTTGAATGATTTCGGTGCCCTCTTCAATGATGGTCTCATCGTTGGTATTTTTAGTTACGTCTTCTTCTTGGACAGAAGGATTTGTGATATTAGTAACAGATCTAGAACAAATATACTAACAATGGTAACATTTGGAATATTACTTGTTACTATATTTACTTTCTTTCCACCATCAAAGTATTATCTAAAAACATTAGGTTTTTAAATTTTTGTGAAAAACTCTCAGAACCTGCCTGAGAGCCTGTTCCCCTTACAGATTCCTTCTTTTTTCGTTGGTAATAATCGCGAATACTTTTCCATCTTCCTTGGCAGTCTTTCTCTAAAAAATATGATCTTTAGGGTGATTTTCGCAGTCTTTCTCTAAAAAATATGATCTTTGGGTGATTTTGCACAACACAGTTTTTGAGCAAGAGGTTGAACAAGAACACACGTCAAGCAAAAGTGATCAGTTCATTTTAATTTGTTTGTAAATTATCCATTATTTTTCATTGGGTTTTAAATAAAATGATAATAAGTGTATTTTTAGGTATATGGCTACAGGAGAATCTTTCAGATCTCTCGCATTTCAATATCGCATTCATCACAGCTGGATTAGTGTAATTGTTAGAGATGTTCTACGAAGCATTAATAATAACATGAGGAGTGCATATATGCCACAGCTAACTGTAGAGCAGATGAGAGGTAATGCTAAAGATTTTCTTCAACTATGGAATTATCCAAATTGTTGCGGCGCCCTTGACGGGAAGCACATCAGGATCCGTTGCCCTGATAACGCTGGGTCACTCTTTTTCAACTACAAACAATTTCATTCAATTGTTCTATTGGCCATAGTAGATGCAAGATATAGATTTGTTGGCGTTGATATTGGATCTTATGGCCGAGAAGGAGATTCAGGAATATTTACTAAGTCAATTATGGGGCAACAAATTTGTAGTGGAAAATTCAATATACCTCCTGCGGATTTTCTGCCTGGTACAGAAACGCTACAACCTTTTGTAATTGTCGGCGATGCAGCGTTTTCTTTAACAACTGCAATTATGAAACCGTATTCGCAAATTGAATCAATGCATGATCATTCAAAAGCAATTTATAATTATAGACATAGCAGGGCTAGACGAACTTCAGAAAATGCATTTGGATTAATGAGTCAATATTTTCGAGTATTTTATTCGCCAATAGCAATTGCTCCAGATACTGCTGATTCTTTAATAATGGCAGCGTGTATATTACACAATATGCTCCGAAATTCAGTTATACCACAGAAATATGGAGAGAGTGATAATGGAACTACACACCAACTGCCAACAGAGAATTTTATGTCACTTGCACCAACGTTTGCAAGAAGACCGACATTTGAAGCCATTCGTGTGAGAAATACGTTTACAGAATATTTTTTGAACCAGGGATCATTGCCCTGGCAAAACAGAATTGTTCAACGAACTAATTAATCTACTTGTCAATACACGTGATTTGTAATAAACAAAATATAATTACCACTTTTTAAAAGAATTTGTGCTATTTCTTTCCATATGTTGTTTTTTAACACTTGGTCCTTATAGCTTCTTTTATTAGCTTTGTATAATGGTGGATGTTGACGCACTAAGTCGATGAGTACTTCATCCTGTGCTGCAGTAAATTTTTCCGTCATCTGCACTTATATTTACGTTGATCCACGCTTTTGCACTGAACAAGCTACACGTCAAAATGTTGTGCGTCGTAAAACGTCAAAATGTAGTGCGTCGTAACCTAACTGCGTTTGATCTCGACAGAGAGTGCGCAGCGCGTCGCGTTAGCGCAACGCTCAGCGCAATGTAGGAAACCATGTGCATATACCTATGCAGTGATAGATTACAGCGGACGTGCGCGCCGTGTACGTTGTGCGCGGCGTAAAGTCTTGGGAAACCGTACCTTTAGGGCTGTTCCACAATGAATCGCAACGGAGTCGTAAGTCGCTGACGGATGTCGGAAGTCGTAAAAACATAACTGATAACAACACACAGTCCACATCCAAACGGATTGTCGCTATAATGTCGCCCGAACTATGCCCCGCCCCTTGTCAGATAATATCGTACCTTTTGATATGATGTGTTACGTATAGGTTAATCGGTGGGTGATACTACCACAGCAGAAGGTGTAATGTGTATAGTATCATTGTCATTGTAGAATGAGATATGACATTTTGAATTTTTTGAAGTTTCAATTGTATGTTGTGCAAGTCAATTACGATGAACTCAAAAACAGATATAGATGAGTTTCTGATAAGCGCCGTGCAAGAAAGAGTAATTTTATACGACAAAAGGCATAAGCAGTATAAGAATACCCACTTAAAAAAAGATGCCTGGAGAGAGATCAGTGATCTAATCGCCCAAGCGCTAAATATTTTATTAACAGGTAATATATATCGTTATAATCCCGTTAAAACTTTACAATTTATTTCTTTTAGGTGAAGAGGTAGAAAGGCGGTGGAGTACTTTACGCGACATGTTTGTGCGTGAGCTGAGAAACCAAAAAATGCCACCTTCAGGGTCTGGTCGAAGTAGCCGCCGGGAATGGGGGCTCTATAGAGCAATGCTTTTTTTAGTACCGCATGTTGCTCATAGACGGTTAGGGAATTCTGAAATTTATCCTTTATTTGTATTTATTTAATTGTACCTTTTTCTATATAATTTCCTTCTATTTCATGTATCAACCGTTTTCCATCATCCATAGTTTATTACAACACTATAGTTAATAGAAAACAGACCTCTCAAAATAGTCTTCTACTAGCTAGATATTCGAAAATTATCGAAATTTTGAAAGTTATGCTCATACCAAGTTGATATAAAAATCTTTCTTTTTATTAGACCATTTATCGATTTCGTTGGTTGTTAATGATATCAAAATTTGAATATAAATATTAAATGTATCCTTTAATATACCTATACCTATAATTATACCAATATCCTTTACTTAACCATAGTTTTCTATTTTTAGAACGACCACTTCATTTAATATCAAGAGTGATACACAGAAACACTGTGTATCACCTCTTACTATAGATGAAACAAACAATGATGAATTGTCCTTGAATGTTAGTGAGGTTATTGATTCAGATTCAGGCGATAATCAATTATCTAACCGTGAGTACTACGAGTATTGCAAACATCCGATATTTACCTGACTTCGTTCTGATTTTCTTCAGAGGTTGACACTGTGGCAGATCCACCACACACACCACAGTCAATTGTCCAAATTCCCAAAATTGACAATTTTGCGAAGAAAAGGAAGAGGACCATTGAAAACGTGGATAGAGGGATAATGGAAGCCTCAGAAGCGCTTGCCACATCATCCAAGCAAGTTAGCAATTTTTTGGAAGGCTACACACGACCAAAAAACATTGCAACGGCTTTTGAGGAAACCATAGAGGCGGCTTTTAGTAGTATACCTCAGCAAAATAAACTAGATTGTTTAATCGAAATACTTCAGGTTGTTAAAAAATACCAATAGTTAGTTAGTTACCTATATAATAAAGCATCTACACTTCGTTTTCTTTTTGTAGATTTTTTTTAGTCATTTAAGATAACTCACTGATTGCCATTAATTTTAAAAGTGAAGATTGAAATATAGCATTCAAATTTGAAATGGCATTAAAATGAAACAAAAGTATAATAAACAAATTATTATTCGAACATGTCAACTTATACTATAATAATAATTTTAATAATGATTCAAAACAGTATAATGAGAAATGCATTTTTATAAGTTGTAGATTATTTAATATTTATATGATTGATTTTAATCAATCATATATCTATTATTAAATAAAACAACAAGAATACTATTTCGTCCATTAAAATAGTAACACTAAATGCAATATTTAAACAAAATAACAAAATACACAGATGTTATTGAATAAGTGTTGCAAACTTCTAGGGCTATCTAAATGTAAAGCCTACAATTACAATTGTAACACTTAATTTACACCCTGTGCATTATGAGTTAAATATGATCCCTTTGCCATGGTACTGCACCGACGTTTGATGTAAAATATCGCGCCAACATATCACGTTGTTCCATGGCTGCTCCTGGTCCATTATTTGCTCCTGCCCGGCCGATTCTGTGCAGAACGCCATCTGCAACATTATGTTGACGCCATTCGCCTTCAACCACGATGCCATTAGGTCCTTCTTGGTCCACAAATTTGGAATTGAAGTAACGTTGCGTATGTCCTTGTTCGATGCCAGTAGTTATCAAAAAATTATGCAGGCAAATGGTAGCTTGAATTATAGATTCTGCTGTTTGTAACTTTAATCGGATGGAAGTTTGTAGAACTGCCCATCGAGATACTAAGATACCAAAAGAATTTTCGATTATCCGACGTGCCCTGGTTAACCGGTAATTAAATATTTTCTGCTCTTCACTCAGTACATTTCGTCTGGCGTAGGGCCTCATAAGGTATGTTTTTAAAGGAAAGCCTTCATCACCCACAAATGCAAAAGGTGCAACAATATTTGTTTTCGGTAATCGCTGACCTTCAGGCAATGCAATACTGTCTTCATTCAACGCCTTCCCCATGGAGCAAGTTGACCATATTCCAGCATCATTTAGAGACCCTTAAAAGTAACATTATTTTTTATGAAAACAGTTAAATAAATACTATGTACCATAATCTCCTATATCCACCCATGTAAATCGGTACCGTGCATCACATGCAGCCATTAGAACACAACTAAAATACCCCTTATAATTGTGAAACATGCTCCCTGAATTAGGTGGGGCCCAAATGCGACAATGTTTGCCGTCAATCGCCCCT
This sequence comes from Melinopterus prodromus, assembly GCA_964023965.1. Classification (NCBI taxonomy): domain Eukaryota; kingdom Metazoa; phylum Arthropoda; class Insecta; order Coleoptera; family Scarabaeidae; genus Melinopterus; species Melinopterus prodromus. Next base: position 64,346,412 of record OZ030390.1, read on the forward strand.
AAACAGTTCGGATAGTTCCACAACTCTTCGAATCCTTTGCTGATCTCAATCCAATCTTCTACCTCAGGCTGACGAAGATAAATTGGTTGTAAAATCTCCCATATTACCTTACATACTTCAGGTATTAAATTGTACATTGTAGATTTTCCAATCCGGTAAAACCATGACGTTGTTTTAATGCTGTCTCCGTGAGCAAGAAAACTGAAATAAGTACAGATCCGTAACACTAAACATCTTATGAGTCATAACAATAATCAAATTTACCTTAACGTTGCTGTTAAACGAAACTCTGCACTCAGTGATTCCCTGTTGCTCACCTTTGTTAATCGTTTTTTTACCATGGACAGCAATAAATTAAATTGCGGCACACTCATACGAGTGAATTTAAAAAATTCCTCATGATCGCTTAATTTAAAGTAAGTAAAAAGGTTAGCATAAGCTCCGTAAACCTCTCTATTTGATGGATAATTATGCGGTTTTACCCACCATCTTCTATATTGCTGTCTTTTGCGGGCTTTATATTTACGAACCATCGTTATGTATTGGCTCGCAGCTTGTATATGTTGGATACAGATTAATAAATTATCTTCCATATCGTCGAGATAAATACAACAATAACACCACAAAGACTACGTTTTGATGGTTAGGTCGAGCAATTTTGATTTCTGTCAAATATCGATAAACTGCGCTCTGATTGGTTGGTCGTAACGTTGCAGCGAGTCGGGAGTCGGAAAAGATGAGAGTTGGTCAACTTGGCCCCGACAAGCGATAGCCGACTGCCGACAGCGAAAAACGTCATAAAAACGTCATCTACGCATGCGCCCGACTTCCGACAACGACTAACGACAACGGGACGACTCATTGTGGAACAGCCTTTAGGACTGATGCGACCGTCTCGACGTTAATGCAGTAAAATCACTACTACACTGGAAAAGATATTTGGAGAATTGTTGTTGTCAATTGTCATATTGAGTTTAAAATATGATAACTGTTGTACGTTTTATAAGAATTATTTTATCGTCGCATTTATTGTTATATTTGTACTGATTCCGTTATTTATTTTTGACAAAGTTTTTATTTATATTATTTTGTTTGATAATATAAATGTGTGCTTAAAGTGTAATAGAATAAATAAAGGCATAAGAACTCTTCATTTTATTAAAAATATATATTAAATTATCACTAATTTTTATAATTTATTTATTTAATTTATTAATTTTTATTGAATAATTCTTAAATATCTATGGCTGATCTTATGATTTTCCATAATTTTCCTGAACCCCTTGTCGTCAAGTGTATTCCATCGCTGTAAAAAATGAGATGAGGTAAATGATAGTATTCCACAACATATATAATATGTATATTATGTTTGACTATACCTTTTAAACACATTAAAATGTAAACTATGAATAAAATTGTAGACATCTATATATTTGTAGTTGTTTTGTTGACAAAAAGATTTTATAAAATTATTGAAAGTCTGCAAAAGTAGAATTTAGTACAAGTATAAGTTACTTCATTATTTTGATTATTATTACTTACTATTATATCTTGGATTTTGTTGCACGCTGGCAACATACAATAATTATTTTTAAAGTGGTATTTCGTGATACTGTTCTTATTAAATGACCGAATTCTCTGTTTAATTTTTTCAACGGCCGACCTCTTATTAATATGTCATTGGTTCCACACATAAGGACAATTGTACCGGTGTTGGTGCATTTAGTCCAAAGAGAATTTATTTTTTTGCTGGATTTAATCCTGCGAATTAAATTATGTATTCGCTGTCCCCCGACACATAATCCAGCCGATATTTTGTTATTTCCACTGAGGAATGGCTTCACATCTAGAAAGACAATGTTGTTACTTTATCGTATATATATATTATTAATCATATTCATATCTATATTATTTTTTATATAATAATATATGTATATTTTAAAATACTTACGTAATAATAATCTGTTTGCATTTGTCGTAGGATGCTGGATCCTAGAAATATTATATTATCTGCCATAATTATTATAAATGTACAATAGTTTTCACGCTAAACTGTCAAAAAAACTGGGTTAAATTTCATTTATTATAACCGTCTCAATTTAAATTTTATTGGCTGTACGTTCGATAGCTTTTTTTTAGCCGTTGGTAAACGGAAATCGATTGTGAATATCATTCGATTGCAGTACTTTGTGTGAAGCTCCCTGGATTTCACAGTTATTGCTAATTTAATCGATTTTCTGTTACTTTTTGAATATTTATTTTTTCTGTAGCTATCAGTGCGTCGGCGAATTTCATAGCGAGGTAAGAATTAAATATACATATTTGCGTCAATTGTTAGACTATTTCTAGTATTGCAATCGATTGAAATTTTTATGACGAAATTTTGAAACATTTATTTAATTACTTTTGTAAGAACGCGTGTTTTAGAATTTTTTGATGTATGGCCGGGTATGGATGTCAATATTTGCAAATATGAGGTTATGTTTTGCTTTGGAGGTTTCCAGGCGGTAAAGATTGTTGATTATTAAGCATCTGCTTTTTGTTAGGAAGTAGGTACTATTCACATAAATCAACGGAATTAGAAGTATAATTTTTTTGATAGTATAAAATGTGCAAATTTGAAAATATTTCAGCTAACAACAGACAGTTGATATGCGTGCTGGTTTCATAAATGTTGCCAGTTATGTACACTCCAAAACCATCAATATAATGAGCAATAACAAGATCATTATGATGAATGCATATACATATAGAAGTCACGGTTGATTACGATCGCTCCACGAACAGGCGTACGGAGTACGGTAACAAATTATATGCACGTTGCAATAAAACAAAAACTGAGTGAAATATTTAAATACAATATTTATTTCGTCATTAACGATAAATACAAATTACAATTTTTTGGTGCTCGGGAAACCGTCAAAGCATTCAGTTCGGTAGATGCATAATACATAATGCAATATAAAATTTTATTAGCTTTCCAAATTTGACAACAATTAACGCTCATTTAATATCTTTATCAACGTACAGATACGTAACGTATTTCTTTCAACGTAGCAACGGTAGTATTCTTACGATGATTAATGAGTAAATCACCGATAAGAACATAATTTGTTATAGTTGGAGAGACACGGTAGATGACGTTTTATTCTCCGTTTGTTGCGGCACCTATGGTACCTGCACAATTTTTATAACTGAAGAATATGTTCCTTTAGGCGTATTCAAGATGCCGCCAAAGAAGCCTGACCCGTTGGAGACCAGGAAAAATATGCAAACTGGTGTCGGAAAACAGGTAATTAACGAAGAAGGTCAGGTTACAGTAAACATTATTAGAGGCAGCTTTAATCAAGGCCGTGAGATATTTAATATATATAGTCGAGGAAATCAGTGCACTGCTAATGCCGCCGTTGCATGCGTAATGTCTACCGTTCGATTTGTTGAAGACTGAAATACATCAGTTATTGATTCAATATTACATTGCGGGGATAACTTATACATTAGCAGTAGAGAAAGTGGATCCTCATTAAATTTTGCAATGCAGAATAGTGCCCATTTAACTCTTCGTGAATTGCTCACAGATATTGTATTATTGCAAGAAGCTATCAGTTATGAAATTATTGAAGAGAATGCTGTTAGTGGTTGATTATTTGATCACATCGGAGCTTATTTCATAAGTCGTTATAAATCCGATCGATAATTTTATGCCATGCTTAGAAATTGGATTATTTTCCTTTCTTAGAAACTACGAAGGTGGTGTTTTGACCAGCAACGGTCTATCAGTCGCAATCTTTAAAAGAAATGAATGCTATTTTTATTTTAATTCACATTCAAGAGATGAAAGTGTATCGTCTTGCAGTGACGGTATATCGTGTGTTTTGAAATATCTAACCATAGATGAGTTTTATTGTAAATTAATAAGTAACCTCGCAGTGAGTACTGCAAATGTTAATTATAATCAACATGTGTACAGCCTCACTGCAATAATTGTAATTAATAGTCGTCCCTTATTGACTTCTGATAGGATAAATAATAAAGAAATGTTCAAAAACCAACGAGAATAATAACCAGACAAGATAATATCAGCAATACGGACAGGGCGTCTCAAAGGAAAAATATTAAGGAAATGACAAACAAAACAAGAAAGGAAGTGTCGAAGGAAGTAACACAGCAAATAACAGAAAAAGTTAAAAACAGATCAAAAAGCAAATAACAGAGAAAGTAACAAAGAGAACACCAAAGCCAATAAAAGAAAAAGTAACAAAGAGAACACCAAAGCCAATAAAAGAGAAAGTAAGAGAACAACAAAAAGTAACAAAGGCGGTAAAAACATATGGCGATGCCGCAAAGTAAATGTTGCACTTCATAATATTGGGGCTATGATTAATATATGCAAAAATTGCGGGACAAAATTTTTCACTGACGAAACGTTCAAATGCAGTCGAGGTGGTGTTATATCCTTGCCAAGTTTAGACGGGTATCCACAATTGTTGAACAAATTGCTGACACACGTGCATATCGAATCTAATAGATTTCTTAGTAATATTTTGACATTTAATAATTTATTTGCATTCGCGGCATTTTCTGCCGATATAAAATTTCGCTTTTTGTAGTATAGCGCTAGAGTTTACAGTCTAGTCACTTAAACGCCCTTATCTTATTTCCCAGAATTAATTCTGTGGTGAGAATTATAATATTATGTTATAAAATACAAACATTTTCTGAATATATCCTCAGTACTGTGACGATCTTAACAGCCGCGAAAACGCCAGAAGTTCTAGGTTATTCCGGAGTATTATTCCATCGAGGCAGCGAAGCGCAAGTAGCGACCGCTCTGGGCAAACGTAGAAAACTCGGGAACATTCCAGAGTATCGATCGATAGGTATATAAGAGAAACTGGCTTGCTCGCTAAGCAATATAGTTCTCAGTGCAGTCGGAGTACTTGGCGCGATTATCGATCGACATAAATAGTTAGAAATAAATACTGTGAAGATAAATGTTTATAGTAGCCTTAAGTGACAGTTAGTTTTTAGTGTTCGTGTTTAGTGTTCGTGTTTAATAATTAGGTAATAAGACTGTAATAGTGTTAAATAAATAAGTTGACTATTTTAATATACCGAGTGTTTTAATTCACACCTTAACGAACGAAAAACGCTACACTGGTGTCAGGTGTCGGGTGTGAATTGGACATTAGTGAAAATAAAATTGAAGTGAAATAAATCGGACTAATTAGCGTGCGTGAAAATGGCGAAGCTAGCGGACTTAAAAGTTAGTGAGCTGAAGAAGGAGCTGGAGGAAAGGGACTGCGATACGACGGGGAAGAAAGCGGACTTGCAGGAGCGGCTTCGTAAAGCATTAATTGAAGAAGGCAATGACCCGGACAACTTTGTTTTTTCTAGTGCAAGTGATATCGGCCAAATGCTGCAATGTTTGGAGGCTAAGATGGAGGCTAAATTGCTAGAAAATTCCGCCGACCTAGCTAAAGTGCTAGAAAATTCCACCGACCTGGAGGCTAAGTTGCTAGAAAAATCCGCCGACCTGGAGGCTAAATTGCTAGAAAATTCCGCCGACCTGGAGGCTAAATTGCTAGAAAATTCCGCCGAACTTATTACCAGTCTAAAAAGCGAGCTTAGGGAAAAGCTAGAAGAGAATTCTGCCAAGTTGAAAAAAGAGATGTTAGAAAACAATGCCAACCTAAAAAGAGAATTACATGAAGAAATTTTAAAAAAATCTTCTACACTGGAAGAGCGAATTCTTTTGATGGAAGGCATGATCCAGGGAGTTCCGAACAAAATCACAACGTTGGACGTCAACACCTTCGAGGATTTGTCCTATCAACCTTCAGCAATGGACAACAAGAGCAAAGTTAGTGCCAATCCGGAATCCGTTGTGCTGATGCGCCTCAAACCTCCGCAATTTGATGGTTCAACGTCGTGGAATGTTTATCAGCGTCAGTTTGAAGCGGCTGCAAAAGCGAACGGTTGGTCATCTAGGGAGAAGGCGACCGCCCTTACGTTGGCTTTGAGAGGAGATGCTGCTGCTATCTTGCAAAGAATGTCCCCGGAAGAGCAAGAAGTCTACGACCACCTGGTCAGACACCTGGAGACGCGTTATGGTCAGTCACACCTGGAACATGTCTACCACACTCAGTTGAAAAATCGGTGCCAGAAGTCAGGGGAGCCCTTACAGGAATTTGAGGCAGATATTGCACGTCTGGTTCGACTGGCATATCCAGATGCCCAGGAAAAGATCATGGAACGTTTGGCGGTTCAAGCATTCCTGGACGGACTCCGTGATGGTGAAATGAAGCAAGCCTTACTACTAGCACATCCACCTAAGCTAGTTGATGCACTAACACGGGCCCTTGAATTCGAAGCTGCCAAGAACACAAGTCAAGCTCGTGTCCCACAAGTGATTCCAGGAGAGGACGACTTCGAAGAATCAGTCAAGCGGATCGTCAGGGAGATCGATAAAGAATGTAGCCGCCAGGACCGGAAGTTGGAGTGCTGGAAATGTGGCAAGGCAGGCCACATAAGAAGACGCTGTCCAGAAGGCGTCAGTCCCACTTCCGCCAATCCGGAAAACAAAAAAAAGGTCGATGCGAGGGGGCAAACGTCGACCTGTATTCAGCAAGCCCCAGCAAATACCGCCCAGGTCTCCTCACTGCAACACCATGCCAACAGTGTTTTCGTCGACGCGTGCGTGGATGGAACCCTCCGCACTGTGCTGCTGGATACAGGTGCAACGAAGACAATCATAAGGCCCGACATAATAAAACCTGCAGCTAAGGTTCGGCAATCAAAATGGCGTCTACGAACAGCAACGGGAGATCATGCAAAAGTGCATGGTGAAACAAACGTCATGTTTACCATCGGGAAAGCCACGTTTAACCATCCTGTGATAGTGGCTGAGATTGAGGATGAGGTGATCATCGGGACGGACATAATGGACACCAAGGGCTTCGAGTTAAGCTTTAGGCGGGGAGTTCTGCGGGTAGATGACGAGGAAGTTGTTTTACATCGAGAAAAGAATTTAAGTGTTCAAGTCCTACTCCCGGAGGAGACACTGATACCAGAACGAAGCGAGATAGTTTTGGACGGCTGCATTGATGGCAAGACCACAGATGGTGAGATAGTCATGTTCGAACCAGTAATGCATGACGAGGCTGTTGGCCGAGGAATAGCGGTCGGAAAGGCCCTTGTGCGGGCTGGCAGGAGTATTCCTGTGAGGATAATGAACGTCAATCACTATCCTGTGTTATTAAAGGAGGGCACGGAGTTAGGACACTGCTCTGGAGTGTCAGCGATACTGCGACAGGTTACGGCCGTGGAATCCAGCCGGGAAGCCATTCCAAAGGAATTAGAAGTACTGGTATCGTCGTCAGGCACCGGTCTAAAGCCAGACCAAAGAAGGAGGCTGAGACATTTGGTCCATAGCTATCGAGATATTTTTGATACTGGGAAGAAAGGGAGGACAAATATAATCCAGCATAAAATCAATACGGAAAATGCTCGTCCCATTCGGCAGACAGCTAGAAGGCTACCGCTGGCTAAGAGAGAGGAGGCTGACAAGATTATTGAGAGTATGGTCGAGGAAGGAATCATAGAACCATCCAGCAGTCCATGGTCTTCACCGGTGGTACTGGTAAAGAAGAAAGACGGCTCGACCAGATTCTGCGTTGACTACCGGCAGCTTAATAATGTGACCAAAAAGGACAGCTATCCTCTTCCTCGCATCGATGACACTTTGGACACCCTGGCCGGATCGAAGATCTTTTCCACGCTGGATTTGAAGAGCGGGTACTGGCAAGTTGAATTGGCCCCCGAAGATAGAGAAAAGACAGCTTTCACGGTGGGTGCTGGATTATGGCAATTTAATGTGATGCCATTTGGACTGTGCAATGCTCCTGCTACTTTCGAACGACTGATGGAAACGATTTTAAGAGGACTGTCCTGGAAGACATGTCTGGTCTATCTTGACGACATTATTATAGTAGGAAAATCGTTTGAAGACCACCTGCGCAACCTAGAAGAAGTGTTCCTGAGGCTACGAGGTTCAGCACTGAAGTTGAGCCCAAAGAAATGTCACCTATTTCAAAGAGCTGTGCAGTACCTGGGTCACGTTGTTTCCAGTCAAGGAGTGGCGGTTGACACGGCAAAGATCCAGACTGTCAAAGATTGGCCAGTTCCCAATGACAAACATGAGCTGCGCAGCTTCTTGGGATTATGCACATACTACCGACGCTATGTGAATGGATTTGCCAACATCGCAAAACCATTAACCAGGCTCACCGAAGGAGAACGAAAATTCCAGTGGTCCCAGGAATGTCAAGAAGCTTTCGATCACCTAAAAGGGGCTCTGATAAGCGCACCTATCTTGAGCTATCCCCTACCTGAAGGAAAATTTATACTGGACACCGACGCTAGCAATGTGGGCATAGGAGCCGTGCTGTCCCAAATTCAGGATGGGCAAGAAGAAAAAGTCATAGGCTATTTTAGTAAAACGTTGTCCAAGCCAGAGCGTAACTACTGCGTCACCCGCCGAGAGTTGCTAGCTGTTGTGAAAGCGATGGAGCACTTTTACAAGTACCTCTACGGAAGGAAGTTCCTGCTACGAACAGACCATGCAGCTTTAAAATGGCTCCTTCAGTTTAAAAATCCGGAGGGACAAGTGGCAAGATGGATAGAGAGGCTACAGGAGTTTGACTTCGACACCGAGCACCGAGCAGGGAGAATCCATGGAAATGCAGATGCCCTATCAAGAAGACCCTGTCCACAGGACTGCAAGCCTTGCCAGCGGGCAGAGGAAAAAGACGCTGACTTGTTACGAACCACCATAGTCGACGATACTTGGCAAAATAGAGATCTTATAAAAGACCAAGAGGAAGATCCCGATATCCAGATAGTCCTAAACTGGATGAAAGAGGAGAAGAAGCCAACCTGGGGAGAAGTTGCCAAGTATCCTCCTAACATCAAGTCGTATTGGGCACAATGGGACTCCCTAATTCTGGAAGATGGACTCCTGCGGCGGAAAATAATTGACCACGACGGCCAAGAGGAAAGAAGGCAAATTGTTGTGCCCAAATGTCGGATTGCGGAATTGCTAGAAGAACTCCATGCTGGTGTGTCAGGAGGACATCTCGGAGTGACAAAGACGATGGGAAAGGTGAGGGAAAGATTTTACTGGGTCAATAGCAAGGAAGACGTAAGGGACTGGTGCAGAAAATGCGTTGTATGTGCGGCAAGTAATGGGCCGCAGAGAAAGCAGAAGGCTTTGATGCGCCAGTACAACGTGGGAAGCCCCTTTGAAAGGATTGCTATTGACGTAGCCGGCCCGTTTCCCGAATCCGAAGCAGGAAATAAGTACATCGTGGTCGTGATGGACTACTTCAGCAAATGGGTTGAGGCATACGCTCTACCAAACCAGGAAGCCTCAACAATTGCCGACGCCTTGGTGAAAGAATGGATTTGCCGATTTGGCGTACCTTTGGAGCTACATTCGGACCAAGGGCGAAATTTTGAATCCAGTTTGTTCCAGAACATCTGTAAGACGCTCGGAATCAAGAAAACAAGAACTACTGCGTTACACCCGCAGTCAGATGGAATGGTGGAGCGCATGAATAGAACCATTAATCGGTATTTGGCCAAAGTGGTCTCCGACCATCAAAGAGACTGGGATGGCTTTCTTCATTTGTTCCTCCTGGCTTATCGATCGGCCGTCCACGAAAGCACGGGAGAGTCTCCGGCTCGGATAATTATGGGAAGAGAACTCCGTCTCCCATGCGATCTGAAGTTTGGTTGCCCGCCAGGAACTGATGTCGCCGGGGAGGACTACGTCAGTGAACTGCGAAGAAGAATGGATGCCATTCATAGCCAAGTTCGCATTTCCATTCAAGATGCCAGTAATCGGATGAAGGACGCATACGATGTGAATGCCAAGGACCACAGGTACAATGCCGGTGATATGGTTTGGCTCTACGACCCTAAGAGGCGAAAGGGACTGTCGCCAAAACTTCAAACATCCTGGGATGGCCCATACAAAGTTCTGGAAGCTATCAACGACGTCCTTTACCGGATACAAAAGCCACCGCGGGGTAAAGCTCGAGTCATTCACTTCAACCGACTGGCTCCTTACTACGGAGACCACGAAGACGCGGAGCTGCGGCGAATCCAACCAGAGCCGGACTTGACATTCGACGAATTCATGGCCCGTCATACTAATGGTCAACAGAGTCGGTTCGGTGTGACCTGTGAGGTGCAGCGGGACCTGTTTACTGCTCCAGCTGGCTACGCACTGGCACATTGTGTGGCTAAGGACTTGCAAATGTCTAGAGGGATAGCCAAGGTTTTCCGCGGGAAGTTTGGAAATATTCCAGAGCTGCGTCGGTCTAATCCCAGAGTCGGACAAGCACTCAAGGCAACCGACGAAAAGACCGGCAGAAAGATCTTCCACTTGGTTACCAAAGAGACGTCCGATCAGAAGCCAACCTATAGAGATGTTTGGGACACTTTGTGTTCTCTAAAGGAAGAATTGCTAGCCGAGGACCTGAGAAGCCTGGCGATTCCCAAGCTGGCATGCGGACTCGATGGCTTGGACTGGAGGATGATTCGCAGCATGTTGGAAGCACTCTTCAGGTTGACGGGCGTACAAATTCTGGTGTGCTGTTATAGCCCTCAACGTCGTTCCCTGGAGAGAACCGTGGACTGTTACTTCCACAAGAGATCCTGCTGCAAGAAGGGAGCTTTTTGCCGATATCGACATCCACCATCTTTGGAATCATTTCGGGACGAAACGAGCTTAGGAGGGGGGCAGTGTGACGATCTTAACAGCCGCGAAAACGCCAGAAGTTCTAGGTTATTCCGGAGTATTATTCCATCGAGGCAGCGAAGCGCAAGTAGCGACCGCTCTGGGCAAACGTAGAAAACTCGGGAACATTCCAGAGTATCGATCGATAGGTATATAAGAGAAACTGGCTTGCTCGCTAAGCAATATAGTTCTCAGTGCAGTCGGAGTACTTGGCGCGATTATCGATCGACATAAATAGTTAGAAATAAATACTGTGAAGATAAATGTTTATAGTAGCCTTAAGTGACAGTTAGTTTTTAGTGTCCGTGTTTAGTGTTCGTGTTTAATAATTAGGTAATAAGACTGTAATAGTGTTAAATAAATAAGTTGACTATTTTAATATACCGAGTGTTTTAATTCACACCTTAACGAACGAAAACCGCTACAGTACGTTCGTCGAAGTGATTCTGACCACACAACGCTTTACTGTCTGCTAAAACCGTTTCTAGTTCGTGATTAGTTGGTAAAAGTTAGCAGGAATAATGAGTGACACACCCGGAGATGTGTATCGTGATCGAAAGGGAGGGAGTAGCGGATTTTCAAAGAGAACCAATATATCAAAGAGGCGACCGTTGAATCGTTTTGAACTGGAGTCGCCACTGCCTGATAATAGTGATAACGCATCCACATCTGCAAAAAAAAACTAAAGTCGGCTGAAGATTATCACAACGTTGAAGTGGATGACACATTTAGTTACCGTCTTTTGAACTTTATTGCAGTCTCTTCTGCTATTTCCGAAGTTGTAGTCTGTAGAACGTGCAAATCAAATGTGAAATTTGCCGAAACTGGCAAGCGTGGCTTAGGATTTAAAATCGTAATTTCTTGTGAGAATTGTGAACAAGTGCTTATTCCGAGTTGCCCATTTGTTGAAAAAGGGTATGAAATTAATCGCAGAATTATCCTTGCCATGAGGTTATTAGGAATAGGTGTAAATGGAATCGAAAAGTTTTGCACATTCATGGATCTTCCACGTCCCATTTTTCACTCCTTTTACGATAAAGTTGTTCGCACTATTTCTTTTGGAACAGAAGCCGTTTGCCAACAAAGCATGCAGAAAGCATTGCAGGATGAGAAGGCTATGTCTACTGCAAATAGTGAAAATAATGGTGTAACTGTCTCGGGTGATGGAACATGGAGAAAACGCGGCTTTTCTTCTCTGTATGGATTGGTGTCGCTTATCGGTTGGTATACTAGAAAAGTCGTTGATATTTCTCTAAAATCTAAATACTGCAAAGCTTGTGAATTTTGGAATAAAAAAAAGGGACACTGAAGAGTACGCAGAATGGATAGAGACACATGCACAAGAATGTCAAGCGAATCACGACGGGTCCTCCGGAAAAATGGAAGTGGATGCAGTAATTGAAATGTTTCAACGCTCAGAAGAGATACATTCTATGAAATATTCAAACTACATTGGAGATGGCGATTCGAAGACCTTTAAAGGTATTTTAGATGAACAGCCATATGGAAATTTCATAGTAAACAAAAAGGAATGCATAGATCATGTCCAAAAACGATTGGGCACTCGTCTGCGTAATTTAATCAAAAATACTAAGGGCCTCGGTGGCAAAGGCAAGTTAACTCGGAAGCTTATAGATGAGCTTTCAATTTACTAGGACTAGCCATTCGGCGTAATCATGATTCACTTGACAGAATGAAGAAAGAAATCTGGGCGACCCTGTACCATAAGCTCTCGACCGATGAAAATCCGCAGCACCAGAATTGCCCATCTGGCGAAAAATCGTGGTGTTCTTGGCAGAAAGCAAAAGCCACCAGTTCATTGAACAAATATACGCATAAGCCAGCTCTTCCAAAACAAATGTTTGATGCCATCCAGCCTATATACGAGGAACTCATCATAGAAGATCTCCTTAGTCGATACTTAGGCGGCTTTACCCAAAACTGCAACGAAAGTTTTAATGCAACGGTATGGTCGATGGCTCCGAAATCAAGTGGAAAAGTAATTGTCGATATTGCTGCAAATATAGCCGTATGTGTTTTCAATGATGGATTACACAGGTTGAGAAATTTAACTTTTTTGTTTGTTTCTATGTTAAAACCAATTGTGTCTGATTCGTCATGTTGACATACATCTAAAACAACCAATTAGCCCAGTTAAACTTTGTTTTTGTAATAACAGCATTGGTTTAAAATGTCTGAATTCACGATTTTTTAAACATTTGATAGGTCCGCAAAAAAATTATACGAGGTTATAGAATTTTATGAATAGGTTCAAACGCAACCTTAAACCTTGAGTTTTAAAACTAAAAAGTAAAATTTGTTATTCCAACATTGCCAAGTTGTCACACATTTTTTTAAGCGGGTATGGTTCAATTGTGCTTCCTCGCAGCTATTACGAGACAGCACTTTGTACAGTTGATACAACGATTTCGCTTTGCATCTTTAATCTCGCGCGCGCGATCTCTCTCTCTCTCTCTCTCTCTCTCTCTCTCTCTCTCTCTCTCTCTCTCTCTCTCTCTCTCTCTCTCTCTCTCTCTCTCTCTCTCTCTCTCTCTCTCAGTGTTTTGCCAGTTAAGCCCATTCAAAATGTCATGCCATATCTGCTGAATGCTATTAAGCTTTGTGGGCAACACTGCGAGTAGATGAAAATATTGGCTCCAAGTGCCACCGCTGATCGATAGATGGCGGCGGAGAGCGCTCCTCTTTGTTATAACAGCGGGCGTGGTATAAAAAGGGTATCCAGTTAAAGCAGTTTAAACCAAGAACCAGTAGTGACAAGAAGAAGCGGGGTACATCAGTTAGTAAGGTAAGTTTTAATTGAAATCCTTGTATATTTAGTTGCTATATTTTATTAGTGTTATAATACCCTGCATATAGGAATTTTATTCTAATATACATTCCTGCACGCAGGGTTTACTACACCACGGACAACTTCGTCAGCAGTCATGTCTCTCGGTATGAGCGTCTGTAAGCATCCGGCGGACTCCTTCTGTTACATCATGCGGCGAATTTATAAAGTGTAGAGGAAGATAGCACTAAATACGAATTTGAAATTGTGTGAGGCGTACAAAGAATACTTTAAATTTTCTATTGGAAACCAGGATAAATCTTGGGCGCCACACGTTTCCGGCGGAAAGTGCAAAGCCACTTTGGAAGGTGAGGAACTATTTCTAGTCAGCTTGCAACTTATTTGGGCATTTATCCTAAAATGTAGCCAAGCTAAACCATAACAACTTTCCTATCTCGTTAAAAGTTTGCGCATAAACGTAGGTTTCAATTTATTACAGCCTGGTATCGAGGGGAGAAGCGAGCAATGAACTTCGCCTTACCAAGAATTTGGCGAGAGCCAACTGACCATTCCAGCGACTGCTATTTCTGCATGGTAAATCCATCTAAACGACGGGCAGGCAAAGGCTATCAAATTTTTTATTCGGACATTCCATCATCGTCTGCTCCAGTACCTCATAGTGACGAGTATCCCGTGCCCGCCGTTTCTGAATTGATTAGGCAACCATTGTCTGTAGTAAGCACACCACAAAGCCAGCAATCTGACGTCTCCAGCTACCACTTCTCAGATGACTGGAAGGTGAGAAGACCACACTTTATTCAAACGGATGATTTGAACGATTTAGTAAGAGATCTTAATTTACCAAAGAGCAAGGCGGAGATATTAACTTCCAGATTGGGACAATAGGACTTGCTCGATGGTAAGGCTAACATAACCTTTCAACGAAAGCGGCATGAAGCATTTTCCTGTTTTTTCGTGAAAGAAGACGGTTTGTGTTTTTGTCACGATATGAGTGGTTTATTTGAGGCTATAGGAATGCAGCACAATCCGAACGAATGGCGACTTTTTATCGACAGTTCCACGAAGAGTTTAAAAGCCGTTCTTCTCCACAACGGTAACAAGTGTCCATCTCTTCCACTAGCTCACTCCGTACTGCTGAAAGAAAACTACGACATCGTCAAGATGCTACTAGAGAGAATAAAGTACAAGGACTACGGCTGGGAAGTGATAGGAGACTTTAAGATGGTGGGATTTTTAATGGGTTTGCAAGGTGGCTTTACAAAATATCCATGCTATCTTTGCTTGTGGGACAGCCGGAATACCAATGAGCACTACCGCCAACAGGTATGGCCCGAACGGATGGAGTTTTGCAGAGGTAGTTATAATGTGAAGTGGGAGCCACTCATTGCTTCTGAAAAGGTATTGATGCCGCCACTTCATATCAAATTGGGCCTGATGAAGCAGTTTGTGAAAGCACTTAACAACGAGTCTGCAGCCTTCCAATATCTTCAACATGCGTTTCCAAAACTCTCTGAGGCCAAAGTTAAGGCAGGAGTCTTTGTCGGGCCACAAATTAAAAAAGTGATTGATTGCGACGAATTTCCGCCATTGCTCAGTATACCGGAGAGAAAAGCCTGGAACAGTTTTCGAGCGGTAGTTCACGGCTTTCTCGGAAATAATAGAGCCGAAAACTACAAGCAAATAGTGTCCGACATGATTGCGAACTTCCAAATCATGGGTTGCAGAATGTCTTTGAAATTGCACATGTTGCACGCTCATTTAAACATCTTCAAAGATAATATGGGAGCTTATTCAGAAGAACAAGGCGAACGCTTCCATCAGGATGCTATGGACTTCGAACGTCGGTATCAAGGACAATACAACGAAAGCATGATGGGAGATTATGTTTGGGGTTTGATTCGGGACAGTGATTTTATTCACAAAAGGAAGGCTAATACTTTACACTTTTAAGTTTTCCTCTTAGTAGTTTTAGTCTATTAAAAATAAAACCATACGAAACGTCAACCTGTATTTATTTTTTATCTTTACCTGTTCTACCATTTTTTTATATCGTATACGACCTGCTTCCAACAGAAACCTTTCTGAGGAAAATGAAGCATTCTCTTTGCAACAAGAAATCGTTACTATGCAGACCTTACATTTGTGCTGGCCTCTTTCCTAGAAGGAGAAGTCCATAAGTAGGCTGAAATGAAAGCTTTTACAATTGAACTTTAAGGATATGAAGCGAAAAACGATGTGACAACTTTGTGAAGTAGTATTTCCTAACACTCAAAGCAACCGCGCGGAAGCTAATCTTGCCGCGCCGTTTTATAAAGCCGCCGCGGGTTCGGTTAAGAAGACCCTGTAACGACTTACAAGAGTTCGCACGTGTTTCTTTTGTTGGATAATTTTAAAGCTCAAGGTGTATGCTATTATTTAAGCGTACCTAGAGAATTTTATCAGCTCGCATTATTTTTTGAGACGGCCTTAAAAAGTGCCCAAAACCGTAATTTTTTGATTTTTAAACCTGTACTGTCATTACAAAAACAAAATTTTACCAAAACAATTGGTAGTTTTAGTTGTTTTACGACACGAACGACACGTTTTACGATCATGTTTTCGGAGCGATCGCTGACTGATGCTGCAAAAGAGGCTCGTATGTCTTCAAAATCAAGGAGAAAGGAACAAGAGGAAGAAAATATTAATCTAGAAGGACAATTATATGCTGCAGGCATCGCCGACTAAAGGTAAATAAATCAATTCTATAGAACAATGAACACAAAACTTTTAAGCTGTTTATCTCAAAACCGCATTTTTTTATACTGGCCGGAAACATAACTTCATGTGATTTTTATTAATTAACTTGAAATTTTAGACGTCACTTCCGAATAACATTATCTAGAGAAGTACCTACGTACGGATTTTACGATAAGTTGTAAACTTTTTATTTTATAACCCTTTTGTACATAATTTTGTACCTAAAATTGAAAATTTGTATTCAAACGTGCGCTATTTTAAAACAAAGCGGTATTTTTTTAAATCCGTGCGTATTTCCCGAGATAATCTTATATAGAATCAACGCTTTTCTGTTTTTAGGGCTAAGTAAAAAAATGCGGGAGAAATCTATCCGGCCGTGGAATGCTGTCCGCTAGAAGAGGTTTTCTTTGCTGTGTTCTAAAGCTACTATTTTTTATTTATTTTTTGGTTTTTATTTTTGTGAATATACTTCAAGGTATGAAGACAAAGGACTTTAAACAGATTTTGCAATTTATTCATAATATTGTCAAAAATAAACATACAAAATGGTCTCATTTTTCTTGCGCTAGAGTGGCATTACCCCTTAACGAAAATAAATCCATACGCTAAGACTTACATGTTTTTGAAAGAAATTGAAGCGGAAGTACGTACGTGCCCGTGCATTGCAGTTTAATAAACGTGCGATCAATTTCGTTTAAGATACATCAAGATCCTCAATTTGATAGAAGGCGGTATAATGCGCCACAGATCAGAAAGGAAGTGGGTATGGTTTTTGTGGGTAACGATGGGGCACCACCAGACCCGAAAGAATTGCGGAGCTACTTACGAAGTAACCCCACTTCAAAACATTCGCTACATGTTCTTAATGCGATTGTAGATCCGTTTTGTTATCCGTTATTATTTCCTAAAGGGGATTTGGAGCGCAAAATAATTAGTAGACAAGATGTTGAAACACCTTGACTTTCTATTCCCAATGAAAGCTATAAAATATTTTAACAACAAGTTCCGGAACCTTGAGCTCTACCTGTGCGCTCATGCAGTCCTTGGGGTTGCACCGACTAACTCTGGGAGAGGGCGTGGGGATAAACAACATCCAAACGCAAGGTGTTCCGAAATGGGCGCCACACAATCTCAACCCCGCCGTGGACTATCGCTTGATTGTGAAAGCTGGCTGAAAGAGAAATGATGCCACACAGGGACAAGAAGAGAACCAAAGTTGCCGGAAAATCAAGTTTATTAAATGCCCACAGACACATAAAAGTAAAAAAAAGTACACCAAATTACAGCGGTAGCTTGGGCAGATATCCACTGACCAGCAAGGTCGACCACCGTTCAAGTAATCCACACCTGAACGAGTCACAATAATACAATTTATCAAATACACCAAAATATCAAATAGCAACGCTTCGGCAACGTTAGTGCCGATAATTAACCTGAAAAACAAAAAAAAAAACCCGAAAGATAAATGCGACAACCGACGAACACGTTCTTGGCCAAGCACGAAATTCACCGCAGTATCTGGGATAATATTCCCCAGACGTGGAATTAAATTAAATCAATCCGACCGAAAAGCGTTGGAAATTTGATTAACAATAGTGTCAAAATGGATGAAATTAATAAATTAAAATAAGGCAATATTAACTAAATTATTGTCCCAAATGACCAGGACGATTCAAATTCAAAGTTAAATTGTAAATTAAAATTCTCAAACCTTACAGAAACACTTTGCCGGTACACCTTCACCCGACTAACCTAACCTCAACGTTTATCCAATATAAACAACCAAGTAAATTTAGAAAAGGGCAAAGATAAGATACACTTATCTAATTAAATTAAATTAAATTAAATTAAACCAATCACATTAAATCAATCTGTACAATTGAAATTTAAATCAAATAAAAAAAACTATTAACGAGGTTGAGGGAAGCTAGCTACCGTTGCATCAACGCACAACAACGGTCCACCGCAACAGCTGTTTGTTGGGGTAGGTGAGGTTAGAAACCTTCCGGACAAAGATACGATAATGGTGAACGGCTCACCCAAAGTAAATTATACAATGAAAGAAAAATACAACTAATTACGACACGAATAAACTTCCGGCAGCACTGCGTCAAGGGCGAGGGCCCGGTGGAGATATAACTATAAGTCAAACCTTGACCTCGGCAGCGAAGGAATGTCCCCGTTCCACGAAGACACCCGCAGTCCTAGCAAGGCAAACTCTCCGCAGCTTCCGACGCTCTACTCCACGAAACTGGTCCTCTGATGGCAAGGGTTGTCCTCCGATCCAAAGACGAAAACGTCCCCAGACGAAGACACCACAGAAAAGGATAAACGCCACCAGACGTAGAGTAAATATCCAGGAGGTCCAGACGACGAATAAATATCCAGCGATGAATAAATATCCGACGATGAATAGACGTAGAATCAATATCCAAAGACGAAGAATATATCCGACGATGCCCAGACGACGAAGAAGAAGAAGAAGCCTAAAAATATTCCTCGCAATAAGGAACCAATTCTCAAAGTAATAAACGAACCAGAGACTCACCCTAAGATCTTGAGCGGGCTTAACCGTGAATCCAACAGTAATCTACGTCCTAGATCCGCACAAAAGGCGACGTTCCAACCATATAACACACTCCAATGGTTAAAACTTCTCAGCTCGGGAAGGATGGTTCCGCATACAGCGAGAGATACTTCGTATACCAGCAAGGCACCAAACAAACGAGTAACTCCTAGTCACTTCCACACAGCTTCACGTAGACTCCAGGATAAAGTTGACGGACAGCGATTCGTCTAACAACCAAGACTCGACAATTCAGAGGGACAAAATGCGGTTCCATATATAGCCGTGCTTCCCGCTCTAACCGGATCAAAAACCTCGCAAAAAGGCAATTAGAGGGACTTTAATCAAAGGAAACCAGTCGTCAGGAGCAGAAAAATCCAAGGAGACTCACAATAACCCGGTCGACCAAATCTGAACAGTAGTTTAAGAGAAAACAGGAGAAATGAATGGGAAAATACACTGTCTCGAACCCCGCACAAAAACTAGCCCTACTCAAATACGCAACCTTATTCAAACTCTGTTAATAGTGAACCAAATTCCACGAACGATGACTTGATGTAGAGCTGAATTTTTCCTCGTCACACAAAACAAAAAATCGTCGCTCTACGACGTCGCGTCGAAAAGTTACGCAATTAAATCGATAAATCGCCCAAGAGGTACAGGAAGCGCCATCTTACTGCGGATAGCGGAAAACGTTCCAACTCAAGCTACCCATGCAAAATCACGGGGACCAACCAGTAAGAATTCAACCTGTGTGCAAGACCTGACAAACTTGAAAACGGCGACAGTAGCAGAGCATAAACCGTTCAAAACATTCCGTAAAAACGGCAGTGTAACACTCCCCCTCTCCTTTCACAACGGGAAATCTTCCCAAGATTTTCCGGGTTACTCCCGACCGGCAACTGAAACAACAACCCGCACGCCCAAAATGCACCGGAGGACAAACAACTAATGAAATTTACTTAACCTAACTACAAAGGCACCGGCATACCTTCAAAAGAAATCCAAAACATTTTTGAGAGGAAATTCCTCATCAAAAAGACTCAACACACAAGAAAACTCTCCCACTTCCGCGCGTTGGGAAGAGGGCATTCCTATTCCTGATCCAGGAGACGATGGTGGGTGGAATGGGATATCCGCGTCCCTTTATCAGACTTTTACTGAACGCAGGCTCACGGCTGAAGTATTCCTATGCCCCTCCAGCAGAGCGCGGGTGTTTTATCTCAAAGTCTCATCCTCAACAGCAGGTTTCAAATCCTGAACATGCCAGACTCGTCGGGACTTCCCATGCAGATCCTCCAGTTCATATGTCCAGGAGCCCATTCTCCTCTTCACAACGTCAGGTCCAACGAACTTCGCAGCCAGCTTGGCATTAATATAATTCGCTGCGTCCGATAAGGCTTTGTTCCTTCGCCATACCTGCTGACCCACGACATACTGCACAGGCCTGCGCCGTAGATTATACACCTTCCGACCACGCTCCTGAGCAGCTGCAAGCTTCTTCTTAACGCTCTGAAAGAGTTCCTCAAACCCTTCGACTCTGGACGGAACGTCCGGAGGCTCCTTCTCTGGTGCAAAGGCCCGATCGAAAAGTCTACCACAACCCACATAATGCCTGCCGAAATTCACGTAGAAGGGAGAATAGCCGGTGGTCTCGCTGCGTGACGCGCGTATGGCGCAACCGATGGGCGCAAGATACTCGTCCCATTTACGCTGATTATCCTTCACGTAACATCCGAGCATGGTTTTCACAACCCGATTGACCCGTTCCACGGGATCAGCTCGGGGATAATATAAGGGAGTATATGAAATTCGGGCACCATACGAGTCACACATTTGTTTGAATTCCCTGCTTCTCATCTGAACACCATTGTCACACACTACATATTTAGGAGCACCATACATGAGGAAAACGTTATCCTCAACAATTCTCGTCAAGGCCTGAGCAGTAGCAGAACGGAGGGCGAACATCAGGACGAACTTACTGAAATAATCGCTGATAACGAGGAGGGAGGTACTTCCCTTGGAAGAGCGCGGCAGAGGTCCAACGAAGTCCAAGCTTATCATTTGCCATGGACGAGAAATCTCCGGACGAGAGCCCATTAGCCCCGCAGGAGCACGTTGTTCCGGTTTTTGCGCCGCACAGACCGGGCACCGACGCACATACGTCGCGACGTCTACATGCATTTTTGGCCATATATAGCTTTCGCGCAAACGCCAGTAGACTTTATAGCCACCCACATGACCAGCACGCGGGTCATCATGATACCTCTCCAACAGCGCCCTCCTGCGATCCTTCGGGACAACCAACTTCCAATCCTCGTCCGGGCCAGAGAGATTTGTCCGTTTCGATTTTACGTACTTAAATAGCCTGCCCGACTCCACTCGCCATTGCGGGAACCTTGAAAGATTCCCCTCCACTCGGGAAATCATACCGAGATACCAGACGTCCGTGGTAGAAGGAAAATCATCGCCCAGCAACTCAACGCCGTCAACCAGAATCGGCACCGAACGTGAAAGACAGTCGGGAACCACAAGATCTCGTCCCTTACGATGAACAATCCGGAAGTCGAAGGGTTGCAGACGGACGGCCCATCTAGCTAAACGTCCGGTTGGGTCCTTGAGGTTGTTAAGCCACACCAACGAAGCATGATCGGTAATGACGGTGAAATGAGTTCCTTCGAGGTAGTGACGAAACTTCTCAATCGCCCAAATGACTCCAAGACATTCCCGTTCTGTGGTCGAATAATTTCTCTCCTGACGAGTCAAGGAGCGGGAGAGAAAGGCTATCACCCGCTCGCCATCATCAAAGTGCTGGGTGAGGACAGCACCAAGTCCAAAGGCGGAGGCGTCAGTCTGGAGGCAAAACGGTTTATCAAAGTCGGGGCAGGTTAAAATTGGGGCGGACACCAGGTGTTGCTTCACGGAAGCAAGCGCCTGCTCACACTGTGGAGTCCAAATAAACTTCGCTCCCTTCTTGGTGAGGCCATTAATAGGAGCGACGATGGAGGCAAAATCAGGCACAAACCGCCTATACCAACTGGCCATCCCCACGAACCGTCGTACATCGGACACATTCTGGGGCGCCGGAATCCTCAAAATCGCCTCCACCTTTCCAGGGTCCACTCGAAGACCATTCCTGTCCACGATATAGCCCAAGTACCCGAGTTCCGGACGACAAAACTGACACTTGTCCTGACTGACAGTCAAACCAGCAGCCTGCAAACGATCCAGAACCTTCGCTAACATTGAGAGGTGAGTGTCAAAATCGGGAGAAATAATAATAATGTCGTCGAGGTACACCAGAACATAAGGTTCTAAATCAGCTCCCAGTACCCGATCGATCAGTCGTTGCCAGGTGGCCGGGGCATTAGTCAAACCCATCGGCATTCGCCGGAACTGGAACAAACCCCGTCCGGGGATAGTAAAAGCAGTGTATTCCCGCGATGATTCGGCTACCGGTACCTGCCAATAAGCAGACTTGATATCTACAGAGCTCAGATACTTAGCGTCTCTCAGACGATCCAGGATAGACGAAATGTAGGGGAGAGGGTAGGCGTCCCTCTTGGTGACCGCATTCAGGCGTCGATAATCCACACAAAAGCGGTAACTTCCGTCCTTTTTGGGAACGAGAAGTATAGGTGCCGACCAGGCGCTCTTAGAGGGTTCCACCACTCCCTGTTCCAACAACGTCCGTAATTCGTCATCCACAATCCTTTGCTTGGCAGGAGAAACCGGGTAATAACGGAGCTTGATAGGCGGCGAATCAGTCACAATTTCATGTTCCACCGAATTAACAGTCCCCAGGACTCCAGCTCCCATAGCCCGGAAGGCACGGCCAACCAAATCATCCAACGCCGAACGCTGTTGGGGCGTCAGCTCGTCCCGTACCTGTAAGTCGCATAATTCGGTCGTATCATCTACGAATCTCCATACGTCCTTACGCAAATCGGGGACAATACCCATACTTCGCCAAAAATCCATTCCCAGGATTAATTTATGGGGAAGAGCCGGTATAACCATAACATTTAATACACAAGTCCGTTCCATCAGGGAAAAGGGCGTCGCAATGGTTCCGAGAGACGAACAGACATCTCCATTGGCCACGGTGCAGTCACGACGGGAGGTCGAATCTAATGTAAGTCCGAGAGACAACAAGGTGTGGTAGCCCATTCCGCCAACGATGGTGTTGGTCGCTCCCGAGTCCAACAGCCCCAACATGTCGACGCCCAGAATAGCGACCTTCAAATAAGGTCGGGCATCACCAGAAGCGTGGGAGATAATGAAGTCGATTAGCACGCGATGTGCAGCATCAGTGGTCGAAACTACGGAGGACGGCTGATGACCCTTCAGGCCCTCCGGTCGGCGTTTCCCGAACGTGAAGAGTTACAGGCCGGACAAGTTCGCAAGGTCACATCGGGTCGCCTACACCGGTAGCACCATTTGCCACTGGGGGTTTGCGGAGGCTTTTGAGGGCACTTACTGGCCATATGTCCCCTCTTCCGGCATCGGAAGCATTCCACATCGGCCAAGTCCATCGGAGGTCGTCGGGGAGGGGAGGACACCGCGGCGGCTTCCAAGCGAGAAGAGACGCACGCCAACTCGGGCTCAACGCAGTCCCGGCTGCGACGAGGAGGGGCCTGATAATGGTCCGCCCGGTACTTTTTAGTCTCCAATTGGAGGCATTCGGTCTCCAATTCCCGCATATCGTGGACCGGCGGCAACTGCATCGTGTAGAAGGGTGCCAGATTGCGTCGTACAATGTCCAGCTGTACCTCCGGGGACATCTGTCCATACCTGTCAAAGACAGCCTGCATGCACGATAAATATTCTATTATGGGCTCGTTGAGTCCCTGGGTCCTACCCAAAAGCTCCTGAAAAAGGCGGCTCCGGTAGTCGGGAGGTAGGTAGTGCTTCTTCAGCAGGTCGGACAACTCCTTCCAAGTCCCACATGAACGAATGGCAGCTCGATACCATAACAACGCCTTACCAGCAAACAAATCCAACGAGGAACGGTACAAGTCCGCCTCGGAACATCCCCGAGCTCTACTCAGCTCAGCAACCCGGTCCAGGAAATCCATCACGGACATAGACTTAGGATCACCGGAGAACTGCAGGTTCCACTTATACAATGGGATGGGTCGGTCGCTCGTCCTGGAGCCCGATGAATGCAGGCCAGCGTCCAGCACCGGAGCACCGCTTGAAGTGTCAACCTCAGAACCCTGACTATCACTATCCTCCAAGGCATTTCCATCCGCTGTAGACAAAGCAGCACTCAAATTCAAATCCGGAGGTCGAGATCCTCTCTGCAAACGCGTCAATAACGCGGAGACTCTGGCAAGCCATTCTCCTCGCTTTCTGGCAGTAGTCGCCTCCACTCCGGTCACAGGGATACCATCCACGCGGCCCAACAAATGCATTACCCGGGAACAGCAACGCTGCAGTCCACGCCGATCACCTCCCAGCGTTGGCACCAAGAGCTCCAGCTCCGTGAACTTAGCAGCGATGGCATCCAGATCCTTGGCAGCGTCAAACACATATTTGAGGTAACGAAGCGAACGCTTATCTCTTTCTAACCGAATCATTGACCGCAAACTGGCCCGCATATCAACCACCGTCATGCTGGCCGGATCCATTCCTCGGAACGACAGCTCAAACTCTAGCTCATCTCGCTTGAGATGGTGGACGTCCATGGTAGGCGCAGTCATCGCAATAGAAAAAGAATCAGCACAAGTGGACAATAAATTCCGACACGCAGCAAGGGAAGCAACCGCCCGGAGCGGGCAACACAGCAGTCAAAACCGCCAAGACAAAGATCGAAGGAGTAAAGAGAAAGGAAAAAAAATTAAAGACAGAAAAACCTGGGGAACGCACCCAAACAGATGCCAAAACTGAAAAAAAAACAAAGACCCAACCAGCAGAGTCCAGGAATCAATTAGCTCCTCCCAATTAATCCAATTAGCCCCACGTTGGGCGCCAGTGAAACACCTTGACTTTCTATTCCCAATGAAAGCTATAAAATATTTTAACAACAGGTTCTGGAACCTTGAGCTCTACCTGTGCGCTCATGCAGTCCTTGGGGTTGCACCGACTAACTCTGGGAGAGGGCGTGGGGATAAACAACATCCAAACGCAAGGTGTTCCGAAATGGGCGCCACACAATCTCAACCCCGCCGTGGACTATCGCTTGATTGTGAAAGCTGGCTGAAAGAGAAATGATGCCACACAGGGACAAGAAGAGAACCAAAGTTGCCGGAAAATCAAGTTTATTAAATGCCCACAGACACATAAAAGTAAAAAAAAGTACACCAAATTACAGCGGTAGCTTGGGCAGATATCCACTGACCAGCAAGGTCGACCACCGTTCAAGTAATCCACACCTGAACGAGTCACAATAATACAATTTATCAAATACACCAAAATATCAAATAGCAACGCTTCGGCAACGTTAGTGCCGATAATTAACCTGAAAAACAAAAAAAAAAACCGAAAGATAAATGCGACAACCGACGAACACGTTCTTGGCCAAGCACGAAATTCACCGCAGTATCTGGGATAATATTCCCCAGACGTGGAATTAAATTAAATCAATCCGACCGAAAAGCGTTGGAAATTTGATTAACAATAGTGTCAAAATGGATGAAATTAATAAATTAAAATAAGGCAATATTAACTAAATTATTGTCCCAAATGACCAGGACGATTCAAATTCAAAGTTAAATTGTAAATTAAAATTCTCAAACCTTACAGAAACACTTTGCCGGTACACCTTCACCCGACTAACCTAACCTCAACGTTTATCCAATATAAACAACCAAGTAAATTTAGAAAAGGGCAAAGATAAGATACACTTATCTAATTAAATTAAATTAAATTAAATTAAACCAATCACATTAAATCAATCTGTACAATTGAAATTTAAATCAAATAAAAAAAACTATTAACGAGGTTGAGGGAAGCTAGCTACCGTTGCATCAACGCACAACAACGGTCCACCGCAACAGCTGTTTGTTGGGGTAGGTGAGGTTAGAAACCTTCCGGACAAAGATACGATAATGGTGAACGGCTCACCCAAAGTAAATTATACAATGAAAGAAAAATACAACTAATTACGACACGAATAAACTTCCGGCAGCACTGCGTCAAGGGCGAGGGCCCGGTGGAGATATAACTATAAGTCAAACCTTGACCTCGGCAGCGAAGGAATGTCCCCGTTCCACGAAGACACCCGCAGTCCTAGCAAGGCAAACTCTCCGCAGCTTCCGACGCTCTACTCCACGAAACTGGTCCTCTGATCGCAAGGGTTGTCCTCCGATCCAAAGACGAAAACGTCCCCAGACGAAGACACCACAGAAAAAGATAAACGCCACCAGACGTAGAGTAAATATCCAGGAGGTCCAGACGACGAATAAATATCCAGCGATGAATAAATATCCGACGATGAATAGACGTAGAATCAATATCCAAAGACGAAGAATATATCCGACGATGCCCAGACGACGAAGAAGAAGAAGAAGCCTAAAAATATTCCTCGCAATAAGGAACCAATTCTCAAAGTAATAAACGAACCAGAGACTCACCCTAAGATCTTGAGCGGGCTTAACCGTGAATCCAACAGTAATCTACGTCCTAGATCCGCACAAAAGGCGACGTTCCAACCATATAACACACTCCAATGGTTAAAACTTCTCAGCTCGGGAAGGATGGTTCCGCATACAGCGAGAGATACTTCGTATACCAGCAAGGCACCAAACAAACGAGTAACTCCTAGTCACTTCCACACAGCTTCACGTAGACTCCAGGATAAAGTTGACGGACAGCGATTCGTCTAACAACCAAGACTCGACAATTCAGAGGGACAAAATGCGGTTCCATATATAGCCGTGCTTCCCGCTCTAACCGGATCAAAAACCTCGCAAAAAGGCAATTAGAGGGACTTTAATCAAAGGAAACCAGTCGTCAGGAGCAGAAAAATCCAAGGAGACTCACAATAACCCGGTCGACCAAATCTGAACAGTAGTTTAAGAGAAAACAGGAGAAATGAATGGGAAAATACACTGTCTCGAACCCCGCACAAAAACTAGCCCTACTCAAATACGCAACCTTATTCAAACTCTGTTAATAGTGAACCAAATTCCACGAACGATGACTTGATGTAGAGCTGAATTTTTCCTCGTCACACAAAACAAAAAATCGTCGCTCTACGACGTCGCGTCGAAAAGTTACGCAATTAAATCGATAAATCGCCCAAGAGGTACAGGAAGCGCCATCTTACTGCGGATAGCGGAAAACGTTCCAACTCAAGCTACCCATGCAAAATCACGGGGACCAACCAGTAAGAATTCAACCTGTGTGCAAGACCTGACAAACTTGAAAACGGCGACAGTAGCAGAGCATAAACCGTTCAAAACATTCCGTAAAAACGGCAGTGTAACAATGTTGTGTACCGCGCCTTAAGCGTAAGAGACACTTTTAATCGAATTTACTATGCTGGCAAGTTGACGCAACAATATTTTCTCGATTGTTACTACTAGGTGGAATCAGATAGATTACGATTTATTCGCAAAAAGCAAATCAAATTAAAAACTCATAATTATAATGGTGTCATAGATTACCTACATTATGTAGGTAGCCCACGCCCCATGCATCAATACTTTCAAGATGCAATGGCCATCGTAGCAAAATACGGCAGGCCAGATTTATTCATTACTTTCACCTGCAATCCTAAGTGGCCGGATATAATAAACAATTTACCAAATAATGTAAAATATTTTGATCATCCGGATATAACATGCAGGGTTTTTTATAGCAAATTGAAGTCATTTTTAAATGCCAGAACTAAGAAACAAATTTTTGGAATAGCAGCAGCTTATGTGTACGTTGTTGAATTTCAAAAACGTGGCCTACCTCACTTCCACATTCTATTAACTCTTGCAAAAGAGGACAAAATGCGCGAACCCAGTAAAATTGATCAGTTCATTAGTGCCGAAATTCCAGACCCCTCCGTTAGTAAGCATAATAAGAACATTTATGAATGTGTTCGCAGCCACATGATACACGGTCCTTGCGGATCACTTAACAAACAATCTCTACGTATGGAGAAATGCGGAACGTGCAAAAAACATTTTCCAAAACAGTTTGTAGAAAGAATGGTAGTCGAGACTGACAAATTTCCAGTATAAACAAGAAGTGATAGTGGGAGAACAGTTAATATTAAGCGGGATGGCATTGACTTTGACGTATATAATCGTTTTGTAGTACCATATAATCCCTATCTATTACAAAAATATGGCGCCCATATCAATATAGAAGTGTGTTCATCTGTTAAAAATGTTACATATATTTTCAAGTACATTTGTAAGGGGCATGACAATGCATTGGTAAAAATTCAGTTAGGACAGTCGAAGGATACGACGAAATCGCAGAATATGTAGATTCAAGGTATGTTGGTTCTGGAAAAGCAGAAGGAGCTGGAGGTTGTTGAGTTAACCGTTACATCAAACTTCTCACACGATAATTCGTTTATTATTCCATTTGGAAGGGGAACGACCTATTTATTTACCTGAAGGGGAAGAACCGAGAGCGGTACAAAAATCGTTAAATAGCTTATTTGTTTGAAGCGTGGTTTAAGTTAAATGCAACTGATAATGCACGTAATGCACGTCAATAACTATATCGCGAAAGTCTTTTTTATTATAGATTTGATACAGCTAAATCAGAATGGGTCAAACGAGAGCATGATGGTTCCACGTTATGTACACAGTTTCGCCCAGTGCCCAGTGCGTTTGTTATTACTTTATGTCCGTGGACCTCGCTCATATCAAGAGCTCCTCACGGTAGATGGTTTCACTTATAGTAATTTTGAAGACTAGGTACGAGCTAGAAATTTATTACAGGCAGATACGGAATGGGAAAAATGCCTGCGCGAAGCGTCAGTTTTGCAGATGCCATTCCAAATGCGTAAATTACTTGTATGTTTACTAACTTTTTGCACAGTTTCGTTACTTTCCGTTCTATGGGACAAATTTAAAATGTTTTTAATGCAAGACTTTTTGCATAAAGGTTATGACTGCACCACTGCTGAGGGATGGCATTACTTCAAATTAAAAATCAACTAACGCGCAACGGTTATGACTATTATAATTTCAAATTGCCAAATTTATCATCTATCGATGATACAACTCTTCAAGTTTTTAATAATAACGACGATTATTTTGATGTTAGCTCGGATGAAATGGGTAGTATCCGTATTCAGGTCGGCATAAATAAACACAATTTTAATAATGATCAGATGTTAGCGTACGATCGTGTAATACATGCCATATTAACAGACGGGGAAAATCAGAGACTATTCTACTTAGACTGACCTGGGGGGTACTGGAAAAACTTTCGTCTATAATACTTTTTTGGATGAGATATGTGATGGGTAAAACGGCAATATCAGTAGCTTGGACTGGGATTGCGGCAATTCTGCTGCGGGGTGGAAGGACGGTGCATTCGCGATTCCGTCTCCCAATGAATTTGACACGAGAGTCCACATTATCGATAGGAATGATGTCCGAAGAAGCTCAACAATTAAGAAAAGCTCATTCACTTATCTGGGATGAAATTACGATGGCCAACGTCCACGCTTTTAATGCTGTAGATAGATTGTTTCAAGATGTCATGAAAAATACTAAACCGTTCGGGGGACAGGTAGTATTAGTAGGGGGAGATATTAGACAATGTTTGCCTGTGGCAGTGGCGGCCCGTGGTACATTTTGATGGTAGAGCCACACAACATGAAAAATATGCCTTGGTTTTTTAAATAAAGAAAAAACTTTTTTTAATGTTTATAATTTCAAACAGTTATATATTTAGATATTAAGTATAAAAAATTAGCTGAAAATAAACGTAAAATTACATTTTGCGATATATAAACTACATTCGACGTTCTTTTTTACTTGAAAATAACTCAATCACACGCTTTTTGAAATCTTCGATATTACCGAGAAAAGCTTTTTCAGAGGACAACATTCCAAGCGCACTAAGCCTTTCTTCCTCGATCAAGTGATAAAATTGAAACAGTTCCAGCAGAAACACCCTGCAATTCTTCTCGTTCGTAAAGTACTTGCAGTTCCGTTTTCAATCTATCTTTTCCAAAGAAGGATAAAAACGAACTATTTCACAAAGAAAATTATCAGGAAATTGCTTGCGATATTTAGTAAAATATTCCACTGTGAATAAATTAGCAGCTACTAAATGTCCCGTAAAACTAAATCTCGTTCTTATTTGCTGGACAATAGAATCACAATTTTCCAACGCTTCTCTTTTCGTATTTTTAGGAGCTAATGTACGTTGTCTTTTTTACTGGTGGTCCGTCTTCTGAGAATTCCAATTTAAATTCAGCAATAATTTCATCTATTTTATCACGTATTTTCTGTATTGCATTTTCAAACTTTTGCAAATCGTACTTAACCCTAACCGCGTCGGCGTTTTTCTTTTGTAGTTGGTTAAAAATTATCTCCACATGGGGCATTATTTTATAGAAAATTGGTAACCAAAATACACAATCCTTGTCCTTTAGTCTAAGTTTATAGGCACCCGCTTGTTTTATCGGTGACGCCAACTTAATATTTTCGTCATTTTCCAAAGTTTCCATAACATTTGAAGGGTACCGGGGAAAAAGGATGAATGTCAAAAAAACGGCCATTTTGAGATAAGGACGCAAATTTATAGTAAAAGTTTGTTAGAATCTAATAGACTATTCAAATCGGAGTAAAAAAGTAAGGTTGTAAAGTTACAACGATTTTCTATTATACTGTACAGGGGAAGAAGGATGAATGTCCACATACGCTCGCCTGCGCGCGGGCGCTTGGTGAGGTGGTGCAGACAATGCGATTATTTGATGTGTGGTGCGATATTTTTATAGTGTACTTAATAACCAGTAGGAATAAATCCTAGAGCCAGTTTCACATTAATTCACTATATTATACAAATTAAATAAAATATAAAGAATGATATGCGACCGAACCTATTCATGGCGCGGCATCGTTAATTTGTCCGGTGTAAAACCATCTGGGATCCAGCCAATCACGGGCGACGTCATACTAGTGACAAATTTCCCGATTTTTAAATAGACTATAACAAAGTACACCGTAGTTCGAGTTAATTATTATATGAGAAATAGTGAGAAAGTAAGCGAACGTAACCGTTTGGTATTGTATTGCTGTGTTCAATACTGTTTTTGATCTACGACTCACATATAAGTTCATTGTAGACATATCTAAGACTATATAATCCCCATCATTATACGCGCCAATGATTATAATGACACTATCGTTGTATAATAATGACAGCTCGTTCAAATAATGACTTCATTATTTGAACGAACTGGCATCATTATACAACGCTAGTGTCAAAGTCTGTCAAAACCAACGTGGATGACAGTTGTGTGACAGTTTCCCCCGGCATCGTTGACAAATACATTTAAAATATTTGACATAAAATGGAATATGTGAGTCGTATTCTACTTGCACAGAACGTATATATATCGCTCGCATACTAACTAGCTCGCCTACGGCTCGGGTATAATCTTCATCCTCGCGATCTATATCCTTAGTTATGTGCTCGTCAAATAATATACTATTATCTACGACTCACATATAATATCATTGCATACGTATCTACGACTATATAATCCCCATCATTATACGCGCCAATGATTATATATTATATTATGATAATGACACTAGCGTTGTATAATAATGACGGTTCGTTCAAATAATGACCTCATTATTTGAACGAACTGTCATCATTATACAACGCTAGTGACAAAGTCTGTCAAAACCTACGTGGATGACAGTTATGTGACAGTTCGCCTCGCCATCACTGACAAATACATGTAAAATATTGTGCATAAAATGGAAATTATGAGTCGTAGATAAAACGTCGTATTTGACTCGCACATAAAGGATATAAATCGCTCGCATGATTACACGCTCGCCTACGGCTCGCGTTTATACTTCATGCTTGCGATTTATATCCTTAATCATGTGCTCGTCAAATAATATACTATTACGGCTCACGTAAAATAATTCATCCATTACGTATGCAACTTATGACGCGAATGTTTGATTATTATGACAGTTCTATTGTTAGTTCGGTGTTTAGGACAGTTTTCGGTGTCTTAAACATCGTTATTACTTGACTAAGAATGTATTTAATTATGAAAGAATGTAACATTATCAGTCGTAGATAAATTAGTATAGTAATATTATTGAAACTAACTTAATGTGATGGTCAATTGTGATGGTCAATTAATAGTATATTACTTCGTTTATTATAGGTAAAGTATTTTATAATGAGTGACGCTGAAAAGAAAAGAAATATTTTTAAAAAAATCTGTGGAATTTGTTACATCTTCATTTTCTGTTGCCCCCTGATAAATATTTTTTTCCCCGCCTATGGTCATCAAATTGTTATAATAATTGTACATACAAAAGTAAACATACAGAATAACATTAGGGAAAAAAATCAACTCAATATACAAATATGCCTTTAATGCAGAAGTCTTCAAAGTTTAAAAATAGTTTTTCTTGTAAACTGCGCTTTGTGACATTCATCCTTTTTCCCCTGTAGCCTTCATTTGTTAACTCTTTTCTATACTAAAAAACGGCGTTAACCCCACGCGAATGAAAATTTCATCTCGTTTGTGACGATCGGGGTAAGAGTCTCTGAACAATTTCGTCCAGAACACTCATTCTTTGTGGAGACGTAGAAAAAAATGAACAAATCCCGAACAAGTGTGCGAAAAATATTGGAGCTGATTGATTAATTTTGCACTTATTCCTCAATAGTACATGTTAGAAAAGGCTTATTCTGTGATGAACTAATTTGATTCATTGTATATGACGCGGAGGGAAACTTTTTGTGTCAGATTTAACCGATATGAGACGCGAAATACGTGTAACACATGCACGCCGCACCGGATTGAGCCTACTCGAGTTTGGCTCCAAATGGACATACAGAACGCGACGTCGCTAGACCCCCACCTACCCGCGCACCGCCCCGCGATAGCTAGCTCTGGCTAGCTCTAAGGAACTGCGGTGCCAGAAATAAGTTGGCTCCGATGGTGCTGGCGCGGCATTATAATAGCACGGTTTCAGTACTCATTAAACCTACGCAGGCATTGTTTAGCATTTAAAACAAAAAAAAAAGGTTTTTATAATTAATTAAAAATTCTTGCTGAGGTTGAAACTACAGGTAGTGCCAAGGCT
The DNA here is from genome assembly GCA_964023965.1 of Melinopterus prodromus. Lineage (NCBI taxonomy): Eukaryota > Metazoa > Arthropoda > Insecta > Coleoptera > Scarabaeidae > Melinopterus > Melinopterus prodromus. Next base: position 64,379,585 of record OZ030390.1, read on the forward strand.
CCTTCGCTCTATATAACGAACCGCCCCTGGCCTGTGGTACCGCCAGGATACAGATCATAGTAGAGTCCTGTGTAAATAGCTCAGATGCGTGGCCTCACTCTGCTCATTTTACGCTTTCGAGAAATATGCGCACACAAACGAAAGTGAGCATAGCTTTGCCGCGTGGCTCTTAAAGCTGGGCGATGGGAAACTGGTTGACTATATTGATCATAATTTGCCTGTTGACACTATTATTATTCCACGTCAGTGTATTATTTCCGATATTATTTCTACAATTTACGGAGACCTTGAGAAATTTGGTGACAACGGATATGCATCTCTTTATTCAAAAATATGCCCCGAAAAATGATAGTTGCAAACGTATTAACAATGACATTTTGGAGAACATTCCTGGAAAGTCCGTAATTCATTATAGTATTGACACTATAGCCACCGATGACGATCAAGAACGGACAAATTTTACGGTAGAATACTTGAATTGAATTACAGGCATGCCCCCCGCGCTCTTACTCTTCAAGAAGGCGTTCCGATCATGTTACTTAGAAATTTATGAATTGCGGAAGGTTTATGCAATGGCACACGACTGAAAGTAATACATTTATTTAATAACGTAATAGATTGTCAAATTTCGATGGGTCACTTAAAGGAGAATCGTGTTTTCTTTCCAAAATTGGACCTCACCTCCTCAGAAACATCCGTACCGTTCGTATTAAAAAGAAGACAGTTTCCGATCAAGGTCTGCTTTGCAATAACCATTAATAAGGCACAAGGACAATCTTTTGATTTTGTTGGAATTTATTTCCCACAACCCGTTTTCGGACACGGCCAGCTATATGTGGCATTTTCTAGGGTTAAAAAGTGGGATTCTGTACAGGTGCAAATAGACAAATGTACTCTCAGGGACAATTATTGAAAAAAACAAAATTTGTTCTTTACAAAAAACGTAGTTTACACAAGTTTGCTCTCTATAATTCAAATTAATAGGCACACGTAATGAAGAAAAATGTATATTTGCAATTATTTATTCCATGGGTAATTTTTCGTTTTCCTGACACTTCTGCAATGTAAAGGTGGACTTGATTTTTAATCTCGATCATATTTTTTACGTAATTATTTATCATTACTATTTTCATTATATGTCACTGGTAATTTTTTCATTTATTTGTACAATAATTAAAAGGTACGTTACATAATATACATAATAATACATGATTAAAATATTATGTCTATATATTGCTACGTTATGATTTGCTTACTATACTTAATACATGATTTAATAGAGGTTTATATTTTCCACTCAATGGAAAAAACACTCAAATGGAGACCATAAGGGGGGTGCCCAATGTCACTTTGAGTGTCCATCTTACTCCTTGGCTATACCGTACTGATGAGGACTAATAGTCCGAAACACGTGTCTACAGTTGCTTCTTCGTGTGACGGAATTGCCCGACAAATTACCTTTCCCTTTAATATCTTACCGTCAATAAATCTGTTTTCCATCTGAATCTGTTTTATACACAATTGAATATTTTGCAAAAATGTATAAAATAAACAAATAGCGTCAATTGTAAATGATTTAAAATTTTTAACATAAAAAAAGATTGCACCATTCATTTATTTTTAATTTGACTGCACTTGTGTCACTTATAAATAATTATTTATTGATTGGCGTCTCTTATTATTGTGTTTAAATGCATGAAAAGTTGTATTTGTATTGGAATAATTACAATACATTAAAGATTAAGACTGTATTGCTATTTGCGTCATCGCTGACGTCGACGAAAGTACTGGGTGCATCCATATAGAAAATAAAATAGAAACCGCAGATTATTTGTGCTTACTAAAGAATTAACCCAAAACAATCGGTGTTTTTACCGAATGAGCAAATAAAATTTTGAAACGTTTTTAAGAATCACGGGACCTTCGATTCAAAGGAGAAACACAAATATAACGCAATGTGTAAGTGCAGAGGAAAGGATACTCAGGTAAGAAAGTGAAAGTGTGGAAAGCTGGTAACGCTCCTCTGTCATTTTCAACACTCGCGCAGAACATTCAACATCTTAAATCTAGGCAACCAAGGATTCAACAAACTTTTTGATATGGCAACGTAATACAGTTGGATTAGTAATAAAATAACCTTTCATTTGATATGTAATTCGATAAAATAACTGATGAAAGTATATTAACAACGCTTACTTGCCTGTTTATACCTGGCAACTCCATAGTTGCGCAGAGGGGAAAGTAGGCAACCTTTATTTTTTCAATTCCTTGGGGTATATTCTTTCAGCTGATGAGCGACTTTCGTGAATAACTAATCGGAGTAGTTCCTCACTCGCTCAGATAATTTTACATCTTAAATCTAGGCAACCATGGATTCAACAAATTTTTTTATAGGGCAACCTAATACAGTTGGATTAGGAATAAAATAACTTTCAATTGATTTGTAATTCGATAAAATAACATGAGAGTACATTAATAACGCTTACTTGCCTATTTATACCTGGCAACTCCATAGTTGCGCAGAGGGGAAAGTAGGCAACCTTTATTTTTTCAATTCCTTGAGGTATATTCTTTCTGCTGATGAGCAACTTTCATAAAAACAGAGTAGTGGATAAAAAAATTAATTGAACATTTTATTATTAAATATCATCGGCACGTGGTTTAGCTAGAAAAAAAATAGTATAAAACTACTAATTGACTTTTTTTGTTTCAGGTAGGGGAGACTGGGGTCATTTGAAACAGTTTGACTGGGATGTTTTATCATTACTTTATTATGGCGACAAGGTTCTTAAGTGGTGGTGGTGGTGAAAGTTTAAGTATCCTTCCACGCATTAACATTAGAATTTTCACTATACTTATACACAAGAAATCAAATGAAGCAATTAATTTTTTATTGTAAAATGTTTCAACTGTCCCTGTATCTGGGTCAGTTGAAACAGAGGGTGGGGTTAGTTGAAACATACTTCAAATGAATATAAATGATATCATCAATATATATTTATTAAATTAAACACACATATTCATTGGTAACAAACTTAGTTTAACATAAATAACATAAATAAACGTATTCTGAGATAAATTCTTATGCAACATAAACATAATTCAACAACAAAACAACAAAAAGTTCAATTATAGATCTAAAAAAAAGGAATGGAGGAATCAATCAGATTCACAATTTAGGCACATGTAATTTACTTCTCCAGGAGCACAGCGTTCATGAGCCCACAGCCGGCAGCCAATGCACTGTATCCACGACTCCCCCGATTTACTTGGACGATAGGTTTCAGCACACACTAGGCAGTAATAATCTTCTTCCTCCTCCTCCTCCGACTGAACTATAGAATTCTTATTTTTTCTTTTCTTGTTTTTTAACGTTGCACTTTTAGCGTTTAGACTTTGCTTAGACTCTTTAGCTCTTTTCTTGCTGAGTTTATCTTCCGCTTCCTTTCTTATGGACTCCCTTTCAGGACTGTCGGTGTAAATTGCCGATTTTCTCTTTTTTCTTCCCCTATTTGTTCCTTTTCTGGGTGGAGCCTTAGGAAAAGGTCTCACCAGTTCTGGTGAAAATTGATTGCTTGTAGATTGCATAGGATCTTGGTAGGTTTCTGCCCGGGAAGTTGATACTGGAAGATGATGAGTCAATTGGTGATTTAGATTTTCTTGATTTTCAAGACCAATGTTAGGATCCGGCCTATCAGTCACAAATGACGGTGCAAAATCCAGATCGGTAAATTTGTTCCTATTAAATGGGTAGATTCCGGTGTTTCTGAAACCGGCTTGGATATTACTTTGTGTTACTGCCAGAGGAAAGGCAGTGGCCACTATACCGGGTATATCGTAAATTGTCATCGATTTTCCGGGATGACTTCGCATCCAAGAATCGCAAGTGGAGTTTATAAATCGTTTGAATGGCCCATAAACAGACCGATCTAAAGGCTGCAACTTGTGTGAGCAATGTGGCGGAAAAGATAGCATCACAATCCCATTTTCCTTGCAAAAATCCAGTGCGTTTATGTGCATATGTGATGAATGATTATCCAGTAACAACAATACTATATGGTTGGTAGAAGCATTTGTATGCTTCTGAAAATGTTTTAGAAATAATATAAAAGACTCATCTTGCATCCACCCTGAAGAATTGCCTGTACCTAGGGAACCAACTGGAGCATCTCTAATAAAGTAGTCATGGTATCTAACCCGCGGAAATACAAATAGAGGAGGTATAACATTTCCCAATGCATTTGCAGCTATAGCTACCGTGACCAGTGTTCCTCGCTCAGCAGATGTTAGAGCTCCTACTTGGCGAGTTCCACGCCTAGCTATTACTCTATCTGGTTTCTGCACGGTCGTGATACCTGTCTCATAGGCATTGTATACATCTTGGGCTTCGAAGTGGTGACGATCCATTACTACTTGTAGGTTGTTGAAAAACGCATCTACATTTGTTTTATTGAAGCTCGTTGCCCTAGATAAACTAGTGGCTTGGGCTGCTCTTACGGAAAGCTCAGGATTTCTATGCATAAAGGCACAGAACCAATCTACACCAGCCATTTTATTGACATTCCAGTTATTTGGTTTTGATAAATTAAACTTGAGTGTCAATTCATATGCCAACTTTCTCACTTCTTTTGCCGAAAACCCAAAATATATGTCAGCAGATTGAATTAAATATTTTGCTAGCACTTTTTCTTGCTCTGCCGTAAATACTTTATTAGGTGGTACATAGCCCATTGTTACGGGTGTGCCAAGTTTATCAGCAGCCTCCCTTTTCCGTTTATAGCGAAACAGGGACACATATTTCAAATTAAATTGCGCCGCCGCTGCTCTGATAGAGATACCTTCTTTAACTTTGTCATACGCGTTTCTATACTGTGATATATCACTTAGTCCTTTTGTGGTTTTCCTTTGACGGGTTCGTGGCATCTGCAAGAAAAAATCATCATCTGTAATTGATAACCGTATAATCACTAATAAACATGGGGTCAGTTGTAACATTTCAACGGACCCCACAAAAATTGTTTCAACTGACCCCAGGCTACATTTTTTCAAATAATAATTTTTATCATCAACATGAAGTAATTCAGAACAAAAAAAATACTTGTACATAAGCTCTTATTTTTAATATATTATACACAAAAATTATTATCAGTATTGTGTATGAGTAAATAGTAATTGCGAAATGAATGGATAGAAAAATACTTACTTGGCCTCTCCAAAACACAATAGTCACTGTAGCGCACAACAAAAAACGGGCATAGCCAGGTGAAACACTAACAAGCGAGTCCGGACACGAAAGTTACCCCCTCCATGTCAATCGCAGTACGCTGTCGCGATTAGTTCTTGACTTATTTGCTTTGTTTCAACTGACCCGTGTTTCTACTGACCCCAGTCTCCCCTACTTAGCAACAGGGTACAGTTTTATATCTTTCATTATATTTCCAAAGAGGACATAGCACACTAACTCCAATCGTAGCCGACACTAAAAGGATTATATAGAGTGCTTTAAAAACAGAATATGTGAATGTGCCAAATATTAATCAATGGCATAAAAATATCTGGTCCATTTTTTGGGTTATGGAATATTCCAAATTGCTTAGGTGCAATTGATGGAAAGCACATCCGAAAATGAGAAGCTTCCCCATTCTGGCCCAACAAATTTTAATTACAAACAGTATCACTCTATTGTGTTAATGGCGGTGAGGCGGCTTGTGATGCCAATGGTATATTTACGATCATTGAAACAGGCTATGCTGGCAGTAATCATGACGAAGGAATATTTATGTCAACAGCATTGTATCGCAGATTGAAAATAAATGGTCTCAATATACCACAAAGTTCACCTCTACCTAATGATGAAACCCAACAAAACTATCCTTATTATTGTGTTCATTTCCTTTAAAAAGGTATATGATAGACCATTTCCTTCCACTTGGCTAGAACAACAATAGAATGTGCTTTTGGTATGCTGCCAGCAAAATTTCTGGTTTTAGGAGTGCCACTTCGTTGTAGAAAATGTACATATAACTAAACCTGTTTGTATTCTATCCAATGTTATCTGTCAACATGATTGCACCAGATATGACACCCAATGGACCACAACATAATATACAACTACAAGAACAACATATTGCGTTACAGCCTCATCTACTTTCCGAAAATATTTAGTTAACTGTTTTATAAAACTACGTGTTGCACTGCTAAGGCAAAATAATTATTGCATATAAATAATGTATTCATTAATTTTAATAAAGGTACTTATAGTCCGGGAGCCAGGGGTCTGTTTTGACTAGCGTTTTTATACAGCTAGATTCTCGATTATATTGTTGAATAAGCTTTCATTGGCAACGAACGTGGAGGTCAGCTGGCGCACCTGCGGTGGACGCGCAGGTAAGAGACTACTCAACATGAAAAAAAAATATTCGGTGCGCCTCTGGTGGATTCCAAAATACAAAATGTATTTTTTGTTTTGTTCTAAAGTATTTTAATCTCTTGTAGTTTTTTCGTATTTACCACAGTTATCAAGGAAAAAAAAATAAAAGCTTTTCTGTGTTTCGCTAGATGAAACTTAATAAATTTTTAAATAATTGGTCCAGTATGCCTCGGCTTGATTTAGATAACCTTTTGTTTGTATTTATTTTGTCATTTTATTCGCCACCAACTGTAAAAAATTAAAACTAGGATGGCGCGCTTTTTGTAGCAATGATTTATTACAATACAAAATATCAAATAATAACAATAACAAGGAAACTACGTTATAAAAATTGTTGAAAGTGACCTCCGCCTACTCGTATGCATGCGCCCGCTCTTCTCATTGATGCCCGTACTTCTTCAAATACCCCCGGACTATTTCTTATGGTTTCAAATCCATCTAATATTCGATTTCGTAAATCATCACCCGTATTCACTGGTGTTGTATACAGTTTTGAGGTACCCCCATAGGAATGAATCTAGACTATTTAAGTCAGGGGACCTAGGGGCCATGCCTGCGGCCCACCCCGATCTATCCACTTGTTCTCATACACACATTCATTTACATACTCCCGAGCCATTGTGCTGTTTTGACTAGCGTTTTTATACAGCTAGATTCTCGATTATATTGATGAATAAGGTTTCATTGGCTGGGGCGCCATTGTGCATATACCACATTTCATTTCTCAGCAAAAGAGGTAAGTAAGTGTTCCAGTAGTATCGACAATGACCATACCCGCGAACCCCGCGAGTAGTGAGAAATAATTCATTCTACGCGGCTTTAGAACCAATCACAGCTCTGGATTTTTCATTTCCATATTGTTTTGATACACTGCTTAGAGACAATGTCAAGGCATTGACAACGTCGCAAAGTGACAAGCGCACCAAACAATTTTAATCTGTCTAAATCCTGTGAACCGTCATAGTGACATACAGCCGACCCTATATGCACAAATATCAATTTATAAAATTTCGTTGCGTGGTCGTAGAAAAACTATAGTATTCCATTCGCAAGTAATATAATCAATTTTTCATTCGAATGTTTTGTTGTCCTTACTCCATGTCTCGTAGTAGCTCGATCGGTCGGTATAGTAGAATGTAGTAATCCAATTTTGACAGTTTAAATTGCAGAATTGATAACGCTAAGAGTAAATAGTAAATTTTGCGGTTTTTTGCTGTTGACTTTTGAGGAACAAACATCAGGTAATTTTCCACTTAGTAACTATTGTGTTGCAAGTATTACGGTATGTTATTATGACAACAGCTTAAATTATCTTGACTTCACAATCCGAAGGAACACAACAGATTTTAATTTTGAGGTTTACAGAAAACCAACCGCATGCTCACCAATTATTCCTAACAATTCACATCATCACCACACACAGAAATTGGCAGCAATAAGATCTTACATTCATAGAGCCCAGACAATTCCAACCACGAAGGACAACTACAAGAGAGATATGCTTATAATAAAACAGATAGCTGTAGAGAATACTTTCGACCCAAAGATCGTGGATAAAATAATAAATAGTAGACACATAAAACAAGACATACTGAACAGACAGGTCCAACAAATACAAACAACATATAGAGGACTTACATACGGTGGCAGCATTTCTAACAAGATAAAACAAATACTACAAAGATACCAAATAACATCCTCCTTCAAAACTACTTCTGTGGTATATAACAGATTAAACGATGAAAGTCCGCAAAACAAAATGGAACATATAGTATACAGTCTGAAGTGCGACGAATGTGATAGTATTTACGTAGGTCAGACAGGACGTCAATTGAGATTGAGAATAAACAAACATAGAAAGACTAAACTCACATCTAATTTCGGAAAACACATGCTAGAAGCAGGACATAGAAGCACAGACGACAACAATATCAAATTGATTCACAGGGCAGAGAAGGGAAGAATGCTCGACCTTTTAGAGGCTTTTCAAATTGAATAACACGAGCGTGAACGAAAACACACTATTCTGAACGATCAACTGCAGCTTACTGTGCCTCCTCTCTATCGGTACCTGTGGAAATGAAGCAATAATAACCAAACATGATCTGCAGTGTACTACTTTACCAACATTCGAAATTGTTTATATGCAGCACGGCCATTTACATTTTTAACTATTTATTGCTAATTTATTCTTTTACATTTACACCAATTTTATAGTGTTTGTCAATTGTAACATATGTTGGTGTGAGTGTAACCACAGTTTTGTTTTATCTTTTTGACACGTAAGTGATTTTTACTTCATAATGTTAGGTTAATTGAATTTGTATGTGTAATTTGCAGGAGAGTCTGATGATGCGCAAGCGAAAGTCAGTCTTATGATTAAATAAAAACCTTACACAAAAAACAGTGTCTACTGAGTACTTATTATTTTATTATGAGTTTGTGAAATAAATAGTTCTAAAGCTCAGACCGCAGTTCACATTATTGTAAAATACTGAACCTTGGAACGTTACAACAGTTGCACTATGGAACACGTAATGTCTTCAGAGGTATAAGACATAGTGTTTTAAGGTACAAGAAATAAATTAAATTTGTAAATAAAACTGAACCCACTGTAATTAGTTAATAAAGACTAAATAAACGTTACAGATGGATAAAAGATTATGCGAAAAAAATGCAGTAAAGGCAAAGAAGTGGAGACAGAAAATTAAAGACGATAACGATAAATGGCAACAGCATAAAAAGAAAGAAGCTCAAAGGAAGCGGAAGAAAACAAAAACTAAAACTGCAAAAAGACAGCGTACTCCTGCAAAAAATAAGGAAAGGGGCCGCATTAGGCAAAAAGTATTGCGGCTGAAAAAGAAAGCTTCACTTGTTGATAACTTGCACAATGAAGCGTACACTTGTAAGCAAACGATAGGAAAAGCAGTGAAAAAACCCGAAACTGCGTTGCCAAAAGACCTGGGGAAAAAGATAGCAGTTCTAAAGCCTTTGTGCATGCAATAAATATGTTACTTCAACAGAGATGACGAATGGTAATTGTAGGAAGCTAACAAATAGACAGAGACACGAAGAATTAATAGATTTTTTTTGTTGCAAGACGGAATTAGCGTGCAAGCTCGGAGGAAATCAAGCATAATTAAGGGGACGGTAATTGCAAAAAGTTTTATGCTTATGACATTAGGGGAAGCATACGAACTTTTTAAAACTGAGTTTTACGCAGAAAACGTAAGCAGAACTGTCTTTTAGTTCGAGACCCTCATACGTTCAGCTAACTAATAAGTTACCCCACTTTACCCCGCATATGTGCAAGTAACATGCAAATTTCAATTTTTTGTTAGAAGCCTGTGTAAATACTTTACCAATGATCTCGGATATATTTCTTACATCAGTTTTCTGCAATGTGGAAAGTGAAAAGTGTATGGCAGATGAGTGTGAGCGTTGCGTACGCGATATTAAACATGATATTATTCCGATAAAGTTTCTCGAGAAACTCAATAATAAAATTAAATGGAAACAATGGAGAAAAGTCGACAACCGTCTTATTCTGAACTACACAATCGCTCCGTTAATAGACCTAGTGCTCGTGCACATTGGCGAGCGTTAAGCGGTGAGCGGTGAGCGGTGAGCGTTGCAACGCTCGCGGTGTTGTGTGCACATTGGCAAGCGGCAATTTTTCAGTTTAGATTCGACAACGAAGATGTTCACATCGATGCGTAGAAGTGTACTAATGGAAAACCCTCGCTTAACGAAACTAATTTTGAAAAGAGGGAAAAAGAGAAGACAAGCTGTCCACGAATTGAACCAAGATCGTCTCAGATATGGGGAATTTCACCACCTATTCTGTGGACTTCGCGCAGCCCTGCAAGGTTTTTTGAATTTTTAAGAATGTCAGTAGACACCTTTGACTATATATTAAGCAAAGTAAGCCATAGGCTCGAAAGAAAAACTACAAATTTTAAAAAACCTATATCTGCAGAGGAAAGACTTTATGTGACTTTAAGGTAAGTAAACATTTTTTTAAAAGCGCTTTATCTTTTATAACTCTTTATTATAACTTTTCATAACTTTATTTTCTTTGATGGATACAATTCATACAAAACTAAATAATTATTCATACAAAAATAAATAATTTTTCATACAGAACTAAATAATTATTCATACAAAAATAAATAATTTTTCATCCAGAACTAAATAATTATTCATACAAAAATAAATAATTTTTCATACAAAACTAAATAATTATTCATACAAAACTAAACAGATATTCTTTATACATAACTTATTACATTAATATTCGTAGTTGTACAGGTTTGTAAAATTCGTGGAGTTTTGGTGGCCAGAATGCGGTGCATTGGCATCGTTCTGCATCTGTCTTTTTTGTTTTAATGCACATATCACAACATTTTGTATATTTGCTCTCAGTTCGAGTTTCTCGACGTCATTAAACTCTGCGAAATAAGGTACTAAGCTTAACATAAAATTATAGTCAGGATTCTCCCTTATTTTTGCATTTTCAATCTGCTCGTCTTGCAGCAGTTTTAATTTCTGTTTTTCTATGTTTAAATGCATTTCTATCTCTGACTGTTCTTGTGCAGCTCGTTTTCTGGTACTTTGTCTTTCTATTAATTTGTAAGAATGACTAAGTGTTGAGGAAGAGTGCGAACATCCGGCTGGTGACTTGATGGATGCATCCAGTTCTGAATCAGGAATACCTTCTTGATGTTCTTCTCGTTCTTGGTCACTTATAGATGTAGATTCACGCCCGTCGTCTAGGTTACCTTCAGTGTGGCTGGGAAGAACAGTGTCTTTAATAAACATCATTAGTTCAAAGAAAGCCCATTTTCCTCTATAATGTTCAGCAGCAGCACCGCTTCTACATTCGGGTACTTTCCTAATTTCTCTACGGAACTTATCCTTTAAATTTTTCCATTTCGCTTTCGCACTATTTGCTGAAATGAGAGAGTTATTTTAGAGGAATGTATACCAACCCGACAAATTAGGGAGTCATAACGACAATTGACGTGGACAGCACGACAAAATTTGTTGTTTTACGTTTACGGACCAAAATAGTTTGTTTATTTATGAGTTTTAATTAATTTGTGTTTGATTTGTGAAACGTTTTAAATACCTACATTAAATATTCAGGGTTTGTGAAGTTATAATATAGACAATATTCAATTAAAACATTGTACATTTTTTGGCAAAATTAATTGTTTAGCTGCATGAGCAAATTCTATTAGATCGAGATCGGTCGTGTCTGCATTAATATAGACCCACTTAGCCATGATTTGACCGATATTTGCATTTTAATGACTATTTTTGTTGTTAAAACTCATATTTTGTCGTTCATTTACACTTTTTGTAGTAAAACACATATTCCGCTGTTCGTTTACATTGTCTGCCGTTAAAACACGTTTTGTCGTTCAACTGCATATTTTGCCGTACATAAATTTGTCCTGAGAAACCCTAATTTGTCGTGCTGAAAAATGGCACCCGTTATATTACACTTTGTATTTATTTGCAGGTATCTATCTACCGGTCTTTCATTCCGAAATCTTGCAACAACTGTTAGAATGGGAGCCTCTACGGTTGGCATTATTGTCCATAAAACATGCATTGTATTATGGGAGGAATTAGTCGAGGAATTTATGCCAACCCCAACTAAAGAGCAATTAGAAAAAATTGCTGAATGCTACAATCGAAAATGGAAATTTCCCAATTGTATTGGGTCGATTGATGGGAAACATTGTCAAATAAAATGTCCTTCAAAGAGTGGGTCAAGTTATTTCAATTATCTGAAATTTTTCTCAATTGTACTACAAGCTGTGGCCGATGCTGACAAAAAGTTTATAACAATTGAAGTTGGAGCACGTGGAAAACAAAGCGATGGCGGAACATTTAGCTCATCTACTTTATTTCGTCTAATAGAGGAAAATAGATTTAATATACCACCTGATAAAAAGTTACCCGGCACAAACATTCAAACACCCCACGTTCTAATAGGAGATGAGGCTTATCCACTGAAGTCATTTCTAATGAGACCATTTCCTAGCAAAAATCTAGATCCCATCAAAGAAAATTTCAACAAACGTCTATCTTCCGCCAGAAAATGTGTAGAATGCGCATTTGGTATATTACGAGCAAAGTGGCGGTTATTGGGAAAAGATATTGAAGTTGAACCAGATAGCCACAGCAATTATTAAATGCGCTTGTATATTACATAATGTTGTACGACAGTTGGATTGTGATGCAGATCCTGATTATTGCCAAGTGATGACAAACCAGAAATACGTCAGCTCAAATACTATAGCAGAAAGGGAAGTAGATGTACATCACCAAATAGCGCGACGGCCAACAAATCAAGCAAAACAGATTCGCGAAGATTTTGCAAATTATTTCCTAAATTTTTAAACACTGATCTCAATAATACTATATATGTTTAAATATTTTGTATCATAGTATAAATAAAATAAAAGTATAAATGTATTTGTTATTATTCTAACCTGAAATTCCTACCAACGTTCCTACTTCTTGCCATAGTTTGGCAGTAACGTCTCCTTTTTTGTAGTTCACATCCTTGTCATTCCAAAGGGATGGTCTCGCTTGAATTTCCGAGATTAAAGTTTCCTTAACATCATAATCTTTACATTTCGAATTCATTTTACCGCCCATGTCCATCCCGTGCAACCATCCAATAACGACTGAGCGGCGAGCGTTGCGTTTTAGGCAAACTAAAAGCGTGAGCGGCGCAGCTCACCGCTAACGCGCACCGCTTTGGCGATGTGCACACATACACATAATCTGTATGTTAAAAAAAAATTTTTCGCCGCGCGCCGCTCACCGCTCACCGCTCGCCGCTTAACGCTCGCCAATGTGCACGAGCACTTATTCACGATCTTTAGATGCAGCTGCCTACTTTTAAAGTTCACTGTTTCATTAAACGATCCCACAGGAGTATTTTCACACTTTAGTTACAGTCAAGTAACTATTTTTACATGCGTAGCTTGGCTTTTGCGTGAAACTAAATCGATTGCGGTTATCAGTGATAAATTGATGTTTAAATGTTTAAATAAATATGATGTTTATTGCTTCATTTCGAAGATCGTGCACGACATAAAAAGGCAGCACAAAGGAATTGACTGCATTTATATTTTCTCGGATGGAAGCAGCAGCCAATTTAAAAATAAGTTTATTCTAACCAGTATTCCTCGTCTTGCAAATGAATTTAACTGTAAGACTTTAGAGTGGAACTTTTTCGCCACTTCTCACGGCAAAGGCGCTGTAGATGGAGTAGGAGCTGTCGTAAAAAGAAAAGTTTGGCAAATAGTTAAAGCAAAAAATATTATCCTCAAAGATGCTTTATCCTTTTTTGAATGCGAGTAGAGCAACCTTGTTGGAGTCAATATTTTGTATATCTCAGGAGAAAAAATTGAGAAACTTAGTCCCCAATTGTCTAAACTATGGCAAAATGTTACAAATATTTTAGGTACTAAAAGTTTTCATTGCTTTTCACACATCGACAGTCATTTTATTGAGGTTGCCCGAACAGCTTATTCGTTGAAGAAACAATTAAAATATAACGCACTAAAAGCATGTAACCTAAATAAACATTATTGTATGTTATTCTTTGGGAAAAAACTGTCGCGTCCGAACTCGTACTCTACGTCATAAAAAAGCTGAGAAATATTTCCCTTATTTAATAAGTCTACTGACAAAAGACATTCTTTGGCCTCCCTTCTTTTCAAACATCGCTGAATTTGGAATATTTCTACGCGCGTTAAAAACAAACTTCCACTTTTTTTTTCATTGTTGAAACAAAAAATCATCGGAAAATATTTAAACAATTTGAGATTGGCAGAAGTGTTACAGGAGCAAAAGAGCTGTTCAGAGGTTGGTGTGTAGGTTAACAACAGAAAGACAAAAATCATAACAAGCGGAGAGGAAACACCCATATCAATAAACGGAATAATGCTAGAATACGCCATAGATTACATCTACCTAGGGCAAATAATTTCGTTTAAGAACAGATTAGCCAAAGATATCAATCGGAGGATCCAGGCAGCTTGGAAGAAGTATTGGAATTTGAAGTTTATATTTAAGGAACCATACAACATCGAAACAAAACGGAAGATATGTGATATGTCTGTCAGCCCGGTGCTCACACGGCTGTCAGACTTGGGGTATGAACATGAAACATACTGAGAGAATCCGAGTCTGCCAAAATCGAACGGAGAGTCACTTGGATGGATAAGAACTTAAGAGAACTAAAAACATAGCCAACATACAGGACGTCACAATGACAATAAGATCGCTAAAGTGGAGCTGGGCGGGTCACATAGGAAGGTAGTCATCATTGGGCCAAAGAATCTACGCACTGGCTGCCGTTGGAAGATTCAAGAAAGAGAGGATACCGAAGACAATATGGGCCAACGATATCAGGCATGTCGCAGGAACAAGGTGGATGAGAACATCCCACAATAAGGCTGCATGGATAAAAATGAGGGATGTGTAGTTACCAAGTGCAATTATCAATTAACATATCTTTTTTGCATTTTTATTTATTTAGTTAATTCATGATATTTTATTTTATTGTAATATTGTTGTTAGCAAAAAGAGAGGGTAATAAAGGCTAATAATAGTTAATGGTTGATGAGTAAAGTTGCATCATGCAGGACCTCAACGTTTACTAGCAGTTATACGTGAAGTATTTTGGCTGGTAGCAGGAAGAAATTTAGTTAAAGAGGTTCTACAAAACTGCATTGTGTGTTTCCGAAATAAACCGTTGGACAAATTAGCCATTATGGGAAATCTACCACAAGAAAGTATAACACCATCGCCACCATTCTATAATACTAGAATAGATTACGCAGGCCATATCATTATAAAAGATCGAAAGGGTGTAAATAGTTGAAATGTTACATCAGTATATTAATTTGTTTTCGACAAAGGTACTACACATTGAATTAGTATCTGATCTAACAAAAGACGCCCTTTTATTAGCAGTTCGTAGATTTGTTTCAAGAAGACGCAAACCTGCAAAGATATTTTCTGACAACGGCAGCAATTTTTTTGTGGCTAATTCGTAACTACAACAACTAAGTAAATTTGTTGACGAAAATGCAGACGATATAATACCGGCATATACACAAGAAGATATTTGTTGGAAATCTTTTCCTCCACATTCTCCTCAATTCGGAGGCTTGTGGGAAGCAGGAGTAAAGTCTAAATAATAAATATAAATAAAATATCATCTGCGAAGGGTGGCAGGGAATGCACACCTGACCTGCGAAGAATTGTACATATTGCTGGTACAATTAGAAGCAATCCTAAATACTAGACCGCTATTACCACTCGCCTCACACCCGCTTGACTTCAATCCACTTACTCCAACTCATTTTCTGATAGACAAACCATAAATACCCATACCGGATGCAAGTTATACGAATAAACCTGAAAGTCGACCGATTGTTTACCTGCATATCCAAACGTTAATGAAACATTTTTGGGAAAGATGGAGGAAAGATTATATTGGCGAGTTACAACAACGATTAGAATTGAAATTAAAATTGCTACATGATGATCAACTTCCACCTTTCAAATGAAAGCTGGGCCGTGTAACAATGTTACACCCTGGAAAAGATGGAGTTACCCGTGTCGTTTCAATAAGAACACCAACTAACGTAACAAAGCATGTCTTCGCAAAGATTTGTCCATTATCAGTTGATTAATATGATTGAAAACAACCATTTTCAAGCTGGGCGGCATGTTCAAGCTTGATCAAGTTATCAAGTTTCTAGTTGTTTATGTTGCTTAGTTTCAGTTCATCAACTGTATGTTGTCATGATTTTTTATTTTCAATAAACAATTACGATATTTGTCAATTACTTATTGATGACTATATTTTTTCCGCAGGTGTATATTCCATATAAATACTAATTTTGAGGAAGCATTTCACAATTGTTCACCACCACCAAGAAAGATTAATTCTTATTCGGACTGTATCTTTCCATATTTTATTGTAGCAGATAAGGCATTATTTCTCAAGTAGAATATTATGCGACCATATCCTGGAAAATCACTGTCTACATTACAAGCTGTTCTTAATTATCGACTATCGCGTGCCAGAACAGTACCTAATTGAAAATACATTTGGCATTTTGGTGTATCGGTGGAGGATATTTCAGGGGCCTTTGAGCTGCAGTACGTTTGCACAACTTACTTAAAGAAATACGTTTGCACAACTTACTTAAATAAGCGAGGAAACAAAAAATAAACTTGCAAACAAATATTGTCCACGAAATTTTGTTGATAGACAGCGGAATGGTAAACTTTTTAGTCACTTTTTTACTCGAAATGATTCTTATCGGTTATATATTGTAGATATTATAGAATTAGGAGAGTGGCGGGACCACATCTATGCAAGTCTATGCAAGTATTACAACCTTCGTATAGACTGGGTAGCAACAATGCTAAAAGAATGTACTTTGAAGTAAGAAATCATTTATCAAACTACTTCTTAAGTGAAGAAGATGCTTTGAATAAGTTTATTATATGTTTGCTTCGTTAATATTTTCTGTATGTATATATATATACAGGGTCCTGCAACTAAGCTCCCGTCTTCTGTAGCTCACTTACTCATTAAGCTAAGAGTTTGACATTTTGCAGGCTTACCCTGTACTTCAAGGTACAATTCAAGAAATTATTTTTATTATACAGCGTGTTCCAAAAATGTGAAACGCCATGGTAATATATTTTTTTAAATTGCATGCTATACATTTTTCTACACATTTGGAAGCCTTTTATGGTTGCCTACATATCACCAAAATTTTATTGAAATCGGTTGAGTGACCGCAGCGGAAAAAAATAAAAACAAACAAAAAATGATTTAGCATCCTAGGCTTTAAAAATCAATAAAAACCACAAAATGCACCTCGTTAATAAAATTTTGCGACGTGCTTATTAAGTTAGATGTAATAGTCTCGTTAACCAAGTGACATTGATCCAAATCATACAGGGTGACCAAAATCGAGTGTCAAACTTGTCAACCTTCAAGGCGCGCTATTGTTCTTATTTTAAATTGGAACCCATATTTTTTTTAGGTGAAACGACGCGGAATTAAAGTATAAATATTGTTTCTGAATACAACTCCATCACAATTCCCAATATTTTAAAAGTTATTCGCCAAAAACTCAGTTTTCAACGTTTCCAACGGCATTTTTAGGTAATAAATATCGTACGTGGCGTTGAAAAACAATTTATTACATAAAATATAACGCAGAGAGGTATTTTAGATTTTACTGTACTTAATTAAGTAGTTATTCAATTGCTAAATTTACTACAAAATTTACCTATAGCCACATTTCCGTCCTTACCGCTATAGGTAAATTATGCAGTAAATTTGGCATTTGAATAACTACTTAACTAAGTACATTCAAATCTAAAATAGGTCTATTATTTTTTATGAAATAAATTGTTTTTCAGCGTCACGTACGATATTTATTATCTAAAATTGCCGTTGGAAACGTTGAAAAATGAGTTTTTGGCGAATATCTTTGAAAATATTGGGGATTGTGATGGGGTTGTATTTAGAAACAATGTTTATTTTTTAATTCTGCATCATTTCACATAAAAAAAAATTTGGTTCCAATTTAAAATAAGAACAATAACACGCTTTGAAGTTTGACAAGTTTGACACTCGATTTTGGTCACCCTGTATAATTTGGATCAATGTCACTTGGTTATCGAGACTAATAGATCTAACTTAATAAGCACGTCGAAAAACTTTTATTAACGAGGTGCATTTTGTGGTTTTTATTGATTTTTAAAGCCTACAATACAAAATTAATTTTTTGTTGTTTTTATTTTTTTCCGCTGCGGTCACTCAAGCGATTTCAATAAAATTTTGGTGATATGTAGGCAACCATAAAAGGCTTCCAAATGTGTAGAAAAATGTATAGCATGCAATTTAAAAAAATATATTACCATGGCGTTGCACATTTTTGGAACACGCTGTATAATAAAAAATAATTTCTTGAATTGTACCTTGAAGTACAGGGTAAGCCTGCAAAATGTCAAACTCTTAGCTTAATGAGTAAGTGAGCTACAGAAGACGGGAGCTTAGTTGCAGGACCCTGTATATATATATATATATATATATATATATATATATATATATATATATATATATTAATAAATAAATATTTAAAACAAATGTTTATGTATATACTCGTTAGTCGTTAGTAAGAAGTAAGTTTTAAGAAATTTTGTGACGGATTTGCCGAATAAAGCATCATTATTTTATGCTTCATTCTCTCTATTTTCATGAATTTTGCTGGTCACCGTCTTCATACAATTCCCCATCTCCGTAAGGATCACTTGCAGAGCCGGGTGTACCACCTTCCTCTTCTGACCACGGCGAGTTGTCTTGAGACGTTCTGGGTCAGACACTTCAGACGCTGAAGTTATCCGGTAGTCGTCTGTCGCGGGTGTCACCGACGAAAAAGTACACTCTCGGAGATGAGGTCATCGTCTGTAAGTGAAGTTTGAGGCGTTGGGCTTCACTACCGCAGCAACATCTGATTTTGTTCTAAAAGCGCAATTTGAAAATATTCTAATATAAGTACATTAAAAATAAAATACCTTTTTCGAAAGAGTATGTAGGAATCCAACCACTGCAGTCATTTTAAATTAACTTCTCCCACTATGGATTTTCTTGGCTACCACTGCCACTGGGGAGTTTCATACCATTTTTCTCCCGGACGTACCTCCATCGGTTCTGTACGTCCTCAGCTACTAATATACGCATATTCTTTTCTTGTACTGTTGGTTTAATTTCTCAACATCTTACCTGAATAATCTCCAAGGAGTTGGGGTATTTAAAACCATGAGTTATTATTTTCCTTGTGTCCTTAAACTCGGGCCGCTTCTTATCATACAAATGCTGATAAGTACTCACTAATTGTATTAGCTGACCGTCATACATCTCGTCAATTGAGTTAATCATGGATTCGTGCGAGACTGTCACAACTTTCAAATAAGACGTTTGGTTCATAGATTAAAGATATAAATATGTAAATAGATAAGCAACTCTGAAACGTGTAGTTTAGTTTGTCATACTATCGCCGGAGGCGCTGCTCCCGCAATTGAATCTTTCCCGCCATTATTTAAAAATTGATATTAAATTAAAATTAAGCTCAAGGACCGTTTGTTCGACTTTGCACAAACTTGCACAATTCTGCAGTTTTGCTAGGCGAAACAAATAAATTGAACCTATTAGAGCAAAATGTAGATATTTGCCGGTTATCCCAAATATCGAACAAAAAGACTTGAATTCAGGTATAAAAAAGAAATCCATACATAAAATTAAATACCGTATATTACAAGAATAACTATAACAACACCACTGAAATAACTATGTAACTATCAACTATAATAACTTTTGGAAATAAAATTATAAACAAGTATAATTTACAAATAGTATATAACGATTTTATTAAGGGAGGAACAAGTATAAGTATGAGTACGTGAAAAACACACACTGACGGTATCCGAAAAACGTACATGGCTCATTTGTTCACTTTTATAAAACGATCATATTAATATATTACGCACAGCGAATATATGAGCTTCGATAGAAACTGAGTAAATAATTTTAATACAAATAAAAAATTAATTTTTAATTACTTTTGAATTACACCCTTAAATTAGCTGTTTATTTAACCTAATTCTATCTTGCGTTTTTTATATTTTTGCGCCTGTACCATGGCAGCTTCCTTTACATTATCATTTATATTTCTAGTTTCTAACCCTTTTAAAATATTAACCACATTTGTAATCCACATAAAAATATAGAAAGTTACAAAACATTTACAAATTGATTAAATAAATTATGAATATTGCATTTGAACGGATTTTTCACATTTTTTTTTTAATTTTTAATATTAAATTACCAGCAATATTAGGTTCCCCAGAAATTTTTGGCAGAAATTCATGGAAAACCGCAACATTTTCCCAAACAATTTGGCGAACATTGTTTGTGGGCGTAATTAACATTTTGTGGTGTATGCTTTTGACTGTATTAGCAAGTGGCATTGTGTATCTTTATTCGCAACTAATTGATATCTATACCACCGCAATTATTTTTTAATACATTTTTAGCAATACACCCTGCTACATAGGCGTATGTTTGTAAAGCCAGTCCAGTCATGTCTTCAAATTGTAGTGGTGCGCTATTTTCGTCCTCCATCAAAGTCACGGGACATTCAGTTTCTTCTGGGTGCATCAGAAACTGATTGAGAGAGTTAAGTTGTGATATGTTCATATTGCAAAGTTGTATAGTTGGTAGGTGAAGAAATAAAAGCCTCTTTTCCTTTGCTTCGATATTAATTTACTGGGTACCGGTTTCGGCGAACTTACGCGATCATCAGCCCAATCTACAAAATACATTTGAGTTACAATCGTGGAATAAACGAATTATGTATAATTAAAAATCTTAAAAATAATAACAATAATCGGTGACAAAAAAAAGGGGGGGCATATAAAAGACAAAAACCTCGTCTATATTAAGTATTTCGATTTCGCGTGTTTTTCCTCACCATTTCACGTGCGAAAAAGTGGCTTCTTAATTCTTTATAGAAAATTTGGAGAGGCCTTTTCGGGCGCGCGAAGCGCGACCGAAGCCCTATATGGACAATTCTACGTTGCGTGAGTTTTTGAAATCGACGCAAAAAGGCCTCTAGGGCGTTTTTGCTTCAAAATTTTCCATAAAGCGAGCGATTTTGGTGAACGCGCCTCAACATTCCAACAGCTGTTTATTACGCGTCGTCATGGTTGCCAGCTAAGAAACATCAAAAGCGCAGACATAACCTGCAATTTGTTGATTATTATGATTATTATCTTCGGAGATTAAGAACACAACGTCCGTTCCAAATAACATCTGAGAAACCTATAACGTATGTTCTACGTATATGAATAATTAAGAATTAAGAAATCATGTTCGCTAGAACATTTAAATTATTTTAAATTATAACAAGTCCTTGAGAAACCAGTATAATTATATGTGTAAAAGGGAAAAGGAGACGTACGTCAGATTAAAATTCGGCGGGTTGCGCGATCGAAAAAATATCTGGAAGGAGTTGTCTGCTCACGGTATTCATGTTGGACCGGGGAGGGCCGACTTTCCCCCACATTTGTCTAATGTAGACGAATTGAATTCGTTTTTTATGTAGTCTGCCACGACTTCTGATTTGACCGATCCGGAACTCCTACATTTCTATCGAAACAATACCATAACAGACTTTGAAAATGAATTTGAGTTTAGAGAGATTTCCGATGATGAATTATTGGGGTTGATATCAAGGGTGGGGACCACTTTATGTGATGCTGATGGTGTGAGTATTGGTATGTTGCGCCTTTGCTGTCCGTTCTTACTGCCATTCATTCTGCATGTTGTGAATTTGTGTCTCATTGAGGGCGCTTTTCCGAGGGGTTGGGGTGTGGGCCGTGTTGTACCATTGCCAAAGGGTAACAATCCCCAACACTTTAATGACTTGCGTCCTATTACCATCCTGCCTGTATTGAGTAAGGTATTGGAGAGAGCCGTGGATGCGCAGCTTCGCGCACATCTGGACGCCCATAGTGTTCTGCCGCCTATGCAATCGGGGTTTAGAGCTGGTCATGGGTGTCAAACTGCCTTGCTTAATATCATTGACGACGTAATTACAGCAAGTGATGCTAAAAAGTGTACGCTGCTTGTCCTATTAGACTACAGTAAGGCATTTGACACCATTAACCATGAGTTGTTACTTGCTATTCTCCACTATGTGGGGCTTGGTGCCACTGCTGTTGCGTATTTTGATTCTTACTTAAGTAAGAGGGAGCAGTTTGTGTCATTAAATCAAGACAATTCCGCCCCTATAGTTGTAACTAGGGGCGTTCCACAAGGAAGTATAAACGGCCCACTCCTGTATATTATTTATACTAGCTATTTAATAAAAAATGTGCGTTGTTTCTGGCATCAGTACGCTGACGATACTCAGCTGTATTCCTCGTTTAAGCCAGAGGATGTACTGACTGCTAACGCTGAGATGAATTCGGATATAGCGACAATAATCGAGCTATCTGAGCGGCATAATCTAATCGTGAATCCATCAAAATCTACAGCTGTGTTGTTTGGTGGTGGGACTAGACGAGAGATGGTGGCAAGTGTCTTAGACATTCGTGTGAACGGCACCACACTGAAAATAGATTCAGTGGCAAAGAATCTTGGAGTCAGTGTTGATCACAGTTTGCGGTTCAAACATCACGTATGACTTGTGATTAGGAAAGCTTTTGTCAACCTGAAAGCAATTTATCAGTACAGACACTTGCTGCCATCTCACATTAAACTCATGTTGTGTGATTCTCTCGTGCTGTCCCATTTTAATTACTGTGACGTGTTGTATGGTCCGTGCTTGGATGTGGAGTCCGCTGGCAGAATACAAAGAGTCCAGAATTCGTGTTTGCGCCTTATCTATGGCATTCGCAAGTTTGACCATATATCCCACACGCTGCTCTGGTCAGGGTGGCTAAATATGTGTAATAGGAGGAGTCTGCACTCCGCTTCCCTCTTCCACAAAGTGGTTGTCACGCAATAGCCTGCCTATCTCTACTCCAAAATTCGATTCAGAACGGATGTTCACAATATCATTATTCGACGTAAATCATTGATTACAATTCCGAGGCATGACACGTCATTGTTTGAGCGTTCGTTCTCCTATTGCGCGGCTAAAATTTATAACACCATACCAGTCAGTTGGAAGAAGCTCAGTATCTTAACGTTCGGGAGGTATTGCAGAAGCTTTTTATTGAGTCAGCAAGCAAAGCATTAAAGATACAGATCCTTGCCAGTATGTATAGAAGTGTAGTTATTTTAGTTTACGTTATTTGCTGTGCCTACCATTTAGAATTAGTGATTATTTTATGTACACCGGTTCGGAGTAGATATCAGGCATTACGCCTGTCTCTGCACCTTTTGACCAATTTTGAATTTTTGTTACCTGTTATTATTGTTTTTTCAGTAAGGTCAATAAAGTCATTTATTATTATTATTATTATTAATTCGCATTTGTCTTTATTACGTACGAATGATACCTACTAAGTATACATACAAGCATACTCTGGTATGATTTTACAAATTATAGCAGAGATATCATTCATTGGTGTTTAGGTAAGTTTTCCTACGTTTTACAGCCACTGAACTCAATAATACGTCCGACCTTATGTCATTTTTCCTATGAGCCGAGCTGTGGTTAGTTATTTACCGTATAATGTACCCCGGTAAAGTGTAGTACGGTATGCCGTGCTACCATTTCATTCGATCGATAAATTGCCCACAGGCCACAAAATGCATTTGTACAAGAATTCTGACGTTCTAGCCGATTAGTCGACAGATGGCGCTACCAGCGCTATTAAACGTCAGCCGTACATAACCTCTGCATAACCTAACATATTTATGTTTATAAATATGGATTCACTTTGCCGACATGTTATTAGAAGGTTTGTTTACGGTAGTCCAAATTTATTAAATATGTCTAGCATACATACACAAGTCATTCTACCGTGACCGAATGCAAATTAGAGACAACAAAAGGTAATGGAAATAGCTACATGTCAATATCAATACAATAAAATAATTGTTAGTGCAGCCAAGTGTAACATGAGAAGAACACGATGTAAAATTTTGCCGCAATGAGAAGGAAGAATTCTGAAAACGGATAATGTTGAAAAAGTTCAAGTAGTATGATTGGGAATTGATAGCAGGCCAAAAAACAAGCCTACAAAGACTAGGAATGTTGTCCTTAGCATGATTTTTCTTCTAGCGGTGATCACTCACACGAAACAAAACAGAATGCTTGCTTTACGTAAAAGCTTTTGAAGATTCATCACATAAAAGAATTTGAAGAAAACGCACAAATTTTTTATCAACATTATTGTGGAATTTATTATTATAATAAACCTTTGTGGATCTATACGTTTTCGGTATTGTGATCACAAATAGTAATTGAATAGTAATTTAATTCACATTTCTTTAGGTTAACTTTACGTTTGTGACAAAGCTTACTATACGATTTGACTTGTCAAATGGATATTCCATGAAAAAATTATAAGACAGGAAGAGCATTTTTCTAATGCTAATTATCTCAACGTTTATTCAGTGTCTTCCTCAAGTAATTTCCAACAACAAAGTAAAGCAACACGGATTTAATTCGGAAGAGTTATTGAGGTGCTATTTATCGTAGAAAGTATTCAAAAGTGTGTGGATTCCTCAATCGTAAGCCAATGTGACCCTTAATGTGATTTTCAATTTCATTGAAACATCCGTACTATTCATACTACAAAAGCAGACTGTATTTCCTTGGAATTTATTTACCTCATCCCGCTTTTGCACATGGTGGGCAACATTCTTTAGGGCTAAAAGGCTGTACTTCTATGTAGGAATAATCGAAACGTATTTAGGCGTAGTTCAAATTAATAGACACAGGAGACGAAGAAAAATTAAAATTTGTAAATATTCCCCTTTTTTATTTTTTTTTATTTTCTGTAAGTTGTTACACTCTACTTGTGTAGGGGGGGGGGGGTTAACTCTTCGATGGCAGGTGTTAAATAAAACATCCGTACTATTCATACTACAAAAGCAGACTGTATTTCCTTGGAATTTATTTACCTCATCCCGCTTTTGCACATGGTGGGCAACATTCTTTAGGGCTAAAAGGCTGTACTTCTATGTAGGAATAATCGAAACGTATTTAGGGGTAGTTCAAATTAATAGGCACAGGAGACGAAGAAAAATTAAAATTTGTAAATATTCCCCTTTTTATTTTTTTATTTTCTGTAAGTTGTTACACTCTACTTGTGTAGGGGGGGGGGGGGGGGGGTTAACTCTTCGATGGCAGGTGTTAAATCAAACATCGACCTCGATGTTGAAATCTTTGACTGGGGTGGCCTCTGGAGACTGCTGTGGGTAGTAGCCGCTGGTCCTTACCATGAACATAAAAAAACAGAAAAAATTTAGCAGTAAAATAATTATAAATCCTTACTAAGTCTGTTACATATATAACGTAGGTGCACAATACAATTACTCTTAATGCTACGTTTAGACCGTACTTAGAGATACCTTAACAAAATTCTTAGCTTTTTAACTTAACAATAAATGCGGCCGCTTATATTCCATTACTTATTTCCTATTTCCTCTACCACCGTAGGTACTTCTTATGATTATATCCTATTCCCTTACCAACTGTAGGCACTTCTTATTATTTCCTATTTCCTCTACCCCCTGTAGGTATTTCTTATTACTTCCTATTTTCTCTACCAACTGTAGGTATTTCTTATTATTTCTTATTTCCTCTACCCACTGTAGGTATTTCTTATTACTTCCTATTTTCTCTACCAACTGTAGGTATTTCTTATTATTTCCTACCAGTTCCTGCTCTAGGACCTGCTACCCGATTTTCATTCGCAGGAGAATCGTTTCCCAATTCATCTTGGACCTGAATACTACATGCCGATAGATCTACACTTTGAGGTACAGAGGTGGATTGCATAGTCATCTTATCGTGTATAACAAACTGAACTCTATCGTTCCTACTTCTCGTTTTCCTACTAATGAAATTTCTGATGGCCCCTATCATCAACCAACAGACAAATAATGAAATTACAATTAAGACACAAATGTTACTCATATCAGCTACAGTTTCTTGCCAGGCTTCGGCCCTATGAATAAAAGTTAAGCCCACCAAAGCTGGGTTTCTAACGATCATAACAATAGCCAACACAGTGGTTACAATGTTCATAATTTTCTGAGAACCAAAAGAATGAGTGTGCCGAAGCAATGTTTTTAAATTAAACTCTATCGGATCCGTTACGACTGGAATGGGATTAAAATTAAAGTGCGGTATTGACACGTTCCAAGATTCATTTATGCATTCCGATACGTTTTCAAAATTAAGTTGTGTATGGGTTGCCATGGCCGGTAATTGAAAAGTTTCTAGATTAGACCATTGTGCTGGCAAAATGTGTTTCATACTGTAATTATTTAAAGAATCAGAACCGCAAGGATAGTTTCGTCCAATTATTTCGGTAGAGTTTCGCAACAATTTACAAGAACAAGGCAGATCTAATTCTACCGCACCCGTTTTCAAGTGATTGATAAAACGTAAAATTTCGGACTTATTTTTTCCACAGATCATCTCATATTGTTCGGCTGGATGTGTTATTATAAATTTTTCGTGAGATATTTGGGTTATTAGCGTTTCCGTGTTGTTATAACAAGTCATTATGCAGCTGTTGATGATGTCTGAAATTTGAACTCCCTCTGCTAATTTCGAATAGCAGACAGAGTTGTGTATGTCCAAGTCGTTAGTTCTTGGAAGGAAACAAAGATTGCTTATAGAAGGATTACATGACTTTAGCGCTCTACCCGTTAGAATTTTAACTTGACTCTGCGTTTTCGCTACGAACACAGTTTCTTTACAAATGTGACAAGTTTTCTCACTCCATGCAAAAGGAACACATGTTAGTTCATACAGCGACCATCTCTGTGCTATACCACGCACTGGAATTTCCAGAGTAACGACAATTTGATCCCGACTAAGAAAGCACTTGGCCAATGTCAAGTACTTGGAAACTTCATGTGGCTTTATTATTAAATCGTAATTTTGCTGCGCTAATATAGATTCTAAGTTGTATAAGTCGTTTCTTAAAACATCTAATTGAATAACTTCTGTTGGGATCTTATGATCTCTACAGTGATTTACAATCTGGTTTCGAATTACTATATTTGAAAATTTATAGTTATTAATCCCTATTTTTATAAAATTCTGCAAAAGAAACATGATTCGCGTATTATCCTGATGAACACTAAACTCAATGGTATTTCTTAAATTATTCAAATCTTTTATAATGTTTGTGACTTTATTATTACTCTGTTTCAATACTTCTCAATTCCTCATCATATGTGATTATTGATTGCGTTAATCTAATTAAATTTAAATGATCCTGATCAAATTTCAACTCTAAATTCTTAACTACCTTTTCAATTAAATATTCTTGAAAAAAATACCTCTTTTCCTTTGTAATATATATTAATTCCTTAGGTACCGGTTTCGTATTTAAACATCATCAGCCTAAATCTACAATTAGAAAACATTGATAAGAAAACAAATAAACAATAATTTAGGAGACAACTTACGGTCAGGTAATTAAAAACATATAAACGAAGCACGTGTGCCATTAGTGAACGAAGACGAAACATTAACATGCGGCTGGAAGTTAGCTAGACGGACAGCGAAAAATTTTTATTTGTGCAAGGTAGGCAACTTAAATTTCGTAATTTTAAAATTATCGCAAAGTAAACATGAACAATGGTTTCTGTTGGAAGTCCAATTGATCATTTAACAAAGTTATGCTGTGGTTTCTTTTATGTTTTTCAATCTCGAGCTGTTCTAATAAGTCTAACTTGTAGTTTTTATTACATTTGTGAAGAAGTGTAGGTTCACTGTATTTTATACAATGACCTGTTGAAATTTTGTGCTGATAAATGTTTGAAGAAGTTTTGTATTTGTGTTCCGCTATTCGTTTTGCCAACTTCCTTCCGGTTTGACCTACATAAACAGCATTACAATTAGAGCATTTGATTGAGTAGACTCCAGACTCATCCATAACAGATTTAGGGTTTTTGACATTTGAAAGTAATTTATAGATGGTATTATTGCTTTTAAAAGCGGGATAAATGTTAAATTTAGGTAAAATTTTGTTCAGTTTTAAATTAACGTTATTGTAAGTGAATGGTTTATATATTTTGTCTGGGGCTTTGTTAGGTACGTAAAGTGGGTCAGACCTGCCTACAATTTGTTGTAAAAGGTGGTTGATGTGTTTTAAAGGGAAAAAATTGTTTGATGCAAGGTTATAAATGTAATTTAATTCATCAATTCGGGAGTGGTAATTGAGGGGGTATTTTAAACAACGATTGAAAAGGAAATGAAATGAAGCCATGCGTTGTGAAAAAGGATGAGATGAGTGATATGGAATTATGGTAGGTACTGCAGTGGGTTTTCTATATATATTGTATTCGATGAAATTGTCATGGTTAGTTAAGGATAAATCTAAAAAGTTTAAAGTTTTATTGTTTTCGATCTCTAACGTAAATTTAAGTTTGTTATGAATGTTATTGATATATGTTAAAAAATTCTTGAGGCTTAGTTCATCACCTCTCCATAAGCAAAAGATATCATCGACATATCTGACCCACTTTACGATCTGTGACTTATAGGGGTTGATATTATTGATAATATATTCTTGTTCCATGTGATCAAGAAAAATATCGGATAGTATAGATGATAGGGCCATTCCCATTGGCAAACCGTCCTCAAGTTTGTAATATTTGCTATTAAAAGTGCAATAATTTTGTTTAACAATATGTTCTAAGATTATGTTGTAATGATTTATTTTTAGTTTATCGTTAAAATGTTCATTGAAAAGGAGTGAAACTAGTTTTAGGGTGAGGTCTATGGGAACATTAGTATATAAATTAGTTATATCAAAAGATACCATAATTGTATCTTTCAAAGATATGTTTTTAGTCTCGTTAATAAACTGTGAAGAATTTTTAATTGAATATTTAGGTTGAAAATTTAAGTTTTTGAAAAGGTTTAACATTATTTTAACAAGATTGAAAGTGGGAGAATCATAATACGCGGTGATAGGCCGAATGGGATGGCCCTTCTTATGTAATTTAGGAAGTGCGTAAAGTTGGGGAACATTAAAATTCATGGGGATAAACGAATACTGGTGTGGAGTCAACTCAGTCAAGGTCTCCTTACATTGATTAACGACACATTTTGTTCTAGCGACCATTTCATTCAAGGGACTTTTGCGGAGTTGAATATAATTATTTTCATTTAGAAATTTCAAAGTTTTGTTAGTGTACGACTCCCTCTTCATAACAACCAACCCGGCATTCTTATCGGCTTTAACTATTATTGCGTCATTGTCATTTAGTTTATTTTTAATATCTTTTATTGTTTTCCATTCGTTTTCGTTTCTAACTTTATTGTTGCCAGTTTGGTTGGTATGCCGAATTTCATTCTGCAGAAAAGGAATCATTTTATTTCTAATTTTGTTAAAATCGTTATGTTTATAAATTGCATTTTCTATTTCTATTGATGCTAAGGTAATATCTGTTTTCTTATTTTGTAAAGCGTATTTATAACCATTATTAAGTAAATTTTCTTCAGACTTGTCAAAATTAATATCGGTGAGATTTTCAAAAAGCTTAAATGTATTGTTACCTTCTTTTTTGTCTACACTTGAATGAATGGTCGCCATTACGCTACGCCTGAGACGAATTAATTTATCGTTCTTCTTCCTCATGTCTTCGAAGCCGATACAGTTGGCGTTCTCTTTGGCTGATGTGATTATTTCTTCAATTTCGAGGTGGTGGAATATGTCTCGTAACTTTCTGTGTAGTAGACATAGTTTTGACTCCAGTTGTCCGAGGTTCTTGTAATGTTTGCGTCTCTCATCGGTCAAGTTTTTGTGTTCGAGTTTAAGTCTTGTTTTGTCACTCACATGTTTTGAGGTTATTTTGGCGAAATTAGGTGTTAGTTTTTCTTTAAGGCACACCTTGATAAAATAAATATGGTTCGCTATGATGGTTTTCTTCTTGTAGAATTTCGTAAATGCATGGACAGGTGACGAGGTTAGATCGTAATATATTTGGATAATGTCCATGTCGACAAAGGTTATATTAAATAAATATTCTTGAAAAAAATACCTCTTTTCCTTTGTAATATATATTAATTCCTTAGGTACCGGTTTCGTATTTAAACATCATCAGCCTAAATCTACAATTAGAAAACATTGATAAGAAAACAAATAAACAATAATTTAGGAGACAACTTACGGTCAGGTAATTAAAAACATATAAACGAAGCACGTGTGCCATTAGTGAACGAAGACGAAACATTAACATGCGGCTGGAAGTTAGCTAGACGGACAGCGAAAAATTTTTATTTGTGCAAGGTAGGCAACTTAAATTTCGTAATTTTAAAATTATCGCAAAGTAAACATGAACAATGGTTTCTGTTGGAAGTCCAATTGATCATTTAACAAAGTTATGCTGTGGTTTCTTTTATGTTTTTCAATCTCGAGCTGTTCTAATAAGTCTAACTTGTAGTTTTTATTACATTTGTGAAGAAGTGTAGGTTCACTGTATTTTATACAATGACCTGTTGAAATTTTGTGCTGATAAATGTTTGAAGAAGTTTTGTATTTGTGTTCCGCTATTCGTTTTGCCAACTTCCTTCCGGTTTGACCTACATAAACAGCATTACAATTAGAGCATTTGATTGAGTAGACTCCAGACTCATCCATAACAGATTTAGGGTTTTTGACATTTGAAAGTAATTTATAGATGGTATTATTGCTTTTAAAAGCGGGATAAATGTTAAATTTAGGTAACCTAACAAACGTAACAAACGTACCTAACAAAGCCCCAGACAAAATATATAAACCATTCACTTACAATAACGTTAATTTAAAACTGAACAAAATTTTACCTAAATTTAACATTTATCCCGCTTTTAAAAGCAATAATACCATCTATAAATTACTTTCAAATGTCAAAAACCCTAAATCTGTTATGGATGAGTCTGGAGTCTACTCAATCAAATGCTCTAATTGTAATGCTGTTTATGTAGGTCAAACCGGAAGGAAGTTGGCAAAACGAATAGCGGAACACAAATACAAAACTTCTTCAAACATTTATCAGCACAAAATTTCAACAGGTCATTGTATAAAATACAGTGAACCTACACTTCTTCACAAATGTAATAAAAACTACAAGTTAGACTTATTAGAACAGCTCGAGATTGAAAAACATAAAAGAAACCACAGCATAACTTTGTTAAATGATCAATTGGACTTCCAACAGAAACCATTGTTCATGTTTACTTTGCGATAATTTTAAAATTACGAAATTTAAGTTGCCTACCTTGCACAAATAAAAATTTTTCGCTGTCCGTCTAGCTAACTTCCAGCCGCATGTTAATGTTTCGTCTTCGTTCACTAATGGCACACGTGCTTCGTTTATATGTTTTTAATTACCTGACCGTAAGTTGTCTCCTAAATTATTGTTTATTTGTTTTCTTATCAATGTTTTCTAATTGTAGATTTAGGCTGATGATGTTTAAATACGAAACCGGTACCTAAGGAATTAATATATATTACAAAGGAAAAGAGGTATTTTTTTCAAGAATATTTATTTAATATAACCTTTGTCGACATGGACATTATCCAAACCTTTTCAATTGTCTCTTCGTTTGAAATGAGAGGCTCCGCGGCGTGTGTTGCCATTACACCGCAACACCAGTTCAACGCATCGCCCAAGTCCAACGCGCGGATTCTTCGATTCGGGGTTCCCGGAAATTCCCTATCTCTACCAAGACTATCTTCGGGTAACTGAAGATGCTGAGAGAATTGACTTCCTAATTGTTTTATCGCTCGCATCCATTCGCAATCAACTTGCTGAGACTTCGTGGATGTGTTGCATTCAAAGGTGAATTCGTCAAACCGACCAAGTTCTTTAGCGGGGTAGAATGGCATAAACGTGGCATAAACGAGTGGCACAGATGACTCGTAGATAATAACATTTCGCGATTCTTTCCAATATACTCCCGATATGATGTTTACTAATAGTGCTGGTTTGCATGCCAACTTAGCGAATAGGATGACAACTTTCATCTTTGTACTGACTTTACCAAGTGTCTATTTTAAACTAACATCAATAAGGTTTTACCCTGGTTAACTACAACATTGTTTATCAATTTAGCAATAGCCATTATTCCGCGCTAAGCAATCCACGGTTTATTCCACCTGTCCTCATTTAAAATCACGGATTTCGCAAATTTCGCTAGAAGCAGTACTAGTAGGAATTACAAAACAATTATCTCTCTCTCTCTTTCTGTTATTTTGCTAGACGACAAAATAACGAGGTATTAGGTTATAAATTACGGTGATGGTATAATTTTAACCTCTGCACATTAACGGTATCGTACGTAACCTTATTTCTCCGCTGAATCTTAATTTCGTAATTTAAACTATTTAACTTATTACTAATTTTGAACGGGCCACGCCAACGATGTAAAAGTTTTTCGGATTTCCCGACTTTACGTATAGGCGTGTAGACCAATACTTGGTCTCCAATATTAAACCGTATTTCTCGGCGTCCTTTATCATAATTTCGTTTCTGTCTCGTTTGCTCGCGTTCGACCCGTTGCAACGCGGTATCCCTAACTCTTTCTATCCTACCTAAGTATTCTTTTACCTCTAGGTTCTCGGTATTATCCAACTGTAGACTCACGTCAAATGGCAATTTTGGTTCTCTACCGTAAACTAACAAAAAGGGAGACTCCTTCGTGGTCTCCTGCTTTGAGGTGTTATACGCGAATGTCACGAGGGATACATACGTGTCCCAGTCCCGTTGGGTGGTCGAAACGTACATGGAAAGCATAGTGGCTATAGTCCCGTTAAAATGTTCAGTCAAGCCGTTTGTTTGCGGATGGTACGCGGTGGTAAAATTCGTATTGATACCGATTGCCTGAACAAGTTCTGTGACCAGAGTAGATGTAAAGCACCTACCTCGATCACTTGACAGCCGTTCTTACAAACAATATTCTCTACTAGAAACTTTACCTCCTTTAAACTAACTACCATGCCTAGTTTTGTGTTCGCTAAGATTATTGCTGCCTTATCGCCAAAATTCGTGATAAACGCATACGCCCTTTTATTTTGTATGCCTATTCTAACTTTTAATGATGGATTCTGAAATAACCTGCTATTTTGAACTATACGCCCAGTATATTCACGTTCTGGTAATTTAATAGCTATAAGTGTTGTCGACCTAGGAATAAACGATGTTTCTCTCTCGGACACGATAATGCCGCTGTCCGGTTGAGCCTGCGGTTCGCTACCAACTTCGTCACAGGTATCAAATTTCAATTATTTCTTATCGCCGCCTATTTTAATTGACACGGTTTTTGTTATGAAACTAATATCAACGCCAAATTTTCTGTTAAAATCATTTCCTAGCAATACATCAATTTCGAAATTATTAATTACCAAAAATTCGTGAGACAATTTTAATTTACCTATTTCAAAGTTAACGAATGCTTTTCCCAGTAACCAAAGCTTGTCGCCTGATGCTGATTTAACTCTAATATAAGAAACCTTTTTTAATTTACAATTATGAGACAACAATCTTGAATTAATCAAACTAACACCTGACGCGGTGTCAACTACGAAATTGGTTACCTTACTCAAAATTTTACCCGTTAATTTAACTAAATCGTCTGTATTCACCACCAGGGCAAGCCTGGCTACTTTGTCTACTCCTATAATTTTGCGCCTAAACCTACATGAGCGTTTCTTATGTCGTACCCGACGGCAAAAATAACATTTATCACGCGACTCTATGACTCCTGGCGTTCTCTCTTGACAGGACAGTTTTTTGCGTAGTGCCCTGGCAAGCGACAATTGAAACAAATTACGCGCCCGTCGGAGGTGCGGGCCGGCAAATGCTTTGGGTTGACTTTCGGAGCATTAGAATGAAAAGTAACATTCCTACCTGGCAGCTGTCTCCGTAAGTCGGCAAGTTGCCTTCGTAGGTCCTCGATCTCGTGGTCCCTCTGTCCACTAGACTCCCTGGAGTAGTTGTTGCTCCGGCTGCTGGGCTCCCTGTTGTAGCTGTCCCTCTGGCTGCTGGGCTCTCTGGGGTAGTTGTCCCTCTGGCTGCTGGATAATGGACTCACTTGCCGTTCCAGAATATTGGTTTGGAGCCCTTTCAACACGTATTTCACCTTGTCGTCCTCCGGCATCCCGGAGGACGACGGAGGATATTCGGCGTCTCCACCAGTTGTTACACTCTACTTGTGTAGGGGGGTTAACTATTCGATGGGAGGTGTTAAATCAAATACTGCTTCAACTACTTTTGTTGGTATACTTTAATCTATTCGTCTGGATGGCAATACACTGTACACTTATAATAAGATTCTCTATTTCTGTGACCCCCGCGACGATTCCCCCCAGTAGTTCCGTCGACCAATCCCGTGCGCCACACGACTGTGTGTCGTTGGTTCCGAGAACGCGTGATTTTCCCTGAACTGCTCGTTTCGGTTAGCTCTTTGTCACAATATGTATATATTTATATATACAATGCTGTGCAATAATAAATTATCATATATATTTTTGCTGCAAATATTGTTGTACAAATATATAATGTTTTCTGTAACGGAACCTATTTTTAGCCTTGATCATATTTTTTACAAATTATTTATTGCTTCATACATCATTGGTTATTTCATTATTTATCACTTTACTGGTATATTTTTCTTTTGTTTGTACAATGATTAAGTTACCAATAAAGTATGTCTACGTAATATACCTAATGCAAGGTTTGAATTATTATTATCTATTATTCTTATTATACATAATAGGTTTGCTCGAGCAGCATTAAAATAATTATATAAAGCACTTATTTTTACTCTTGCGCGTGCGCAATGGGGATTCTGCCCTTACAAAATCTCAATTTCACATGCTTAGCAATTAGGAATAACTAATTGCTTTTACTGATGGGCAAACAAACCATTTATACATATTACAGGTTCTAAATATATCTAGAATGTTATAAACCTACAATTCCAGGATGTAGGTATAAATAATGCCCAAACCAATGTGTAGGGTGTATCAAAACAACCTTTTGTGGAAAATCAAAATTTCAAGTTAATATAAGTTGTCTCTAGGAACCCACTTAGGTATAACATCAAAAATATTGTCCCCAATTAAGAAAAAATATATCACTCTCAAGAGGCCTAAAGTTTATAATTTTTCTCAATAAATGTGTTTTTTTTGTAGTAGGGGTAAAGTATTTTTCCTGTTGAAAATGTTTAACAATAGGTTGTGAAATAATAGTATAAAAATATTACTCTAATGCAACATTTGGGTCTTCCGCACTTGGCATAAAATTGAGTAATTTTAACAAATAATGGTTATTTTTGTAAATAAGCTCAATGGTGCTAGGAAAAAAATATACAAGTTGATAAAAAGTTGTTTCTATGGTCCTATGTATACAACAACAAAAATAGCCTAAATAAAAACAATCTAGGTCTTCTGCAAGGTGTCTATAATTTTTTCAAGTTTCTTAATTTTTACTTAGATCATGTGCGTTTCTTGAAAAAAAGATCGGTTTATCGTCGTAATTTGCAGGGATTATAAAAATATTTATATTTTTTAAATTACTCAATTTTAAGCAATTTAAGTAGGTTGTATTAAAATTATATCTGGTTATACTTTTATTTCACACCCTACTATTGTTAAAATTATTCAACTTGAGAAAAGGTTCCTTTTTTCCCTTGCGGGTGATCTTTTTTTAAATTAAGGCAACGTTTTTGGTTGTTAATATAAGGCCATAAAAATAACTACATCAACTGGAAAATTTGTTTTTTCAAAAGAATTATTTTTTTGTAGATACCCACTGTCTATGCGGTCTATCGATTTCTGCGATCTACCGATTCACTGATCTACCCAACAGGCGGTCTATAGGTCCACTAGTTGTAAGATTAATTTCATTGTGTGAAACTTACAGTCTAGATATAGGGTCTCACTACCAGCATTCACGTGGTGGTCTCTCCATCCGAATGAGGAAAATTGTGGAAAAACAAACACCAAGTAGGCGCAAGGAGTTAGTTACAGCTCTAAAAGCAACGAGAGACGAAATTAAATACATGAATATTCCTGCGAGGCGAAAAGCTTACGTTCGGCACGAGAATCTTCCCGCTGAAATTATATAATGATGTCACGCAATGACATCACAATAGTTAACCCATCCAGAGGAAAAATTGAGAACATACTACTAAACAACAAAGATAAAATACCATCCCTCCAAAAAAATGGCGTTTATGAGCTGCAATGTTAAACTGTACAGGAGTTTAGTTTACATCGGACAATCGGGCAGAAACATAAAAAAGATACTAAGAAGACACCACAAGAAATACTTCAGCGGTATACCACCACATGATCGAGGAAGGCCATCATTTCCATCATAACATGAAACTTCTCAAAAATATCCCAAAATCCATATTAATGGATTATACGGAAATATACCACATATGGAAAAGAAAGGAAAACAATGACGAAATACTACTCAACAATATCACTGATTTCCTGGTAATTTCCTATTCGCCCACATCACCATTGTATTTTGAATTTTTTAAATGTAATATGCCCACCCTATATAATTTTATAATGTATTCCTAATACCATGATTGCCCCTGACTTCATGTTGTTTGCGTGCGCCGCTGCATTCAGACCGTTCCTCTTGTAATGCTCGTATATTCGTCGGTTAGAACACAATTGATCATTTACATTTTAAAAAGCGCTATAACGTTAATTATTGTATGTTTGGAACGTTCGAGATTGTGTGTTGACATGAGTTCATGTTATTTGAATGCTGTTTTCACATGTTTTATTCCTGAACTTGTTATTCTAGGCATTTTGAAATCAAACCTCACTTCTGCAGGTGGTGACTACTGTAAACCATAATTTAACACCTATGAATGGACTTCGGAGACTCACTTTACATGACTTTTGCCTCAAGCCCGGGCGTTACAACTATAAATCCGCACCCAGGAATATTGTTTTAAACGATTGCATCGTAACCAGTTACTTAGTTTTTGATTCAGCTATTAGACTGTAAGACCACCTTACATACATCAAATGTATTATTCTTTCGTAGATTTGATCCGAAGATGGGGACAAGAGCCCGAAATCGATAATTATGTACTAACGTTTTCGATAAAACGACAACTCCAAATTTATATCCTATTATTTACATCTTTGACTTTGTTACCAGGCTTTAAAAATGTAATTGTTCTAAGTACTTGAATAACCCCATCCCAAAAGTCCCCATGTTTGGAAGTTCCAGTGACAGCTACATACTAGTTAACTCTTCCTAATCTTCGCAATGTCCTGTTTTAACAAATCTTGTCTGCCTACCACCTGAAACCACTTTTCAAGCAACTGAAAATTTTTAAATTACTATAGACTTCAAACATTTGTATATTAGTAGTACCTACTATTTAACTTAGGTACAATTTAATGTTAATATTTAAGAAATAACTTGGAATTACCTGTCGGTCAGTAGGAAATCTAAACCTACTATGCGTTCTGCTGGTAGCTGGACAAGTCCGCACACAAAAATATACAACCATTGCCAACCAATGACAGTTCAATGCTTGATCGGCGACCGTTTATATTCCGTTCAGGAGAGATTATCAAGGAATCATGGGAAATATTGTTGACATAACCTAATCTTACTGCTGTGTGCTGCAGTATCTCCTGTCCATTTTTACGATGGACGTGATAGACCTCATCGACGATATTTCGGACTTTGACGAAGACCATGAGGACCAGTGGCGGCTGCTGCAGGGAGGGCCCCCACCAAATTTCCTCATTGAGGACTATATATTGCACGTTAATAGCGGTAGAAGGCACAGACGAATACGAATGGTACGGGAGCGAACACATCATTTTGATAGGTGGGATGATGTGGATTTTTTTGTTCGATTGAGATTGTCGAAGATTACAGCACAAAAAATAATACAAGAAGTAGAGGGATATATTTCGATTTCCTCACAAACTGATAGGTATACACTATCAGATCATATAGTTTTCTGACTATTAATTTTGACGATTTTTAGCAACAGGCTCATTTTTTGTAACGTAGCAGACTTTATTGGCGTACATAAAGGTACTGCAAGCAATATCGTACAGAAAGTATGTCGTACGATTGCTAGTCTTCGCCATCATTATATTAAAATGTCCAGTACAGAAGAGGAAGTCTGTACTATTCGGCAAAAATTTTACAACCGATTTTCTCGATGCATCGCGGTCATAGATGGCACACTTGTGAAACTTCAGTCTCCTGGTGGCCATAATGCAGAAACATTTAGAAATTGAAAGCATTTGTTTTCTATGAATGTTCAAACAATATCGGGGCCAGACCTGAAAATATTGAAGATCGGCCACGTTGGCCAGGTTCAGCCCACGATTCCAATATATTGACATAGTTATTTATACAATATATTTATATTCCAACATCTGCAGGAAGTTTAAAAGAGGGGAAATGGGCGACAGCGTGTTTGTTAGAGATAGTGGGGTATCGTATTAAAAATTATTAATGAAGTCAAATTAACATAGCCAAAATGTATGCTCTACTGGTTTCATTATACTGGTCAGTTTTTCTGGTAGTTGCTGGTGTTCCAGTGGTAGTTTCTGCTATGTCTACAAAAATCAAAGTAGTGATAATAAATTATGATATAAGTTGTTACAACATACCAACTATAGGCATAACCGTATCGTCATTAAATTCTGACTAAATTCCAGTCAACGTAGCTCCCAATAATTCGTGTATTTGTTCTTCGACATTCGTCGGCTTAACTGATGAAGGTGGCCGTCCATCTGTACCACATTTTTGGTCTGCAAACTTTTGTTTCGTTATTTTGTTAATATTTTCATACTTTCTACCAAGAATTTTTGCATCGCGGGGGCACTGCGGGAAATTGGCAGTAAATTTCTGTGCTAACTCCACCCAGGCAGCATCTTTTGAACGAGATAAGGTCACATCTGTTTTTTTTACATTCTATAATACCTTTCTTCCATGCTACCAGCAATACCTATTATTATATATTATTATTATAGGTACCTACTCAGTCAAAAACAACAAATATGCAAACACATAAACATTACTAATCCTTAAATATACCTACCAAAAGCGCCTCCTCAGCACTACTAAAATTGTGGCGCGTCTTGTCTTATTACACGGTTCATTGTTCATCACCTCAATAAAGTAGCAACAAATACGTTCACAATCTACTATATAGGTTATTTCACTTGTTTTTTTACGTTTCTACGGAAAACAAACCACAGCCATCTTGGCGTTTTATTTGCTCGACTGACACTCCGTATGAATTATGCTCAATAGGACCTATGCTACCACTTCAGTTGAAGTGTATGATTGTCGTTGTTATCCTTTCCAGATTGTTTACTTATTTAAGTGAATGTCACTAGTATGCTAAGTATATTGTTATAAATTGTCCTGTAAATGGAAATGTATCTTCTGTTGGGCAATAAATTATTATTATTATTATTAAAGTGCAGCATAAATGGTATTGAAAACCCCATTTACCGTGAACGGCGATCAAGAATAGAATGGCGTTCGGTAGAACTCAGAAATAAACTGCTATTGAAAAACCCGCCCTAAGTGACAGTAAACGAACATATAATTCAATGGAGTTCAACTTTCACTAAATCTTACACGAATTCTTCTTTTCGTACGTTACGTTAAGTTAAGTGGATGTAAACGATACTTTACGCAGACACGAGCGATCTCGATCAAATAGACTGTCATGCAGCTAAACTATTAATTTTATATACATATGATAAAACGTACCTGGCCACATCAGATTTATTTTTTCACGCGGACTAAAATATTAGATTTAAGCATTTCTTTTTTTTTTCGTAGCGCTTTGTTTTTGCTTTCTTTATCGGTTTATGTATTCCTACGGACTGGTGCTTGAGGTGTGGCTGTTCCTCAGGTGAGCCAATATGTAGAGCAGATGAAAACAGGGCCTGGATATAGATATTTTCCAAAGTTACAGCCTAGAAGAAAATGTTTCGGGATTTATGGGTCGGTTCGGTGCATACCTATAACGTCTATACCGGGTGATTCAAATTCGATCCTCACCATGGGGATCTCGCTTATTACTGGAGATAGAGCCTATGTTTAAATTTGGCAATGTTTCGTATTTTTGTGCCAATCAATTATCTGAAAAGAAATTTAAGCTATCATTTTTCATTTTGATGATATCCACAAAAAACTGAAATTTTAACATATCGTGTTTAATTTTTTATTCAAAACCAAATGTAGCTAGACATTTGAAACAACAACAAGGAACGCAGTGTCATTTTTTAATTTGAAATAACATCAAAGATGGCGGCGTAACCATGGCCAACTTTTGTTTTTCTTATGGGCGCCATATTGAATTTTGGCATTTTCCGATGCTCGTGTTTTTTTCTTATTTCCGCAATGTATAACATGTTACCATTCTTTTTTAAAATAATGGTGTAATAAAAAAAAACTTCAGGTACCCAACTGGAGTTGGTTACAGACCGCCGGAGTCGTTGCCAAGCAACACCAACAAAATGCACTTGGATCAAGCGGCGCCCTCAGCGTTAGGTTTGCCATTTAACCAAATTAACCTTAATTGTGGTTCATTGTGGATGTAAAATGCCGTTTACCAATAACTAAAAGCGTGATATAATAAGGGTTTATTATTGTTCTCTTAGAAATGGTCGTATCGTACAATATTCCTAACATTGGACGGAAATTTAGCGGACCATGGATCGTTTAGTAAACCCTGCAATTCTTATAATCCTCATGGAAATGTTGAAACTAATCAAAGAGGTATTTTAGAAATGGTAAACGTTAAATTACATTGATTTGCAATGCTTCAACTACTGGTTTCTACATAAATGACGATTCTTGGATTTCTAAGCGGGAATTAGCCCTTAATTTGTAATTGCCGCAAACACGTGTTTGCAGACCACGAACAAATTTATTGAAACCGTACAAACCCCACACAAGTCAAACTTTGCAATTGTACGAAATTATTTAAATCAGCAAATTCCAAATCGCTGGATTGGTAATGCTGAAATGAGAAAAAACACGACTATCGGAAAACGCCAAAATTCAACATGGCGCCCATGAGAAAAACAAAAGTTGGCAATGGTTACACCGCCATCTTTGATGTCATTTCACATTAAAAAATGACACTGCATTCCTTGTTAAAAAGTATGTTTTTGTTTCAAATGTCTAGCTACATTGGTTTTGATTAAAAAATTAAAAACGATATCTTAAAATTTCAGTTTTTTGTGGATATCTTCAAAATGAAAAGTGATAGCTTAAATTTCTTTTCAGATAATTGATTAGCACAAAAACACGAAACTTTGCCAAATTTAAACATAGGCTCTATCTCCACTAATAAGCGAGATCCCCATGGTGAGGATCGAATTTGCTTCACCCGATATAGGGTCAAACCTATAAGTCATTATAGATCTATAGGGAATAATGCGATTTTGTGAGCTCCTATAGAGGGTAGACTATAGACACCTTATAGATACTCTTAAATTTAGCACAACAATATGCAACAATATCATGTTGCAATTAATTTTAGTATACTAGTATGAGGTACAATCTAGAAATTCCTGAAAGGAATAAAATGAGTTAGCAATTAGCATCATCTTTACCATGGCGTTCAATTTATTTAAAAATATATCTTGAGATTTATATTGTGTTGGTGATTTATTATAGATCTTGATACACATATAGTTTGTGCACTGCTGTGCTCGTCCAATTCTGTCTTGCGGGATGATATATTGTTTGTTCTTCCTGGTATCGTGTTGGGGATGTGCATTGTATAAAACTGCTGGTAGAATATACATGCTTGGGACGGTTAGAGTTTGTAGTGTTTTAAATATTTCTCGGCAGCTCTCTCTCTCTCTCTCTTGGTCCAGCTCCCGCCAGTGCGCTCATGGGTTCCTTTTGCTGCACGAGAAGTTGAGAGATCTGAAGCGATGAACCCCAAATCTCAATGCCGCAACTGCACTGTGATAGTTTGTAAATTGAATAATTTATTATGTTTCAAATATGGTGTTTTAGCTTTTATGTTATTTTTATAGCCGATATGTCGACATTTATATATACATGTGTTGACCACGGCCGAAGTGTATAGAGTTGCTGCGTATATTACAAAAATAAATAACTGAACTTTAAGTTGTTTTACTGCGACTAGATAATCGCACTCTGAAATTGAAAAACGCAAAGTGGGCAGTTCTAGCAGCTTCATATGACGATACTCTTCTTATTCTCCTGATGATGTATGTCGATGTTGACAGCTTTTTTGGTAGGGTGTCGATATGGGCCTGCCCAGGCCCAGGCCTATATTTGTGATTGAGGTTTCGTCTCGTTTAGACTCAATTTATTGGTAATGAACCATTCCCTAGCTTCCAACAGAACATCATCAGCTCTAGTGATAAGCTTAGGTATCTGGTTCTTTAGGCATGATCAACACGGAAGTACTGTGATGTCTTGGTATCACCCTTATTCAAGAACAAATAGACTTCACTTTTACTTGAGGCATCTTTATTATTCGACAGTTTGCATACATGTGTATCCTCATATCGTACATACATATACATATATAGACAACCAAAAAGTGACGCCTGCGTACATAAGCAAAACGTATTTCCAGAACAAAAGAAACTATATCACAAGTACCATTAGCGATCAGGTACGTTAGATCCGCTGCCAAGTTTTGACGCAAATCATTGAAATCATTGAGTTTGTGCGGGATGGCGAGAGGTCGGGCAAGTCAGCGGCGCAACTTTTGCAAAATGAAAATCCTTATATCCATATTTTTTTGCTATTTTTTTGCTATTTTTTTACCAAAATATCGATTTTTTTGCTCTCTTAGTTTTCGAGTTACCGAGGCGCCGCTGACGTGCCGGCAAGCCAGCGGCGGATTTTGGAAAGACAAATGAATTTGAAAAATGTAAGCCGTCAGTATTTTTTTGCTATTTTTTTGCTAATTTTTTACCAAAAAAGATTTTTTTTGCTTTGTTGGTTTTTGAGATATAGGGGTGCGCCGCTGACGTGCCGGCAAGCCAGCGGCGCATTTTGGAAAAACAAATGAATTTGAAAAATCTAAGCCGTCAGTATTTTTTTGCTATTTTTTTGCTAATTTTTTACCAAAAAAGATATTTTTTTGCTTTGTTGGTTTTTGAGATATAGGGGTGCGCCGCTAACGTGCCGGCAAGCCAGCGGCGCATTTTGGAAAAACAAATGAATTTGAAAAATCTAAGCCGTCAGTATTTTTTTGCTATTTTTTTGCTAATTTTTTACCAAAAAAGATATTTTTTTGCTTTGTTGGTTTTTGAGATCTAGGGGTGCGCCGCTAACGTGCCGGCAAGCCAGCGGCGCATTTTGGAAAAACAAATGAATTTGAAAAAGTAAGCAGTTAGTATTTTTTTGCTAATTATTAACCAAAAAAGTTTTTTTGCCTTGTTAGTTTTCCAGATATACAAGGTGCCCCACGTTAGATGCAAGGTAGGGTAACGGCAAGAGTGGTTGGCACTCGTATTTGATTATCATTGGAGAACGTGGGTGCCAACGACTCCTTACTCAGTAGCCGTAAGAAATCATTATATTCGATTCTTCCATATAAAAAAGGTTGTGGATGACCATTCGCGCTACGGACAGAAAATATTTGCATGCATGCAGGATGTTCAAAATTTACAACTCAAATGTTAAAGCCTTCAACATTCAAAACTATTTTTTGAAATAAATATCCTGTAGATTAATTGATACATAATTCCTATCGTCAGTGGTGCTTGAGGTCTTCATACTAACCTTTTTTTAAATTTATTTTAATGTTGCTGATGGTGAATTAGCAGGCCTTGCTATTTTGACGGATGTTTAGGTGGTGACAGATTGTATTTTCGTGCATGTAAATTGGTAAATTTTATGAATTGATATTAACAAAAGTTCAGTATATAAGAGTATAAATTAATAAAATAAAACTGCACTATTGGCCAGCCAAAATTCCCATGTAAGAAGTGAAGCAAATTTCCGAGAAACTTGTTTTAATTTTGTTATCTATAATATAATTTATTATAGGGGACAGGTATAGGTATAAACTAGGTATATAAAACCACAATATTGAATGATAGAGCACAAGATATACTACTGAGTGGTGTATGGTGTATTATTACATAGGTGTTCCATTTGACAAAAATTACCTACTACTTGCGATAAAATTGTATCACCGGCAATGATTATGTACACAGCTTAAAATAAACGTTAAGTTTTGCCCATAAATCAATTACATAATAAAAAAACATTTCTTATACGTAGTTGCATATTTATTTCTATGCCCAAGAAAATATTTTAGATTAGGAAACAAGCCATGAAAAAGTATAGAGTAAATTTCAATAGTGCACCAGAAATAAAACCTTAAAAAAACATATTTTGGAATTGTTAAATTTATAAGGATTTTTCAACGTACAAAAATATATTTTTTACAAGACACCATTGAGTGTTTAATACATGTGTTCGTTTTGCGATCTGTACTAGGTACGCGCGATAAGTTTGCATTGTAAATAGATCTCTTATAAACGCTCCCAATAAATTTTATTTCTTACATAACAAAATACAAAAAACAAAATAACGCATTTCATATACAAAACTTAACATAATTTAATAATAGTGCGCACACTCGAAAACT
Source organism: Melinopterus prodromus (assembly GCA_964023965.1). Taxonomy (NCBI): domain Eukaryota; kingdom Metazoa; phylum Arthropoda; class Insecta; order Coleoptera; family Scarabaeidae; genus Melinopterus; species Melinopterus prodromus. The sequence continues at coordinate 64,424,450 of OZ030390.1, forward strand.
AACAACAACAAATATTTTTTGGTAAAAAATTAGGAAAAAAATGCGTACTGCTTACTTTTTTCAAATTCATATGTTTTTCCAAAATGCACCGCTGACTTGCCAGCACGTCAGCGGCGCACCCCTGTATCTCAAAAACTAAAAAACCAACAAAATCTTTTTTGGTAAAAAATAAGCAAAAAATTAGCAAAAAAATATAGGCTGCTCATATTTTTCAAATTAATTTGCTTTTACATAGTGCGCCGCTGGCTTGCCGGCACTTCAGCGGCGCACCACTATATCTCAAAAACCAACAAAGCAAAAAAAAATCTTTTTTGGTAAAAAATTAGCAAAAAATTAGCAAAAAAATACTGACGGCTTAGATTTTTCAAATTCATTTGTTTTTCCGAAATGCGCCGCTGGCTTGCCGGCACGTCAGCGGCGCACCCCTATATCTCAAAAACCAACAAAGCAAAAAAAATCTTTTTTGGTAAAAAATTAGCAAAAAATACTGACGGCTTAGATTTTTCAAATTCATTTGTTTTTCCAAAATGCGTCGCTGGCTTGCCGGCACGTCAGCGGCGCCTCGGTAACTCGAAAACTAAGAGAGCAAAAAAATCGATATTTTGGTAAAAAAATAGCAAAAAAATAGCAAAAAATATGGATATAATGATTTTCATTTTGCAAAAGTTGCGCCGCTGACTTGCCCGACCTGATGGCGAGCGTGTAGCCAATAGTTGTAATGATTACTTTCGGGAATCTGTGGAGTCATTACTGTCCGGGTAATCTACTATTAGTACTATGTCTGACGCTTATGAGTGTGTTTTAATACATCTAGATTCTGAGCGGTGTCCCGTGAAAATTTTTTGTGACTTGACCCGAGCATTTTATTGCATTGACCACATTATTCTAATATATTGAAATTTTCTTCGAGGTTGATGATGTAGAATTCTGGTTAATCGCCGAAAACTCCTCTGAAGTGCAACTTGTTAATAAAGCACTTGTTAATTGAGTTCAATTGTTTTATTCACCAAATTTTCGCACGTAAATCACGCGCTTCATCAAGGGTGTACCTTAAAAATTACAAGTCAATATAGGAACGGTAAATCCTTAGGTACTTACAATAAGAACTTAATGCAAAAACCCACGTATGTCCAACAAAGGGTTGAAAATTGTTCTCGATAACGACAACCAACAGCAAGACATTTTAAAATATAACCTTCTGGGTCAGAGACCGTGTGGTAGTCACAAAAAATATAAAACGGAGCGAGTACTGAAAACAACATGTGAGCCATCTAGTGGCAGAACAGCTAAACTCGGCATTACGGCAAGGCAGAGATCTGCATGAACAATTACAGGAACCAATAAACATTGGTACGTCACACCAAATTAAACAAACAAATTGAACAAAATAAGTCAAAAAACTAAAAAAAAAAAAGACGATCGGAACAAAATCAACCAAACAAAGGGCCAGAAGGGCAAGACAAACTGGGAGACACCATTACAATTTATTGAATTGAAATTATAATTTACAATATTTTATGCAAAAGCAAAAAATAAAACAGACCAATTGGTGCTCCAAAGAAAAAAAACTTAAAAAGGGGGAGATTCAGTGGGTGTCTACAAAGTGATCGTGAATGAGGCCCACGTAGACTATTGAGTTTTTGTGTGTCCTCTCTACAGTTGATAGTATTAGGAGTGCCATAAATGTAACACATCTCCAGGAAATTGCGCTTATTCCAGTTGACCTCGGAGTCTAAAGTGGAGGGACTGTCATAATTAAAATTGTCCCCAATCTCAATGGAGTGTCTGGCCAAGCCGGGTGCAATTCTCGCCTCTACGGACGCTACCCATGTGGGCGGAAACCCTATTTTTTAAAAGTTGTGAGGTTTGTCCTATATAGCAGGCCTCGCTATCAGTGCAGTCCAGCCTATCAATAACATTTGCTCTCAAGCTGGTGGGAGTCTTGTCCTTAAGCTGGGAATAAAACAAATTAAGCTTTTTTGGTGAGTAAGATGCCAAGATAACCTCCCCGTATTCCCGTACCAAGTCCTTAATGGACGGCGATAGTCCAGGAATGAACTGGAGTTTCACAAAAGAAGTCCTGTTAGCCACGACCTCACCGACAGCGTCAGGAGGATCTCCCAAGGGTGCGCCAGGAGGGGGCCCTACGTGAAGGGAGGCGGAAGTGTGAGCCGCGGGCAACATTACATCACCAAAAAGTAAGGAGTCTATTAAGGAGTCTCTTATTAAAACCATTATCAACCAACAAACCCACAAGCTTTCTCAAGATCTTTTCTCTAAACAGAGAGTGGGAAATTCTAATGACTCTGTCTTTGAGTGCCTTGATGACACTCACTTTTTGGGGAAAAGGGTGCAAAGAAGCATTGTTGATGTAGCGACCAGAGTGGGTCTTCTTCTGGTACCAGTCGAGTCGGATTACATTGTCTGTTGGGTCGCGAATTAAGAGAATGTCCACAGTGAACCTGATTTTTGGTGCAAAGAATTAAAAATTGCAAGTGTCTTGTCAACACGTTCCGACGGCACCGCACATACAATATTTTCGACATACGTGCACAAAAGTGGGAACTGGAAAGGTGCTCTCTCAACGACGTAGGTGACCACGGAGCTCATGACCAACGCCGCAATGCATGGGGAGATCGAGGCGCCCATAGGGCATCCTTCGATCGATCTGCTTGTAAAATACGTCTTGAAAGGTAAAGTACGTAGAGTCAAACAGAAAAGAAATCATCTGAATAAATTTATCCTTTGAAAGCTTAAAAGTGGGGAAGATTTTTTCGAAATTACGGTCAAGCAATTCAGAAACTAGCCGAAGTGGAATGCTGGTGAACATGGACTTGGCATCAAAGGACACGACGACATGGTCGGGCGGGAGCGGGAAGGACTGTACCTCTCGACAAAACTGAAAGAGTCCTGGATTCTGTAGGAATATCCAGGTGCTAAGGCGCAGTCAATCACCTTACTCAAGAAGGAAGCAACTCTCTGGCCAGGTGAGCCGATAGCAGAAATAATAAGGCGAAGGGGGTTGCCTTCTTTGTGTGTCTTAATGAGCCCATAGAACCTTGGAGGGGTAGAATTATAAATTTTGAGGTATCTGGCCTGTTGGTCGGTAAGGAGAGCGAGCTCCTTTAGCTCTTCGACGAAACAATTACATCTCCTTTCGATACCACGTGTGGAGTCCCTGTGGAGAGAGCTATAGGTGGCGCTGTCAGAGAGCAGCTCCAAGGATTTTTGAAGGTACTCCTCTCTGGTGAGAATGACAGTAGTGTTGCCTTTGTCGGCTTTACATACAAAAAGATTAGGGTTGTTACGAAGAAACCGTCTGGTTTTTTAGGATAATCTCAGAAGATTACTTTGTTCTTGAGTCAACCTAGGAGGACCGTCAAAATACTTAGTGATGAGGTAGGTAGCTCGGGCTCTTATGAGATCCCTTGAGCTTTCAGGCACAGCTCGCACCAAACACTCCACCTCAGAGAGCAAGCCACAGAGATTAATATCCCCGGGCCTGATGGGCAAAGCAAATTTATCACCCAAAGATAAGAAACCATGCCCATCAGGAGGTAGTGCGGTGTCAGTAGCGTTAACAAGCCAACAGTCTCGTACATGAATAAGGACCACCGCCCCATAGGGGTCGGCTCGCTGACCCAGCTTTCGCCATACAGCATCCAGTATACACCATCTAGGAAACATGTAGCTGCCCCCGAGAGTCCGTACTCCAGATGAAAGAGGCCATGGCTGGCAGTTATAAATCCACTATCTAAGATATTTGTCTGCACCTATGGTACCATCACACGCAGGCTCCCAAGACACAATTTCGAGCACGCACAATACAGACCAGCCATGGGGGCACTCCTTCCCCTCGGTACTCGTGTTAGTCGGGCTGCCCCGACACCGTTGGACGAGTCGCCGGCGAGGCCACTTGCGCGAACCTCTACTCAACATCTGTACACACCGTAGAAGGGCGGCCATTCACCCACGGCATAGGAACCATGGTATAGGGTAGCCCCCGGTGGTTCTAGGGGTCTACACCGAAGAGTTAGTGCATCCCACAGCCTTGGCAACGCCAAGTACTCGTGTCGGAAACCTTCCGGAATCCACGTTTGACGAGTCACCGCCCGGAACGCTCACGCGTTATCCGTACCCATCGAGGTTAGAAAGGTTACCCTTTCATCGGAGGATGGGTGCACCGTCGAGCACGCTTAAGCCGAGAACTCTACCACATGTCATCTCCCTCAGCGGCGCCTCATTACCCACAAATGTGGGGTAGGGTAGCTCCACATCAAGAAGGGTATAAACGTCATGTGGTCTATAGCGTCTATCCGCAATTGCCTTAATCCCTATTCGGATATACTAGATATCAGATCGTTAAGTACTCATTATGGCCAACTTCCGAAGGCCCCGAGATGAGTCACCGGTCGAGCACCAGATGCCTGGTATCCCTCCCTCACGTCTATTACTGCCTTGGTCGCCTTTCCTGACTAGGTCAACCAGAAACCTGGAATCGGTTGGACTTGAAACAAGACAGTTCTATGGAACCGCCTCGTGAGGTCTGCCAGCGGCCCGGAAACAGTCTCGTACAGTCTCGAAACAGTCTCGTACAGCCGGAACTTGACTGGCACCCTGATTAGTACGCGTGACGCGACCACCCACCCCGGTGGAGACGGTCGCATCAGTCCTAACGCGCGCCGGTCGTGCGCGCCCGCCGCAATTTCGGCACTCATCGGGAATCATCGTTTACCCATTCAAAAGTAGCACTGTCGCACTTGTCCATCTTCTATGGTGTATGTTTGCATCTACGGTTGGCATGCCCTGAATTTTTAAGGTTGTGTTCAGTATATTTGATGCAGGTAAAAGCATAACAGTTTTATCATTATTTCAGATAACAGTCAGGGAAAAATTGGAAAATATACGACTATGTATTATCTGTTGTGAATATGCGCATTGTTGTTTGGGTAAGTTTACGATTTTTGTTTGGTTGTATACTCATCATTATTCTTTGCAGATTATACCATAATAGTATGACGTCCAGGATACAGCCTACGATATTAATGGCATTGTCTCCGGTAGCCCTTCAAAATAAGTTCCTAGCCTACGTTATATTGAACTAGACGTGTCAAGGAAGGAGAATCTTAGAAAGACATTGCAAAGCTATTTGTATAACCATACACGATGCGGGCTGGACTCTCATAGCAGTGTAAACTTGGACAAACTGACCTGTGGAAACAGAAAGCCTGAGAGATTATTCTTTTAATAACACCTGTGTAGCGTATAGTGCCATGCTTCTGTTGTTAAATATCAATATCGAAAGACAACGAAGGAATAGTTATGCAACCCAATTTACTGGAATCAAAGAGTGGCTCACCTGCCGATGCTATTATCCGCTTATGTGCAAATCAAAACATATCAAAATGTGTGTCTAAGCTACCCCCCAATAGACACTGTATATTGGCAAAGAAACCTATCGAGATGATATCGATTGTTGGAACAATGTGGCGTAACTAAAATAATTTGTTAAACTGGCGTGAGACGTTACAGAAAACCTTATTCATTTCTAACGCCTTGACTTCTTACTTTGAGATAATTTGTACGATGTTGAATTCCTACAAAAATAACCATAAAAACATTTTTTTTGTGTAGATATTAAAATTTTTAGTTATCTTTTTTTGCATGCGAGATATCATACATATGCTGTGTATATTGTTTCTAAGTCTATGTTTTTTGCTACCTTATGTAACTTCCATTAGTATTATACCTTGTATTTACCATGATTAATTTGTTGGATTTTTACATCAACATTTTTTATTTAGTTTCATTGATAAAATTATTGTACATTTAATTATAATTATATTCAATAAATCTATGGTGTAAACATTTTAAATTGTATTTTCTTTCTCATAATTATATAGTAATATTTTTGGAGCTTTGATAGTCCTGCGGAAGACTATTATCGAAGAACAATAATTGTTCTCCGATAATAGTATTCCACAGGACAATCATTGTCGGAATGATTTCTAAATAGTGATAAATCTTACTCTATGATAATAAACTTTATTGCATACTAATGTACAAACGGTAAATATAACACTAAGCAGTGATTTAAAATACTACCCCTCGATAAATTAAAATGAAATTAAATATTAATATTGCAAAGATTGATAGAGTACGTTTCAATGATCTCATGATTACTGAAACCTATCGAATTCAGAATGATGTTTATTAGATATGTGGCAAAGTAAGTGAAAGATCTTCTGCAGGAGGACAGGTGATGCTCCGGTACAGATGCCATGAGAGACACGTGTTGAAGATCTCCATCATGGGTTATCCCTTATCCCAAGTTAGGTACCAACAAAATCACCACGGTAAAAATAGTTTACTGAAAATAGTATCAACTAGATTTGAGTTTAATATTCTGCAATATGAAAACTAATGTAAAAAAAATAAGCTTGCATACAATGAGTTAAAATGAGAAAATAAAACATTTTCAGATACCAAAGACAGATTAATTCAGGCCAGTTGTTGCAATATTAGCTGATGATTTTTTCCTCAAAACTATCAATTCATTTCAAATTAACTAGTACATAGCTTCTCAAGCACACTTCGTCAAAATTACTTCCTTATTTTCTTTTAGAACGTTGCATTGAATAACAGTACACAACGCAGTACCTAATCTATTTTTATTCTATCACGTTGTAAGTATGTGGTATTATTTCATAAAAATGTATTTCTTTAGGTTAATATATAATCCCTTGGACAACCTAAAATTTGTGGGCTAAAATAAACTCAATAAATTATAAAGAAACACCATACGGTCTACACACAAGTATCTACAGTATGTAGGTATCGGCAAAGATATTTAACTTTGGTATCGGTATGTTACTCATTCCACTATGTGATGGATGTGTAGGTTAGAGAATGACGTATAATTTCCTCCAACCATTTCAATTCATTTTTACTTCCTCATGTTCATATTATGATAGAAAAATCTGATGTGGCCAGGCACATGACTTTATCATACAATATATAAAATTAATAGTTTAGCTGCATGAGAATCTATTTGACTGAGATAAATCGTGTCTGCATTAAAATTAAACTAGTTAGTCAGGATTTGACAGATATTTTGATAGTCAATAGTATCAATCGAAGGTATTGTCAAAGCATCAGCATTTGACACTACCTACTGTCATCCGAATAATAGTTGTTTATCTCACAAGTGCCGAAAGTACGGAATAGCACAACGATCGGTGATGCGGCGCGTCACCGATGGCGGAGCGTCGTCGTCGCATGTGAGCGAGTCGCGCTATGTAGTTTTCGGCAGGAGTGACATCAACGTTTTTGTGTTGCTTTTTGAGAAACACGTATTTAAAAAAAATCAAAAATGGTTATATTTCGGTATAGAAAATGTTAGGTTGATACCACTTCTACGAAATGTCAAATTTAAAAAGCTAATTCAAATTCTGACAGATTTATATTCGTTCATGACACTGTAGATGACGTTCCATGCGGTTCTCCGAGTGTGACAGCGTGGTGACAGCCATAGACATTTCTGTGGTGACAGCACAAAAAAAATATTTGTCAAAATCCTGGCTACTATGCAATTTCATATCAATGCAGATCCGACCGATCTCGATCAAATAGAATTTGCTCTTGCAGCTAAACTATTAATTTTACCAAAAAATGTCATAGGCATAAATTATTCAAAATTTCCTCTGCTTTGATTTATTATTTAACTATTTTGAAGAAATTACAGAAATGGCGGCTCATCTGCAAAATCCTTGAAAAAGGCTTAGAATAAACTACCAGTTCCTTTGGACCCTTTTGAACCAAAAGCTTTTCAGCTCTAAGTTTAGTCATAAAACTTCTAAATATGAACTTTCGTCCCGATACCTTTAGTAGTTTCTCCGGAATCGTCGTCACAAAAATCGAGTACACACATACGCACACACACACACACACACACACACACACACACACACATACACACACACACACACACAGACATTTTTTTGTACCTTGGTCAAAAATGTTCAGGGGACCCAAAAAGACCTATTTCCGCTAAAATCTCAATTTTTTTTTCGGCATGATTACAATACTTTAGCATACTGCGTATGATAAAGTAAAAACATGCCATATAAAATGTCAATACATAATTTAGTATCATTGACATTTCACAGTACACATAACCTAAATGACAAATACTGACTTTAGTAAGTAACCAGATTTACGCGTCCGTTTACTACGCAACCCCGCCCACAAAATTATGAATGACATTTCCATCGTTACGAAGCTGCCCGAACGTCTCCGAGTTGTTGGGTGTAGGACTCGTGAGACGGTCCCGTCACGGCCACCCCCGACCAACCCATCAAATTTGCGTCTGAGCCGCACATTCTCTTTCTTGAGCAAACGTTTAAATCTAAGTTGCTGGTTTTCCAAGAAATCATCCAAATAGTGGCGGTCAACCAGACGAGCAAGCCTAGAGACGGCAACGTTAACATAGGGAGACACACCCCTTATCTCTACATTGGTATTACTAATAAGAAATTTTAATAATTGGTATGTCACCGCTTTAGTAGCAACATCAGCGCTTCGTAGGTGTCCTTCTTGTAGCGTTATTGATAGACCTCTGAGATTGCGTATTGAGTTCTCCAGGAACCTGGGACAGATACTCTCACTCCTACATCGCATGAGGAAAGTAAGCCTGCCTTTTAGCCTAGCCAATGCTGTCTGCCGATGCATAATGGTCTTCATTGTTGTAACAGCCTCTGTCCCCCATAAATCCTGCGTACTCACGAAATAATGCATGAAAACAAACGGTACAACAACAATGGGGCGCAGCGGTATTAGGCGGAAAGGTTGTCACAAAATATCTTCGGAAACCCTCACAGACCAACAAGTGTGGAAGATAGCGCTACAATGATAATATATTGAAATTTTCTTCGAGGTTGATGATGTAGAATTCTGGTTAATCGCCGAAAACTCCTCTGAAGTGCAAGTTGTTAATAAACCACTTGTTAATTGAGTTCAATTGTTTTATTCACCAACACAGAATCCAGGACTCGTCGTTCAGTTTTGTCGAGAGGTACCAGTCCTTCCCGCTCCCGCCCGACCATGTCGTCGTGTCCTTTGATGCCAAGTCCTTGTTTACCAGCATTCCACTTCAGCTAGTTTCTGAATTGCTTGCCCGTAATTTCGAAAAAATATTCCCCACCTTTGGGCTTTCAAAGGATAAATTTATTCAGATGATTTGTTTTCTGTTTGACTCTACGTACTTTACCTTTCAAGACGTATTTTACAAGCAGATCGAAGGATGCCCTATGGGCGCCTCGACCTCCCCATGCATTGCGGAGTTGGTCATGAGCTCCGTGGTCACCTACGTCGTTGAGAGAGCACCTTTCCAGTTCCCACTTTTGTGCACGTATGTCGATGATGTTGTATGTGCGGTGCCGTTGGAGCGTGTTGACGAGACACTTCCAATTTTTAATTCTTTTCACCAAAAAATCAGATTCACTGTGGAGAGGGAGACTGATTATTCAGTACCCTTCTTGGACATTCTCTTAATACGCGACCCGACAGACAATGTAATCCGACTCGACTGGTACCAGAAGAAGACCCACTCTGGTCGCTACATCAACAATGCTTCTTTGCACCCTTTTCCCCAAAAAGTGAGTGTCATCAAGGCACTCAAAGACAGAGTCATTAGAAGTTCCCACCCCCTGTTTAGAGAAAAGAACTTGAGAAAGCTTGTGGGTTTGTTGGTTGATAATAGTTTTAATAAGAGACTCCTTAATAGACTACTTTTTGGTGACGTAATGTTGCCCGCGGCTCACACTTCCGCCTCCCTTCCCGTAGGGCCCCCTCCTGGCGCACCCTTGGGAGATCCTCCTGACGCTGTCGGTGAGGTCGTGGCTAACAGGACTTCTTTTGTGAAACTCCAGTTCATTCCTGGACTATCGCCGTCCATTAAGGACTTGGTACGGGAATACGGGGAGGTTATCTTGGCATCTTACCCACCAAAAAAGGTTAATTTGTTTTATTCCCACCTTAAGGACAAGACTCCCACCAGCTTGAGAGCAAATGTTATTTATAGGCTGGACTGCACTGATTGCGAGGCCTGCTATATAGGACAAACCTCACAACTTTTAAAAAATAGGGTTTACGCCCACAAGGGTAGCGTCCGTAGAGGCGAGAATTGCACCCGGCTTGGCCAGACACTCCATTGAGATTGGGCACAATTTTAATTATGACAGTCCCTCCGTTTTACACTCCGAGGTCAACTGTAATAAGCGCAATTTCCTGGAGATGTGTTACATTTATGGCACTCCTAATACTATCAACTATAGAGAGGATATACAAAAACTCAATAAAATCTACGTGAGCCTCACTCACGATCACTTTGTAGGCAGACACACCCACTGAATCTCCCCCTTTTTTGTGTTTTTTTCTTGGTCTGTTTTATTTTTGGTTTTGCATAAAATATTGTAAATTATAATTTCAATTCAATAAATTGTAATGGTGTCTCCCAGTTTGTCTTGCCCTTCTGGCCCTTTGTTTGGTTGATTTTGATCCGACCGTCTTTTTTTAGTTTTTTTTTTAGTTTTTTTACTTATTTTGTTCGATTTGTTTGTTTAATTTGGTATGACGTACCAATGTCTATTGGTTCCTGTAATTGTTCATGCAGATCTCTGCCTTGCCGTAATGCTGAGTTTAGCTGTTCTGCCACTAGATGGCACACATGTTGTTTTCAGTACTCACTGCGTTTTATTTTTTTTGTGACTACCACACGGTCTCTGACCCAGAAGGTTATATTTTAAAATGTCTTGCTGTTGGTTGTCGTTGCCGAGAACAATTTTCATGTCAATTTTCTGTCATGAACTCCTGGAGTGAGTAGTATGTGTTTAATCGACAGAATAGACTGTATAATTTTCACAATTTTATTTCACAACCAAGTTATAGACAGGTGATGTATATACATGTAGTACGTTTGGTGTCGATCACAATACTGAAACTAAAACTAGAACCGGTCTTCCTCGAAGCATACGGACATAAACGGAAATCAAAATAAATGCGCTTTAAACTCAATATAAAATCTTAACATTCTCCCCCGCGTTGAACAGTGTTCAAAACAACTAAATATGAAATATGTATATAAAAAATCAACTTAATTGAATTTTAACAACCATCAATCCTTCAAAGATAAATAAAGTACACAATTCATAACATTATAACTTAATAATTCAAAAATCAAACATATCAAAAATGTGATATAATTCAACAGATATCTTAACACAGATGCAAAAATTATAAAGAAAAATTCCAAACATAACGAAATACATCCATCCATTACATCAAAATATCGAAAATAAATAAACACAGTGTTATACAATCCAAAAATCTTGTAAATGGGAAACAAAAATATATCCATCAGGTAAGTACGTACAATGTAACTGAAAGCAAGTATAATTGTCTTTTCATCACACTTCATGTTACAGGTATTGGAAGCAAACACAATTTTGTCACAGCTCTTTTAAATTCACTATGCGTAGGTTTTACCGTCACAACTCGCACTAAATTATCCTTTCCAGGATGCAATTGGACCACTCGACCTGTGTGCCACTTACAGGAAGGTAAGTTGTCTTCCTTTAGTAAGACTAATGATCCGATGCTTAGCTGATTCTTTTCAGCAGTCCATTTGTTGCGGCGTTGCAATGATGAAAAGTATTCTCGTGACCATATCTTCCAAAATCCTTGTTGCATATTTTGCAGCAGTTGCAATTGTGACAGTTTGTTGAGTTTTATTCCAGTCACATCTGGATCCGGGACAGCCACCGTGGGTTTGCCAATCAAGAAGTGCGCCGGTGTAAGAGGAAGGAAGTCATTTGGATCGGAAGAAAGGGAATACAGGGGTCTCGAATTGAGTATAGCTTCAATTTGCACCCACACTGTTTCAAATTCATAATATAATAAATGATTACTCCCAACTACTCTTGTTAAATGATATTTAAAAGACTTTACCGCTGATTCCCAGAGCCCTCCAAAATGAGGTGCACGAGGTGGAATAAATTTCCATTGAATGCTATCATTAGCACAAATTTCATCGATTATGGCAGAGTTACCCTTTAAGAAATTAAACAACTCATTTATCTCATTCTTTGCCCCTATAAAAGTAGTTGCATTATCAGAGTGAATACACTGAGGTTTACCTCGTCGTGAAGAAAATCGCCTCAGGCAAGCAATGAATGACTCTGTTGATAAGTCGGTAATTATTTCAAGGTGTACTGCCTTTGTTGTAAAGCATATAAAAACGCATACATATGCCTTGTATAATTTACTTCCCCGACCTCTTCTGTCTCTTAACAAAAAAGGACCATCATAATCAATACCCGTGTGACTGAATGGGCCACTAATTTTGACTCTATCTTCCGGTAAATCGCCCATAAGATTACTCATTGGAAGGGGTTTTTGTTTATAACAAATTATGCAATTGCGAGTGATTCTTTTTACGGCATTCATACCAGCGGTAGGCCAATATTTCAGTCGTATTGCCGAAAGTAATAATTGTGGACCCGCATGCATTAAACGTTTATGTTCATCTTCCACTATTAATTTCATAAAATCATGATATCCACTCAAAATAATAGGATGTTTAGCATCGAAGGTTAAATCTGAATGCCCTAATCTGCCACCTACTCTCATAACTTCATTCTTATCTAAAAAAGGAATCAAATTTACCAATGTATCTGTTTTTTCCAAATGGTTATCCTTTTTTAATTTATTTATTTCATAATTATATGTTTCTCTTTGTGCCAGTTTTACTAAATGTTGCAAACTTTCATCTAACTCCCTTACTGTCAAATGTCCAATCCGTTTTTTAATATTACATTTTTTAGAATTATACACATATCGCAAACAATATGCCAGTACTCTTTTTAACCTTGTCAAACTAGAATATTTTTTAAATAAATCAAAATTATCTGCTGATTCATGAGTTAAAAGAAAACAACTTTTCTGTACACTATCACATTTTCTCAAAAATTCTGGACCCTGCCACCACAAAATATTATTGATGATTTCACTTGGTCTTAAACCTCTAGACGCCATGTCTGCAGGATTGTCCTTTGTACCAACGTACGCCCATGAACACTCTTCAGTCAACTTTTTTATTTGTACTACTCGGTTAGCTTCAAAACGTGGCAATTTTTCAACCTTGCCCTTTAACCAAGCCAGTACTATTTGTGAATCGGAATACATATAACACCTTAATTTTCCCACTGTCATGGCATTAGTGACTTTATGTTTTAATTTGGCTAACAATAACGTTCCCATTAACTCTAACTTTGGTATTGTTAATTTTTGACGCAATGGTGCTACTTTTGTTTTTGAGGCAATTAATTGTATATCCATTTGACCACAAACATTTTTGCTCTTTAAATAAATAACTGCTCCATATGCATTTTGGCTTGCGTCACTGAACCCATGAAGGTCCATCAATACTGCATTGTCACAGATTATTTTTCGCTTAATCTTTAATTGAGATAAAAGCCCCAATTCACTTTTGGTCTTTACCCATTCCGCCAATGATAGAGGTAATTAATTATCCCATTCCAATTGTATAGTCCACAGTTTTTAAATTAATAATTTAACCAGTCCCAACGGGTCATATAACTTTGATATATCTGACAAAACTGCTCTTTTGGTCATCTTATTAGAAAATTGAACAGTGGAGAATGAAAGTAAATCATCAATTCTACTCCACACCATTCCCAACATTTTTTGAACCTCATCCGCCATAAATTTTATGTTTGTGTCAGTATCCATATCAAATGTGTCACTCAAAATGTGCTCATTATTACTTGACCACTTTAACTGAAATCCAGCCTTCCTTAAAATTTCATCTATTTGAGTACAGGTAACCTTGGCCTCTGCAATATCATTAAACCCTGTAATCAAGTCATCTACATAAAAGTCCCTATTTATAATTTCACTACATATCGGAAAATTATTTCTACATTCTTCAGCCAATTGTTTGATACATTTTATAGCCAGATAAGGAGCAGATGCGGTACCATACGTAATGGTTTTTAATGTAAAAAATTCAATATCATCTGAAGGATGATCTCGCCAAACAATTTGTTGAAGTGATTGATCTGCATCGTGCACCCAAACCTGCCTATACATTTTAGCTATATCCGCGCATACTACATATTTATACTGTCTGAATCTAATCAGAATATCCACGATATCACCTGGCATGGCCGAACCCTTATATTGTATATCATTCAGTGATAGTCCCGTTGTGGTCTTAGCTGACCCGTCAAACACCACTCGCAGCTTTGTGGTCGTGCTCTCAGGTCTGACTATTCCATGATGTGGTAAATAGCAGCATCTGCCATCGCCAAATGAAAACATTGACCTTTCCATGTGACCCAAACTAAAATATTCGTGAATGAATGCAGAATAAACTCTTTTGAATTCAATGTCCTTAACAAATCTCCTTTCCAAATTCATAAATCTTTTTATAGCCATTTCCCTTGACTCGCCCAATAAATCCCTTGACATTTTTAGCGGTATTCTAACAACAAATCTACCATCTTCATCTTTAGTAGTTGTATTTTTAAAATAATTGTTACAAATATCTATATCTGTGAAAGTCCCTTGATCAACTTCTTCAAGTTCCCAAAATCTATCTAAATCACTTGACGTGTGATAATTTAATTGATCAAAGTTGGTGTATGATTTTAATGACTTGTGGTGAATTCCACCTGAGACCACCCAACCAAACAATGTATTATGCAAAGTCGGTAAACCGTTGCCTAATCTTATGTGTTCGTCTTTCAATAAATCCCAAAACAACTCAGAACCTATCAGCATGTCGATTTCTGATGGTACATTGAAGTTTGGATCTGCCAAAGTCAAATCACCGGGTAAATTCCATGAAGAAATCGAAATATTATCTATAGGTAACTTATCACTAATTTTATTATTTACCACTAAGCAAGATATTGTTCTTTGGAAATTATTCACATGTGATTTCACTGTGACTACACATTTATATTTAAAGACTGACTCCGCACTATTCACTCCTACTAAACTAATATTGATTGGTTTCTTTTCGAGTTTCAACTTTTTCATAAAATCACCACTAATCAGGTTTGACATGGAACCATTATCCAAAATTGCTCTACACTTTTGCCACTTATTATCATTATTCTTTACAAAAATTACCACAGTTGACAATAAAACAGTCGAAACTGCATTTTGACTCATTAATGACACATTATTGTGATTTTCATTTGATCTCTCATGATCGTGTAGTAAAATGTTGTGATATTTCTTACATTCACGGCATGGTTTAGATTTACATTTTGTATGTCCATAGCAAAGGCAATTTATACATAATTTTAATTCCTTACATTTATCGTAACGTTCCTGTATACTTAATTTTATAAATTCCCTACAATCGCGTATCAAATGATTACATTTACAATAATTACAAATCCTTCGCCTTTCTTGCCCCAACAGAGTTGTTTTACGACCTTCATTTAATTTACTTGGCATATGATTTAATTCAAAAGTTTCCAGAAAATCTGCTCTATCGTTTAGAAATTTTTTTAAACTTTTATAAGTTGGCTTCTCATTCTCTTTTAATCCTATTTCCCAATCTTTAATTAATTTTTTATCCAATTTGGAAGTGATTACATAAATTAGAATAGCATCCCAATTATCAGTAGGCTCACTTAGAGCTTGCAAAGCCCGTATATTTTTGGTAATATTATCCATCAAATTCCTAATTGAACGTGTAGACCAGTGCTGATGCCTTTGAAAATATTAAAAAGTGAAATAAAATAAAAGTAGAATGAAACCCATTGGAAAAGGAAGAGAATATAACAAAAATGAAAGGAAAAATAATTTACGGGCGATCTGGGGATCTGAGGTCGGGAAAGGGGGAGAGGGTGAGTTTTTAAGGGTAAGAAGCGGTTTATCTCGATTTCCGGCAAAACTACAAGTCCTATGGAAAAAAGTTAAATAGCAAAGTTGTAGGTAATGAAAAGATCTACAACTTTTGTATTTTAACTTTTTTCACATAACCTCAAAATTTATGTGAAAAATTCAAATAACCAAGTTTTTGGTTTTTATTTTTATCTTTTACAAAAAGAACTTTTCTTTCACGAAATTTGGTGAAAACTTGCCTTGTTATGTCCCAAATACACTGTAATTTTTTTGATTTAAAATATTTATTTTTTCATCTTATTTTGACTTATTATCGAAAAAGCAGCGTAATTTTCAATCGAAAATTCTCACGTCAAAATATCTCCTTTTTTAATAAAGTCGGTGGGCTTTTTGTTCGTTGAAATCTCTACTTTCTGATGGTGAAAAAAAAAAGTATACATTACTATGGTAAATGTTCTCAAAAAATGCAAAGAAATGAAAAAAGGTAAAATCCGATTTTTTTATTCGTTGTGTATAATTTTGAGCTATTTATTAAAATTTATACTTTAATTACTCGATAAACGTAAGATTCCATGTTACATTGATAAACAGAAAAATTACAAATCCATAAAACAGAAGATTGCAAAAAATATGCGAAAATAGTTGTTCGAAATATAATTAAAGCTAGGATTTAAACTGTACTTCATCTAAAAAATGTGACTTTTGCTCTTTTTTTTCAGTAAAAAAGTTAATTTATAACATTCTATTTACATTTGTTAGTATCAATTAGTTTTTGTCTCTTTGATGGCATGTCTTCATCGTTAGATTCGAGTAGATCTTCGAAGTCTTCAAGACCATCACCGTCTTCGTCTCCAATATTAGTTCCAATCTGCATTGGTTCTTCATCCATAATTTCGTCTGAATCACTAAGTTCTTCGTAGCTTTTTTCTTCTACATTGAAGCATTTTTCAAAACAATGATAATTTAAGCATAAATTTGTGCATTTGAAACCATGTTTTCGGCAGCCACATTTTAAAATTCTACATCCAGTTGCACAGCTGCAGCAAATCGTTTTAAGCAATAGTTCCGGAATTAATTCCGTTTCTGTAAATTTGGGCATACGTTGATGTTGCTTCCAGCCCCAAGCCGTTGCATCAGTTCGTTACCCAGCCAAGTTTGAAGCTGATAATATGCCCTGTAACAATGTTATCGCTAAGAGGCAGCCTGTCTGTGTTCGCCGACGATATTTGCATAATGTACACAAACAACAACCTACAAACAATACAAGAACAAATAACCACCGACATTAAGAAATTAGAGGATTGGAGCACAGATAATTACCTAACTATAAACGAGCTGAAAGCAAACTACATGATAATGAACAACACCAACGGTAAAAGACTACAAATCCAAATAAATGGCCACACGATAGAGGAAACTAAAGAAGCAAAATACCTAGGACTGAGGATCTCGCAAGACATGAGATGGGACAAACATGTAAGCCACATAAGACAACAAAACGCGATATTAATATCAAAAATCACAAAAATCAGAACCCTAACCAAATCACATGAGGAAGACAATATACCACTCCATGTTTGCATGCAACTTAAAGTACCTAGGAACCATTTGGGGCTCAACAACGATCACTAACTTAAAAAAACTACAAGTACAACAAAATAAAGCTTTGAAACTGATTCACAACTTCGACCACCTCACACCCACAAAAGCACTGTTCGAGCGTACTCGAGAATTAGACGTTAAACAGACCCTCCAACTAAACGACCTTTTGCTGTTACATAAAGCGATAAATGGAAAAATTAAAACGGACTTGACACTATTAACAAATAAAGACATTCACAACAAGAACACTAGACAACGAACTCACATACGAACTCAGAAAGTAAACACAAAAAAATATACATTGAGTATAACAACTGACACAATAAACAAATACAACAAACTAGAAGACAATATTAAGAAACTGCAACACAAACCTTTCAAACAAAAAATAATGCAAATGATTCTGATGAGGACAATTTGACGTGACCCCGACAGTATAGACACAAAAACAACATACCCCCGATACCGTCAGCCCGAGGATGAACTTCACCACTCGAGGCGAGGACAGAGGGAGGAAGCCGCATGGAGGATTGATGCCGTGTATTGAATATGTTATTTTATATTACATGACTCAATAACTCAATGTGCAATGTAAATATGTAAATAGTAGAACAAATAAAGTTTCATTTCATTTCAACTATGAAGACATGCCATCAAAGAGACAAAAAGTAATGGATACTAACATATGTAAATTGAATTTAATAAATTAACTTTTTTACTGAAAAAAAGAGCAGCAGTCACATTTTTTAGATGAAGTACACTTTAAATCCTAGCTTTAATTATATTTAGAACAACTATTTTCGCATATTTTTTGCAATCTTCGTGTTTTATGGATTTGTAATTTTTCTGTTTATCAATGTAACATGGAATCTTACCTTTATCGAGTAATTAAAGTATACATTTTAATAAATAGCTCAAAATTATACACAACGAATAAAAAAATCGGATTTTACCTTTTTTTCATTTCTTTGCATTTTTTGAGAACATTTACCATAGTAATGTATACTTTTTTTTTTCACCATCAGAAAGTAGAGATTTCAACGAACAAAAAGCACTTTATTAAAAAAGGAGATATTTTGACGTGAGAATTTTCGATTGAAAATTACGCTGCTTTTTCGATAATAAGTCAAAATAAGATGAAAAAATAAATATTTTAAATCAAAAAAATTACAGTGTATTTGGGACATAACAAGGCAAGTTTTCACCAAATTTCGTGAAAGATAAATTCTTTTTGTAAAAGATAAATATAAAAAACCAAAAACTTGGTTATTTGAATTTTTCACATAAATTTTGAGGTTACGTGAAAAAAGTGTAAATACAAAAGTTGTAGATCTTTTCATTACCTACAACTTTGCCATTTAACTTTTTTCCATAGGACTTGTAGTTTTGCCGGAAATCGAGATAAACCGTTTCTTACCCTTAAAAACTCTCCCACTTCCCGACCTCAGATCGCCCGTAAATTATTTTTCCCTTCATTTTTGTTATATTCTCTTCCTTCTCCAATGGGTTTCATTCTACTTTTATTTTTTTTTTGTTTCAAAAATTATCGACCTTGGTCTAGTGCAGATTCCTTTTGTACAGAATTTGTTTAAAAAATTGCTTTAATGTGGGTGTGAACGAGTAATCTTTTATTTGAAAATCGTTCTGCCAATAGCTCCCACGCAATCGCATAATTTGACGCTGCAAAATCTAGAGATTGAATTATTCTGAATGCATCGCCCTTCAAAGACGCCTTTAAATAATGAAACCTTTGTATATCATTAATCGATTCATTTTTATTATTATATCATTATATCATTAATCGATTCATATTTTATCAAAGAATCGAATGTATCTCGAAATTCCAGCCACGTGCTGTAATCCCCATCAAATTTTGGTAATTCAATCATGGGTAGCCTAACCGAACTATAACAATTAGCACCTAAATTATCCTTTGACTCCTCCTTAATCATAGAGTCATTCACCGCTGCTTTCTGAGAAAGAAGCTTATCAGTAATTGCAATATACTCAATATATTTCTCATAAAATGCATCTCTTTTTATATTCATCATCAATTTTCTCTTCCATAACCGCACATTCAATTTCACTTTGAATTTCTTCATATTCAGTCCAAATTACTCTAAAATCATTGCTTCTAATTCTAAGTTTTTCTAATTGTTCATCAACATTATTTTTCTTTTTTAGTTCATTAACTATACTATCCACAATTGTGGCATACTCGGTGAGTTTGTGATTAACAGACTTACGTCTTCTATTTAACTTTCCCACGTCCGCCATCTTACCCCCACAAATTACGTACAAGTGATAGCGCAAAATACCGAAAAATAATTTACAAATAGTACAATTGAAACTACACCCAACCGAAAAAATAATTAAAATTATGTTGATCGTCTGGCAACGAGGTGAACTGCGCCAACTGCCCTGGTTTTTTCTCGTCAATTTCTTCGCTGGAATACTTGATTGTCGCTTGAATTTTGATCCCAATTAGGATCCGGCTCGACAGACCATGTTTAATCGACAGAATAGACTGTATAATTTTCACAATTTTATTTCACAACCAAGTTATAGACAGGTGATGTATATACATGTAGTACGTTTGGTGTCGATCACAATACTGAAAACTAAAACTAGAACCGGTCTTCCTCGAAGCATACGGACATAAACGGAAATCAAAATAAATGCGGTTTCAACTCAATATAAAATCTTAACAGTATGCCTTATCAATAAAGTGGTTTTTGAGCGTCTTTTTAAATTCACGCAGAGCAAGCTGCCTCCAGGTCTTGGGAAGTTGTTAAAGAAGTTCACACCTTGTTTAGCAGCGTTTGTTGTTTGCAGTCAATGGAAGGGCACTGTGAGATTCTCCTTGGTACGGATGTTGTGCTCGTGTTGAGTCATCCTGGTTAGGTACAATAGCAGGTTTTGTCGTACGTCAATTTTTTTTTTGAGAATGAAGGTCTGTAGGCTATGTGGAGAGCCTCGCCAGAGAAGTAACCCACAACTCATATTTCAGTGGAATAAGCAGTGATACGCTGTGATTGCAGCACTGAGATTGATTATCCTTCCAACTCTTCTTATGGCGTAGATTACTCTGGACAACTTATAGGCAAGTTTGTCACTGTGGGGACGGCAGGTCAGCCTTGAGTCCAGGCGTATTCCCAAATATTTAACTGTTAGCCATCGTTCGGCGGGATGAAGTGAAGTGAACTTCTTGGGTTTTCTGATTATTCAGCAGTAGCTCGTTTGCCGTAAACGATTTGAAAGCTTCAGAGGGGCTATTTGTTGCCAGAGCATCTAGTCACTAGTGACTGGATGTCTTTGCTACTATTCATTATGGTCGTGTCATCGGCAAACAGTGCTGTAAACGATGTCATCTAGCCAGGTAGGTCCTTGACGAAAAGAATGACACACAAGGGTCCCAACACTGATCCCTGGGCAACACCCCGCTGAACAGCCAGTTTTGAACTTCGCGCTCCCCTCTGATCCACGAACTGTTCACGATCCTCCAAGTAAAAGCACAGAAGGTCGGCACACACTCCCCGAAAACCATGATACTCTAGCTTCTCTAGAAATAAGCCAGGAGGGACACAATCAAAAGCTTTTGTCAAGTCCACAAACAAATAAAAATACCTGGCTCAAATCTGTCAATTGTTGTCAATCACATGCCGGTTGATAGAAGAAGAGCAGCCAACTTGGCATTTAACATACGAGAAAAAAGTGTTACATAGTTTAGTAACATAATTTTATTGAACAATAAAAAAATTTTATTTAACGAAACTATAGCAATTATACCAAATACTTACCTCCACCATTTCCTATTTTATTTTTTATGCGTATATTCTTATAATCGGGGTGCGTTAAATCAAACAAATCACTATGTTTTTTACACTATGTTTTTTTACATTTTTGATAAGTTTCTCCGTGTCAGACATGATGATCGCAGCGATTAACATAACATGCAGCGTTTGATCGCAAACTCAATACTATCGCCGTTTACTGGGCGGCCGAACGCCGCACAGATCGTAGAAGGACGCAGCAAGCAGGTCCCTCCTGGTATGTGCGGCCTCATTTATTTACATACTGCAGCAGAACCCGATCGCCACCGCTATCGTGGTCGCGATAGCGCCGATAGGGTATGGTTACACGGGCGCACAGTGGGCAATAATCCGATCTTAGCGTACCATAAGTATTCATATCCAAAATTAAGTATTATTTGTGCTGGTTTTGATCTTACAACTACTGAATAGTGTTCCGTACGTACGATATCGTGTGTTTTGAAACATATTTTTGTAAGGGACGGGGTTTAAGAGGATTTAGTTAGTCCAATCAAGGCACTGGCTATCTCTCAAAACACTTTGTTTTTATCGCAGCATTTCTCAACCATCTATTCGCAGAATTTTAGTTATAATACATCAACGTAAAGACAAACTTTGTATATAGTTCCCTAACGTGCTGGACTTTTAAAATTTTTTGTTGGGTTTTGACAAATCTGTTACCAAATCTGACAAAACAAATACCGACTTCTGGTGGTTTACGGGAAACGAAGACCAAAGTTGAATAATGTACCATTTAAGATATGTATAATAACCCCTCGTCTATACTTATACAAAATTTTATGAAAAAATATGAAACAAAAAAACGCAAAAAAAAATTATTTTCCATGATATCTAAAAATAAATACCTATAGTAAAAGCAAATCATATAAAGGTATTAAAACACAGTGAAAATGCTCTTCCTTCAGTTTTTTAAGAACCTTTTTTTAACAAATGTGATACAACATAATATATTTCGTATTCTTAAAAGTTTAAAAGCGCAACGACACTACACAAAAATCACAATAACAATAACAACATTAAATTTCGGACATAAAAATACAATCGAAGCAATAAAATTTACACTGGCTACAACATTTTCTTTTATCTACCTACTTAAACTGGTTACCACAGAGTTAGTATATTGTTACAAAATACAATTTAAAATAAAGACAAAATTAACAGCGTAACAATAATAAAATTCACTAGTAGTTCTTCATGATCAGTAATTTCAAAACATCTTTAGATAAGGTTGATAATTTACGCTTTGGGAGAGGTCTCAAAGAACTTATGATCGGGTCAGATGAAATCAATAAAGCGTGAATTAAGTCTTCGTTGGTTTTTACTCTAGATGTTTTCCGTGTATTATGTCTCCGAAATGTCCGGTATTCCTTGTGTCTTGCCTGAAGGGCTTCTTCGCTTAATTGACCAATTGGCCACAAAATTGATTTTATCACATCCGCACTATGAATTAATACTTTGTGCACTGAAGCAGGCATTGGATACCAACTATATAAAGTGACATATAGTTTAGCGGTTTCTGACGTGTATTTCTTAAATTCCTCCACATTTATTTCATAGCCACAACATATTGTATCCAAAATCACAGAAAACCGCTTGATTAAATTTTCATCCACCCCAGTTATTTGTGAAGTTTTTGCGGTATTGGCAAAGAATCGTCGTGACGTGTTTCCATCATTTGATGTTCCTTTACCTTGCTTGACAACATCTATCAGCAGACCCATTTCCGCCCTAAATGCATCGATTATATTTTTTTTTCGTTTGTCGATAGATCCTTTTGGTATTCTCCATTGTTTAATTTCTAGTCTATAAGCAATATGAAGAATACACTCAAGGAATCGGATTCGCGCATGCAATGTTGAAAGCCCGAATGCATATAATTCCGTCTTGCAAGGTCTTGTTGACACTTCATCCAAGTTGTTCATGTGTTTTGGTGAAACTCCACAAATATAACAAACTTGTGACGATCTATTGCGAGCCAAAATGTTACACACTTTCCCATCGATCATAGTTCTATGAAGAACGTGTGTTACTTCAATCGGTAATTGATTGTCGATTACAACAGATGTCGGCTGTAGCTGATTTATTTGGCATTCGATCGCATTCATTTCCGCACATAAATTTGCTTCCGTTTCTTTACAAAATCTAAATCGTATTGGCCTACAAAACCGAGTGGAACTTGGTCTCGGATTTTTCCATACTGGTATTGTTTTATTTGTTGTGCGGTATTGTAGTTCCAGTGGCACTAAAGATGACTGTAGGATATCTATCGAGTCACTTTGGAGTGGGTTCAGAAACCTCTGGCTATAAAGAGAGTGACCCGAACTTCCATCCGTGCCCCATTTATGGATCATAGTAAATGAGCCAGTAGTTTCCATTCCTCCTACAGTGACTTGAGATATAACATCTTTTTGTATTTTCGCCAATCGTTGTGTAGTAAGATCTAACAAGTCTTGTAATTCAATAGTGACGTACATATCTGCTATTCTAATATTATTTGGATAGCATTCTTCTTTCGCTTTCTGCAGTCGGAAATAGGGAGGATATAGGTTACTTCCCTTCGATAACACGCTATTGCGAAGCGAAATATACTGTGCCTTTGTTAATTTGCAGGTAGTGATTAGTCCTAGAGCTTCGTCAATTGTGTATTGTTGTCTTGTAGATGGTTGGGGATCACTTGTTGCACCACAATTTTCTTTAATTTTTCGAACTGATCAATGTGATTTTGTAATCAGGTCTTTTATTACAAAAGCCATATTTCGCTTGCCTTTGGTTACGTATGCTGCTTGTGTAGCATAAGCAAGCTCTTCCGATGATTTTTCTTGGAGAAGTGATTGAACCCGTCTACGCTTTGCCCTGGGTGTACACTTATCAAATTCTTTTGGCGGTCGGCCCATTTTTGCGGTAAGCAGATGTTGGATAGGGCCTTCCACATACTTGGATACATTAAACTTTTCTTCTAGCCACCTACGTTGTTTTATCAAAAAGATTTTTTCAAAGCACTTACACATTTTCCACCTTTTTATCAGGTTACATAAAAAAGATCTTATGTCCGATTCTAGCGAATGATCATTGTCTTTAAACATAATATGCTGTTTCAGGAAATCGACTAATCGACATATTGCTTTCCTAGATGCTCCATATCTCAGCAAATTTTCTGAACGCAATATATGAAACATAGCAATACGCGTCATACAAGTTGGTATATCTGTAAATAAGAAAATAGCTCAAAAAGGATAAAACTAAACAATAAGACCTATTTAAAATGATAAATGGCCTATTAAACTACTAGCCCAACAATGAAAACCCGTGATACAACGTGAAACATTTTTTATTTTGCTAGTGAAAATCAAAATTGTAACATAATTTTGAGGTTATTACATATAGGGTTAATATAAGTCAAACGCTTACTTTCTTTAACTCTGTCCATAGCTTAAATCCTCTAATTAAAAATTAAATTATTTAGCAATTCAAAACCGCTGACAACAGTCTGTCATAATTTGCACAGTACAACTAGTGACACCGCAATTGTCACTTCACTTTGCCATTTCATGGCAACGCGATAAGAAAGGTAACATATTTAAATACTACATCCTGTGATGCTTTGGACATAAGTCAGTGCAAAATAGTCGAATGGGAAGCGTTTCGCAACACTTCACATCCTGGACTTATGGTATGCTACGAACAGATTATTAGCCACCGTGGGGCGCACTATGCGGTATTTGGCCTCAAAACCTGGCCAAAAATATTTCCTTGGCTTTTTTAAAAGAAAAGGTATATTAACGTGATTTAAACTCAAATATAATTCAGATAATTTGTTTTTAAAGGAAACAAGGGAGGTTATCACATATTTTTTAATATCTATTTTATATAGCGGGGACCCACGGCATAGGTACTTGCGTTTATTTTCTTTGTTTATAAAGCAGGACGAATGACATTTGGGAATGTGTTAATAGACAAAAAATGCCATTCTTTGGTGGACTCTTGAGTTTAATATGACTTCCGGTTTTTCCGGAAATGACGTCATCATTGAAATGTTAAATGGCACCCTATATTCTTTCTGTGATATTTTCAAACAGGATGACATTCTGAACACAAAAACATATCAAGTAGGCAACGCAAAAATAACTTTTTTTGTGTAATAATCTAGGTGGCTAGGAATTGGTGCAAATAGTCGAAAATTGCCAAATAAACACTAAGTCGATTTTGGCCGACATTGCATTACTGGCGCCCTCTAGCGTGATTTAATTGGTTTTCGACCAATGAGTCATTTTTTTACGGGTACCCAATGGCCACACCCTGATTATTCGATAGCAAACATCTTTCCGATTACAATGATATCAAATACTTGATATTTTATTGAAATTCTTAGCGTACAATGGTGTTGGAAGCAAGGAAAAAATATTGACCTAATGATCTAAGTCAGCGCACAAGTCAAAGTCACTCAATGGACTACTCCAAGGAAGTGATATTTCGGTATTCAGCCATTTTCCATTTTTTTCTAAGAACCATGCTTGTGAGTTGTTAGACGCAAGCCACTTACGTTTGTACACAATATTGAAAATATTCAATATATTGCGAATTTCATTTATTTGTTTCTCACTTGTACACTTTGTCATTTGGAGAATTTTATCTTCCAGGTGCTTAAGGTTTTCTGCCTAAACAGTCTATCAGAACTTTCTATAATAAACTCGTGCAGTTGTTTGCGAGTTACAGTAATTCTGTTGACTGATTCATCAGAATCTGTAATACACCAATATATACTCCAAGTTTTAATATGGCATATAACATTTTGAGTTCCAATGAGTTGAACATATTTGAAAACACTAATATATAGGCAAAGAAGTACAAAACATCAAACACTGTTAACCGTTTGTTTTACCATGAAAAAAGGTAATAATTGGATTAAATGACACATGCTGACATGCAAATCTATTTTATGTAATCTACATACCTCGAACTTCAATATCCATAAAAAATACTTAAAACGAAGAAAACGAAACGAAAAGTTTACTCACAACTGCGTGACAAAAACAAAACGTGATCGTTTCAACGAATGTCAAGTTTCGACTCGGTGGTACATCTCGGTGGTGAGGAACCGCAGGTGTTATTAAAACTATGTGACGTCCAGTCTATCTGTCTGTCCGGAAACTAAAACTTACTCACATCTATATCATTTAGCAATTTTCATTTATGGCCAGGTTTTGAGGCCAAATACCGCACTGTGGGGCGGGTAAACCGTCGCGGTTTGTCCGCACCGGGTCCCCCGCTGGGAATGGGAAAATCGTATTCTTTCTGGCTAGCTACACGGTCAACATCCGTCGTTCAACTCTCAATTGTTTTTATCATCGACCGAAATGCCCGGGAATCGACCGTTTTTTGCTTGCACTGCTTGAACGCAAACGGTTGCGTTCCACATGCGGTGCAATATTAAACACTAGAATATTATTAATATTTTTTTATGGGTACACAATAATAATACATAATTACATAATTATGTATGTACATAATTAAATAATGAGTATTTTTTCAAATTTTAAAATGCAAATTTTATTTACATACATACATTTTCTTATTTTTTTATACAAATCTTTTATTTGTGTGCTTTTAATTTATTACATTCATACGTGAGTCATTAGAGCGCGCTGGTCGATATTTCTGTTATATTTTGTATACAAAAGTTGCTATCATTTTTTACAACGGAAAATAATTTTTGTTTATACATGGTGTTTGCTATCAGACGTGGAAAAAACATACAATAACGTTTTACCCTGGCTTTTTTACACTGGCTTACCCACAAACCCTTGGAACGAACATAAAACAATTTAAGCCAACTTATCTATAGGCATATATTATCCGTTTCATTTATTTTTATACTACTTCAATGTGCGCTTTTTAAAATTGTTTTGGATTTGTGAAAACGCTTCTGATTCATGCTGTTGCAGTGGTTCGGGTCGTGCCATTGCACCATTAAATAACACAAAACCTTAAGATTAATTTTAATTTATATATTCCTGGTACTTTTAGGCGTCCAAGTAATTCCATCAAATTTAAAATACATAATATAACATAGTAGTTTATCTAAATAAATGACAAAGTGTTGGTGAACAACACCTACATAGGCACCTAGGTAACAAGGTGCACTTAGGTCGGGGCTTTCCATGCCAGGTTACACTATAAACCTAGTTTAGGCCTGAAGAATTTTGTACATCGGAGCTCATTTTAGGGCTTAAACTGATATAGAAAAACCCAGCCTTAATATGCACTTTTAAGAATCGGCCTCTCGCACAACATAATTGATGACATTTCATTTTAATAGAGTTCATGTGAATAAAGTCAACGTTCTTCAAAAGAACTTTCAGTATTTCACTTTGACAGCTTATTGCACTTATTATGACACTTATTATACTGTTATAAAATCCATCTCACCAAGTCACTAACTACCATCTCAAATAATTACGAAAATCTTACTTTAAAAAGCAATACCAATAAAGATAATGACATTTTCCAGGAAATGTATTTTAGAGAACTTAGATTCATTATTGATATCATTTGGCAATAATTAATTTGTGTTTGTACAAAATGTAACAAAATGTTGTTGGTAACATTTACCTTTCAGCCGACGATATATGTACTCATGGATACGTATGGAATGAACATGAATGAATAATAACAATAATAATCAACCACGTAGTTTTGACAGACTGGAGAGTACTTTCGTATAATGCCGACAGTTCCCTTGAATAATGAAGACATTATTCAAACTAACTGTCATTATTACACGAAGCTACTATCATCATAATCATCGGTGTGTCTCATGGTAGGGATTATATACTCATAGCGACGTATGCAATGAACTTATTATATGTGAGTCGTAGTAAATAGTATATTACAGTCGCTTTGTAAGACATCTTGGTGCATGACTAGTTGTTTGGAATGAACAATTGATATCTTATAAAACTTGTATAAGATTAAGAATATACCTACTATTAAAACATCTATTTTATTAAGATGTATTTGGATTACGCATTATTCATATATTAGGAATAAGGCAATCTTTGAGTAAAACTTAATACCTACAAACTTACCTGTTATATCTGTTATATCTTTAAATACGTTCGTCTTGTTGGAAAGCTGTTTTGTACATCTAAATCATCGTCAAGGTAGCTAGGAAGAGGTAGTCGCCATGTATGCGCGCGCAACATGGTACCCAAACGTAAGCCCAAACGCAAATAATACTGAACAAAAACTATACTTTTTTGTTTCGAAACCAAATCAAATAATTACAAATAAATTCATCATTTATTGACTTCGAGGAATGTACTGTGTATTAGTATCTAATTATATTAATGTAATTATGTAAACCGTCTCAACCGTGTCACATGGTGATAGCGTTTTCGATTTACTGCACTCGGCTGCAGTAGCATCCTGCTGGTGCGGGTTTGAGTGTTCGGCTTTTCCAGTTTCTTCGTGCCGAGTGTTCGGCCTATGCACGCGCTCAGAGCACATTCCTTGAAATTTTTCGGGGAGGCTGACAGGGGAGGCTTATACAATTGATGGATATGTTACTACTTTTTGTATTTAGATTTTAGATGATAAATAGAGATAGAATATATAAGAATAACACCCGGGAAGCTAAATATAATCATAAAAAGTTACGTAAGAGCCTTTGAAAGTCACGTATTTTAGGTTCATTTAAAAAAAACATAAGTTTGGGTTGGTACTACCTTATGGAACAACCTGTATACCCGCTAACAAGTTTAAAATGTACGCCTCGGCGGGCTGTATATATGAGTAAAATCAGTTTTAAAATATGTTCATGAACAGAGGCACAATATTCCGAGATCGCACTGTTGAGACAACCTGTATATTAGGTTTGTTCGACCAGCACCAAAATAAGTAAATAAACTAAAGACCACATATTATTTCTTCTACACATGCGCAATGTAGATCTTGCTCTTCTAAAACCTTCACTGCGCATGCGTAGAAGAATGCCCAATAACTAAAGTTGTCACTGCTGCTCGAACAAACCTATTTTATGCAAAACAAAGAAGACTTTTTTCAAATAGTGTCTTGATTAATTCCATTTTTTTCTCTGTGTCGCCGTTCTTTATTTCTTTCCTTATCTTGATGCAACTGAAATAAGATGTCATGTATTGTTCTAGTTTTTTTGTTTGGTGGCACTGGTTTTTGTTCTTTGTTTTTACGTTTCTCGTTTTTTCACTTTTAAGGCGCACGTTTGTTGCCGATCTTAACACCTCAGGCTCAATACTGTCATCTAGTGCTGCAATTTTTCGTAGCTCTTCTTCATACGGGATATCCTGACGAGAAGCCCCCGACTGCATATTGTGACATTTTGAAAAGTGGCTACCCCTTTGTGGGTAGTCACATTATGTCTTTGCATCTCTTATGGGGCTGTAGCGGAGATGGTAGCTTCCCCGAGGGGATAAATACGCTTCACAACTGTTTAAATAATCAATTTATTTTCTGTACATTACACTGGTATGGTTCTTAATAACTGCTTAATGACTGCTGAATGACTAACTGTATACAACTAACAGTATAAAATGGTTTCAATCCTTTATAGTAGTTCTCCAAAGTATTGGGATGTAGCCGACGTTCCTGGTGTCGACTTGTTTGTTGTTTTAGCGTTGCACACTCCTAGAACAAGGTTCCCAAAACACAAACTAACCTCGCGACTGATTATGTTTAATGCTCCGGATACCCTATGTGACATTCCCCTTTCTACAAAAAGACATTGCCCTCAATGTCAGTAACAATGGGATAACTGATGCAACAAACTGCGCCACCAAGAACACGCTACAAAAGACAGGACATGTACATTAAAAAAAAATACAACCTATTATCACAACTATGAAAAAAATCTGATGTGGCCAGGCACATGACTTTATCATACTATTTATAAAATGAATAGTACATGAGATTCTATTTGATCGAGATCGGTTGTATCTGCATTAAAATAAAGCTATTTAGCAAGGATTTGACAGATAATAATAATAATAATAAATCATTATTCACAGAAAGAAAAACACTATACAAAGTGACAAACACAATACAAAATGTGCGAATAAAGATCGGTTAGACATGCCACTGCATTGAATGAACACATGTGTGTGGCTTTAATTTAATGAGTACGCTCGAAGCCCAAGAAATATAAAATTAACAAATAACAGATTGCGAAACCAGAACAAAAAAAATATCGGAAAACCATCCCTCCTTAGCACAAACTACACCAACTCATATCGAACAAATAAATTCCCTAGAATGGCTGCAAAACATATCTCTGTCCAACGAAAGTACAACCAACACGTTAACCCCCGCTTGCCTCAGATAAACCAGAAACATATAGCATCTTTGGTGCAACACTCAGAAATGGTCTATGGACAATCGACTTGCTCGCTCCATAAGGCAATCCCATCTCTCCGCCTCTTGTAAAATAAGATTGTGAATATGTACTTATCAACTCAGAATCCGGATATGAGACCTTCAGGACAGAGTGCAGGTAGAGCTGTCCTAGACTCATAAGCTATTATTAATACAATATATTAAATAAACACAATTTATTAATACAATAAGTACTGGTCGGATTCTTTAATTTCCTTTTATTTTAGCAATCGCTACATTATTTGTGTATTACTGGGCACTTCTTCAAGCGCTATAGGAATTGAGTAATAACTTACAGAATTATCGACAATCAAATCAAACTCCAAAAAACTCAATTGTAAAAACTTACATTTTGTCAGGCGCGGCCCGTGGAGAACTTAAAACAACATACAAAGGTCATCATACTGCGTATGATAAAGTAAAAAAAAAACAACGCATATACAAAACTATACATACATCCATACTTCTATAAATACTTTTCATTTTCATACATACATAAATACATCAATACATTCATCTGCATCTTTAAAATCTGTGGTCTGCTACTTATAGCATCAATTATCCGCTCCTGACATTTTAAGTGATTCCCATTTCTCAAATATACTTTTCAACTAAGTATAGTCCATAATTCTCCTACGTAATTATATCCTGATGAATTCTTCTGATTAATCAGTACCATTATCATTTCATAGCTGGCTAGACCATGAAGATATCTGCAAGCGCCATTATCCAAAATGTCGCTTCAATCTCAAGAAACATTAAAACATTCATAAAATTATCAGAGCAGAATTTTGTTACGATAAACACAGCCACCAATTTGCAGATTTCTTATTGTTGCATACAAACCTAATTGTTCAATAACAAATACCTATTTTTATTTGAAAACATTCATACATTACTACCAGTGGTCTTGGCATCACATTGCATCACATAAACTTGACCTCTATTTCTTGACTAGGCATTATTAAACAAAAGTCTTTGCACTCTATTCTGAAAAAACGCAATGAAAACACAAATCTTTTTGTCAAGCGTGTCCTACTTTTATTTAATAACTAGTTGACATTTAGACTGAATAGATAGGAAGGAAACCGAAATCGGTACCTAGCTAGTTTGGTAGACAAATGAAACCAGTGGATTAATAAAACTGGTAGATTAGTGTTGTTTTCCCAATTTGTTTACCCTACTCGCGGTAAGGCGGTAGTAACTCGACTTTGCGATAGAGTAGATTGATTATGTGGTAGATCGCTTTTTGACTAAATCCTCTAGTTATGTAGACCCCCATGGATAAATGGATAATGGTTTCAAAATCACTCCTCGGTCTGCTCGTATGTTCTGACAGATTGCATATGATCATGATATTATTGTCAATTGTGTTATAGCTTTTAATCTCTATTTTGTAAAATTGTAGTACTTATCAAAACAAACGCCTTTAATATGGACAGGTTTGTTGAGAAATAGAAAGCTGCTACTAACGTCACATCACGGTTAGTATAAAGCTCATAGCTTAAAATTGGATTGGATATCGATGTTAGTGGCAGTGGGGTGTTAAGATCCTAGATATAAAATTGATGCACAAAAGAAATTGCTCCTTAGCCAATAGATCAAAATTTCAAATGGAGATTTTCAAGGCGTAGGTGCACAACATTTTTTAAAATTTACATTTCTTGACTTGTCACCATGTTGACAATTGAAATAGAAAATCGTGTTTGTTTAATGGTGCATTGAACCGTAATATTTAACCCAAATTTTTTTAAGGAGAGGTGATAACACCGATACTTAAAAAAACAATGGCTTACACCCCATTCAGTAGTCGAAATTATAATAACGTTCTGGAGTATACCAGGGGTCATTGTAGAACATCTTAACCAAGCATAAAGACGACCATATCGCTTAAATATCCATCGATCTTACTCTAAACATAAAAAACACAAAAAAATCAAATGAAACACTACTTTGATTGGTTGAAATTACTGAAAGCTCCGAACAGATCAGCTTTTAACATCTTTGCCACCACTGGGAGTTGTTTTTCAGAAACCGGGAAGTTTTAACATTGATTTCAAAAAATCAAATGAAACACTACTTTGGTTAGTTGAAATTACTGAAAGCTCCGAACAGATCAGATTTTACCATCTTTACCACCATTGGGAGTAATTTTTCAGAAATCGGGAATTTCAACATTGATTTCCAGTTGTTATAACATTCGTAGTTTAATGTATGCCCGTATATTGGATTTTCTTTAAATTGTATATGACCGCAAAAAAGATTGACAAATGAAATCTCTGTTCATTGTCTACATTATGTAACAGTTTGTCTGTAAGCAAGAAGGCCTGTTTCTAGTTTCTGTTTAAGTAGCTTGAAAAATATTGATTCCTCTGCGCTGAATTAACTTTTGCATAAGCTTTCTTTGGTTAGAAAAGCGCTTTCAGTTTGCTTAAACTAATAATGTTGCTATATAGTGTGTCCGGTCAAAACAATGTGATTATACCTAATTTAATATGTAATGCCTCCTAATATTTTGAAATACTTTTGCAAATAATATTTTGGCATAGCTTTTAAGATAAAAATACTTTAGCTAATGTCATTTTTATCTTTTTGGCAAGATAAGAACAGCCTGTATATGCAATGGCAAACGTGATTATAATTTCGTATTTGATCACCTATAATATTTCTAACTACTTTATCAAATATCATATTTACATACCTTTGAACATAAAGCTACTTTATTCCTAAGAGTTTGTTATATATTTAGTAATACCCGGTACATGCAAGCAGATAATATATCTGCGTTTTGGTTTAAGACAAAAGAAGAATTAAATCAGAAGCTTATATGAAGAATACAAACCTTCTGAAAAGGTCATATTTTAATTTTGTCCCATTAGTGTTGTCAAAGTTTCTACCGGACACGGTGTAATATCTATATGCTGCCCATATAATTTTTAATTTGTGATAAATAATTATAGTTAGTTTCAAAATCGATTTATACTGTTATTCTAAATTAGGAAACACCTGTTTTTATTATTTCCATTTTTTAGATGCACCTAAATTCATTTTCTTGTATGTGATTCGTATTATAAATTCGTATTACGTGTTGTAATTTAAATGCCCTCATGTATATTATGATAAAAAATAAACAAAGCATTAAAAACACAATATGTAACTTAAACAAATTATATGAAGCTTAAAAAAAAAAAAAAAACTCCCATCGGGATTTGTACCGCAGCTATTCCTGTCGAAAAATCAAAAGATCGGCACCTTACACCTCTCGGCCATGGCACTAATTGCCGAGTGTTAGAATTTCACATATATTACCTCCGTCTCCTAACCTCTAATGATTAAAATCGAGAAAATTATCTGTCCGTGTCGCTTTTTCTATTGAAAATTGCATAGCACATGCTTTGCTTTCATTAAATCTATACAAACTTCACTAAATGTGGCAACTTGGACACTTTTACCTGCGTTGCGTCGCATCGCGTAACAATTGGATTTGACGATCTCAGCCAACATATGTAGCAAAGTTATCGCGCGTATATAAAACATCGCAATTTTCCTGAGTTTTCTCAGCTTTCCGGCCAAAATACCCCGATTGCGGCGATATATTTACCCGTCAACGCCAGGTAACCTATAAAATGCACTACCTACACGTTTGAACGCAAAGATGCAACTGTAACTTTTGACAAATTAATTTGACGTTTCTCCGAGCCTCAGACTCTGACGTCACACGACCGTCCGCCATACTTGCTATAGAGGATCTGCACGACTCCATTCGGGGGAGTTTTTGGGGCACACGCGCGTCGGTGAGCGTTTCCAAAATACATTCACCTCCAGCGGAAAAGAACGACGCGTATTTTGAGGGGTCTGGCTTCGCCGTGCGTGCTCTCCGTTCGGAGGAGATAGCTCAGAAAGTTTGGTCTGGCCGCGCCGCTTCGCAATTATAAAATAAGATAAAATTACCATGCATGAGCATTTCTGTATGTGATTTCAAATCTAGTCAACTATAATTAAAATGGTCATTTCCCACTTCACTTATTTCTACGTTATGACTATAGGTCGAGTACCTGATGTTGAGAAACCTTTATTTTTCATCTTTAGGCTCCTTCCTGTAGTTGTTCTGCCCGATTTTTTTTTCGCTTGATCTGATGGAAATTGGCGTCCTTCCATCTTCTTCTGGTTCTGTCGGCAAACAGGAGCACCTCCATCTTCCATGGAGATGAAAAATTCTTGTTAGACGCTTCTTCTTGTTTCTGCTTGGTCGTTTCTTGTTCTTTCTTTGTCGCTACTGCATCTTTTGGCTTGGTTGCTTCTTCGTGGTCGCTCTCTTTGTTAGACATAACCATTATTCGTCTAGGTTCTTCTTGTGCTGGTTTCGCCCTTGGAGCCCTTGTAGCTGCTAGTGATGTTGTTCCGCTCCAAGTGACCATCGGGATAATGGCGTCTCCACCATTGTGACATTTTGAAAAGTGGCTACCCCTTTGTGGGTATGTCTTTGCATCTCTTATGGGGCTGTAGCGGACATGGTAGCTTCCCCGAGGGGATAAATACGCTTCACAACTGTTTAAATAATCAATTTATTTTCTGTACATTACACTGGTATGGTTCTTAATAACTGCTTAATGACTAACTGTATACAACTAACTGTATAAAATGGTTTCAATCCTTTATAGTTCTCCAAGGTATTGGGATGTAGCCGACCTTCCTGGTGTCGACTTGTTTGTTGTTTTAGCGTTGCGCACTCCTAGAACAAGGTTCCCAAAACACAAGCTAACCTCGCGACTGATTATGTTTAATGCTCCGGATACCCTATGTGACAATATTATTTGTAAAGGCATCTATTTTTCTTTTTAAAATTGTCCTAAATCTATTTTCGCATTGCTTTTGCAGTGGTTTCTGTTTGAATCATCCATAATAGTCTTGGCAATGCAAGCCCGCATAGCCCCCTTATTTTTAAATCTTTGTAACGGACCAACCTCCGGAAGATAAGATTCGTACTTATCTAATAATAAAGTTGTCACTGTTGCATTCCATACTGCCAAAACAATAATGAATTTATACATGTACATATAATATAATAATCCTTTAAATCAATTACCTTGACTGCAGGATGCTTTGTCTTCAGTAACAACACGAGGTGATAGCACTGCCCAAATTTCTGTTTCTCTGAAATTAAAACAAAATTATTTTAAAATAGAGTAACTATTGTATATACAAACTCGTTTTCAATTATTCTTGAAATGTGGTGTGGTTCATCATCTATAGCTATGTGTCCTTTCTTAATCAATCAGAGCAAATATTGTATGGCATATTCATCATCATCTGAAATTGTATAAAATAATTACTTAAAAGATACCAAACAATTATAATAGAATACCTACTACTTCTTATTTTTTCATAGAGTTCCTCTTTGTTTAGAGGCACTTGTAAGTCAAACACGTCTTCGGTTATGCGAAATTCTATGCTAAAGTATTCGCTCGCCATTTCCTCGCAATCTATAAAGAATCAAGTTTTATAATTTGTATTTCGTATATTGGTGACCCTAACCTCAATATACCTTCTTCTTCGTTAACACACTATGTTGATTTGGCTTAGGAGCACTATGAGCCTGTTAGAGCCAAGAGCTCTTCAATCACCAGTTCAATCACGCAGCCTTTTAACCTCAATATACCAACGATATGCCCCAGCTGTCCCAAGCGATTTGCCTGTTGGTATTTAGTATTTACGTATTTACGATCAAAAACCGGAAAGTTCTTCTTCTTCTTCTACTTCTGTTCACCATGAAGTTGGTTTTAAAGAATTGCACCAAAACAATGCAATACTGCTTGAAAATTGTGCGCTTTTGTATCTTTACGGTGCAATTCGCACCGAGTGACTGCATAAAATTGTATAAATCGAAAACGCCATTAGTTAAATATAAAATTAGTATGTACCTTACGCTGTATATAAAAAGCCCAAACAGGAAGAACTATGTAAATTCGTGCGGTTTAAAGTGCATCACTGTTGTCATTTGCACTTGTTTATATACACATGCACAATGTTTAATACAGAAAAGTTTATAGTTAAGGTGCAGAAGCGACCTCCTTTGTATAACCAAAAAGAAAAAGATAAAAAATAGGAACGAAATTGCAAAGGAAATGTACGAAAAATGGGGTGAATTAGGTAGCGAAGAAAGGAATAAATTAGGTATGTATAAAATTTTATTCACATAAACTAACAATAGTAATAATAATAACAATAATAATAATAAGAATAATGATAGTAATAGTAATAAAATATTACTAAATTAATAATATTAATTTATATGTACTAATAATCCGAGAGCCCGCGAGAAGATCCCATACCCTCATAAAACATCACTCTCATTCTTTTGTGACTTATAGATAAATACATGTTCTCTCATAATAACTTGGTGTGCCTAACCCCATTTGGCCGGAAGTACTTGGCACACCTCCCTGAAGGGCAGCACAGTCGGTGTACCAATACCCTCATCGAACATTACGCCCATTTTTTATAACAAGGAACTTTGAGTCTTCTTATTAAGAGAAACGTTGGTGTGCCTAGCCGGAAATGGCCGGAAGTGGGTTGCAGACCAGTTATTTAACAGACGATGGTATCTGCGTTACCTTACAAAACACATGTGTCAAATTTTCTACAGTTACAGAAGAATATAGGTACTTTCATAGTAGTTTAGACTAACCAACCCGGGTTGGCCGGACCGGTGTGGCACACCGACTTCAACAGTTAACATCGTCCGTATATCATATAATCATCGAACATCTCGCTCATTTTTTGCATAACAAAGGTTACGGCTACTTATTAACAGAAACCTTGGTGTGCCTAGCAGAAAATTGAGGAACATACCTGCCCAAACATTTTTTGTACCTTGCCTACCTTGTTTAACTGACGTTTTTTTTTGTTCCAGTATTGATGATTTAATATACAATCTATATGTTTTTATAATTGAAAAAATGTTTATATATAGATTTGAAAACAGCTTGTTACAATTTGTAAAATTGTAAACAACATATTAAGGAATTGTTTTAAAAAATTACAAAGGACTTTTTCGTGCCTCTAAAATTATAAATTCTTCTTCTGAATCGCCATCCTGCTGTTTTGTATGGTCATCATTGTCCGAATCATTTGCGTTGATTGAGGATTTTATGATTGCGTCCACCCGTAGAGGACTGGGATCCCCGACATACCAGACTGGGTCCAGTTGTTCATTTTTATTGAATTTCCATCTACAATGTTCTGGCTGTAGCACTGTGCAATTTTGATGGGTATCATTTTACCACATAGCATTTATAAATATTGTAACCAAATTTGGCCTGGGAATGGT
This sequence comes from Melinopterus prodromus, assembly GCA_964023965.1. NCBI lineage: Eukaryota > Metazoa > Arthropoda > Insecta > Coleoptera > Scarabaeidae > Melinopterus > Melinopterus prodromus. Next base: position 64,462,559 of record OZ030390.1, read on the forward strand.
ATAAATAGTGTTGGTAACGGGTATATAATTTCCCAAAAGGAGACGTTTCAGAAAAAAGGTGTTGGTTTCTCTTATGGTTGTTGGTTTCTCTTATAAAAGCTATACATAAGAGAAACCAACACCTTTTTTCTGAAACGTCTCCTTTTGTGAAATTATATACCCGTTACCAACACTATTTATAAATATTGTTCTTAAAACGTTTTGCTGGAGTGAGCGCCAGTACGGCGGAAATAGATTTGAAATAAAATTTGTTAACCTGTTTAAAAAATTGCTCACTACTATCGGTTGCAAAAGTATTGAGCCCTGTGTTTGAAGAATCGTAACTCTGAAACGACTGAACAAAAAAAATGAAATAAAGTGTGTTATACTCCTCAATCATTTCTACATAACAGGAGGGACTATTTTTCTGCCCCTAGGTTTAGACAGAAGTGCAAGAGAAGTGTAAAAATGTACCCGATTTTAGCACTTTTTAATAAAAGCTCGTCTTTACAAATTTGTTTCTGCTAAACCGCTAGCCCAAAAAAAATCAAATTCACACAGAGTATGACACAATTTCTTGTCTACGGGTTGGTTTTTTTGCTTTTGTAAATTTCTTTGTAATAAAGGCTATAAACAACATTTTTAAGGAAGCGGATATCTCGGTAACGAGTGTTAGCACGACAACGCGATAGGTACGAAAACAATCGCAATTTTTTTTTATTGAGACTATTGAATTTGAAACACATTTCAGATGTTCACTAATTTTATAAAGCGATATGAATTTGCGATTTAATTTTGGAACACCGCGCAACACGTCACGTCGTCGCCGGACTCGAGAGCGGCTACGTATTGGCGCGTCGGGGCTCATGGACCGTACTTAGGATTAAAGGATCAAAACAAACATGATATTTGTCAATTTGAGCAACGCTGAAGTGGAAAACAAAAAGTTTTGGGATCTGAAGCTTTTTAATGAAAGAAGAGATTGCAGCAAAGAGATGTAAACATGTTTTCTTATTGCTTTTAACGCACTTTAAATCAATAGCCGCAATAAAAAAATCAGATAGTTGCGGTAGCAGCAACCAAATAAAACTTCAAAACAAAATATTTTTCTGATCAAGGATGGAATATTTACTATACTGATGAAATGTGGTGCAAATCATTCCAAATAGTTTGGATAGGTTGAAAAGTTAAACCCAGAAAATAGAGATTCCTTTGATCATTATCGTGGCGGCATTCAGGAAGTAAATGGTTATAGAGGAGGTATAAAACGCCCATCAAGTGCAGGGCAAAGCGTGATAATTTTACATACTGGCTCTGAAGACGGGTTTTCGCAAGGATGTCTCAAATACTTTATTGGTGAGAAAAACAAAGGAAAAGCGGATTATCACCATGAGATGAATAAGTAACATTTTGAAGAATGGTTTCGGCATGTGCTCTCTATAATACCAGCCAGATCCATTATTGTAATTGATCAAGCTCCATACCATACAATGTTAGATCCTGTTTACAGAAATCCAACTATGGCTTGGAAAAAGTCTAACATTATCGAGTGGTTGCTAAAAGGAAACGTTCAACGTCCAAAGGAAATATCATCTTTTTTCTGAATTAACCAAAGCACAGCTATAAACAAGTCAGAGGCAATGAAGTTAATTATGGTTACCGGTAGCCCATTGCGAGTTTAATACAATTGAATTAATATGGGCATACGTAAAAAATAAAGTTGCAAAAAGCAACAATACATTTAAAATTAAAGATGTGTTAAATTTATGCATTGACGCAATGAACATTGTTTCAAAAGAGATATGGCAAAATTGTGTTGCACATTGCAAGAAACTCGAAATAATATATATTGAAAAAGATCATATTGTTGACACAAATATAGAACGTATTATAATAAACTTGCGTGAAGATGATGATGACGACGAATCATTAGACTACAACGACAGCAGTACAGATAATGAGGAGTGCGATGGTCAACTTCTAATTAATGTCTTACTTAGCTCTTTTTTTAGATAATGATACAGAAATTGCCGGCGGTAGTTCCAATGTTGGTGGCTGTTCTGGAACAACAAATCGTTCAAAGTTTAGGACAAATACTTGGCACAATACAAACATTTCGAGAGAAAACCGGACCGTTTGGTTTGGCACCCGAACCCACAACGTCATCATAATCAACTACTGATTTTTGCCAGAAATAATATTGTAAAATAATAATAAATCACAAACAGAATATGTGTACAATTCCACAAATAAAGAAAAAAAGCTCGTATGCTAGTTTAAAAACTAACACCGAAGGAGAAAATTACATAAATATTGAATACGGTCCTGAGAGTTGATCGTTTGAAATCGTCGCGCGAATGCTTACGTCGCTTCCCGCCAGTAAACCCCTTTCCCCGAGGGGAACCATCCTGCGCACAGGATCGATTACATTCATTTCACTCTTAAAAATTCGCAAATAACTTTTATGTTATAATACATCAATGGATAAGTATTACATTAAATAAGGATTGTTTACGTGGTAACTGCGTTGTCCTGCTATCGTTCGTTTCCGAGATATCCGCGTCCATAAAAAGCTCGTTTACAGACTTTATTACATAAGAAATCAAGAAAATAAAAACACCAATCTATAGAAGAGATTCTAACTGTAAACCAATAAAAAATTAAAATTTTTTTAGTAAGTGGTTTAGGAGAAAAAAAAATCGGAAAGTCGAGAATTATTTTAAAACCCCAAAAATCGGGTACCTTTTTTTACTTCTCTCCCGCTCGTGCCTAAACCGATGGGCAGAAAATTTTGATAGTCACTACTGTTATGTAGAAATGATTCAGGAGTATAACACACTTTATTTCATTTTTTTTTGTTCTGCCATTGCAGAGTTACGGCAAACACAGGGCTCAATACTTTTGCAACCGATAGTAGTGCTGCTACTTATAAAGAACTTATAAAACAGCTCCACTCTTGCAGCATTGACAGATACACTGTTTTGCACATTATATAATTTGACCGTAAAATTTTGAATTAAATCCATTTTGCTGTCATCGTATATGTGGCTCAGTGTTACTAAGTCGTGAAAAAGAATTTGAAAATCTTGATTTATAATATTAATTATATATATATATATATATATATATATATATATATATATATATATATATGTCACCGAATAAATGAGAGGGGTACACTCCAGCTACCCAGAGTGGGGGACGCTAGCGTACCAGAGTGGGGAACGCGTTGCTGCACCACGCGGAAAATAACCATCAGTCGGATGGGTAGGCTCCATGTGTTGAGAGCAACCGTACCGCTATCCACTCGTTATATTAGTTACTGCAATTATTGCTTATTTCTATTTGGTTTCACTATATTGGTTGAAACAGTTGTGTATTCGTTGTTTAAAAATTGAGAGTTATAATATCAGAAGAGGGATCTAATTCGCGTGCAAAATCCAAGAACAAAGAAACAGCTGAAAATGTTAACCCTCGCTGCCTGACGGAAGTACTTGAGATCATATTATGGAGATTATGGTACTTGGGATCAAAAATGGTTGTTTTCAAGGTATTAGTGATGCTTAAAAGAGATCGTTTAATTTTGGTGAGTCATACCTTGTTGAGAATAATTATTTGTACTGCATTGAATGGAAAATCATGTAAGTACGGGTCTGCTTAATTGCAGTATGCAAAACTATTGTTTATTTTCGATATGAATTTAATTGTTGTTATCTTTGTGTTGATACCAAGAGAGTTGCACAATAATAGTGATTGTTAAAAGAATTTAAGTAATTTGTTGGGTCGTAACTTGTTGAGATTTTGTTGTTTGAACTGCATTGAAAGGAAAGTCATGTAAGTACAGGTGTGCATAATTGCAAATTGCGAACCTATTGTGGAGCGACCTCGAGCCCTGAGTCATCGCAAATGCCGGAGAACCACCAAGTCCATGTACCTGACTAACTGGTGGAGTGTTTTTTCTACTATTGTGGATTATTATTTCATGTACCGAGTGTTGTCGCTGTCGAATGTTCCTTGCATAGTCTCGGCGGCGCCGGTTGTAGATGTCAACAGTGGATGCCAACAGTGGATGTTCTGGTATCATTGTGTTTCGTTCAATTTGATTACGACTTTTGTTTGTTTAGTTTACGATTGATAACACTATTATCAATTTTCAATATGATCTTAATGTGTTGTTTTTATTTGTTTATATCGAGAGAATTGCATACTAACTGAAGTTCATGGATGCCAGATGAGTTTTCAAAAATGCCACACTTGTCAGAATGGGTCGAGTGGTTTGTAAAAGTTTTTGCTGATGCTTGTTATACGCCACTTAGAGAAGTGTTGAAGAGAGTGTTTTAACATTAGAAACGTATGCATTGTTGGTACCAGTGCCGAGACGGAGTAAGATCAAAACCAATGTTTTTAAGGTTTGTGATTGATAATAATTAATAGATCATAGTTGAAATAGTGGAATGCCTCAATGGTTTGTGATTTATAATTTAGCAATTGATTGTTTTCCATAATAAGTGTAGGTAACTACTATAGCCTTTAAAAAGTGTTTTATTCGTAAAACATTGAGAATACGAAAAATCGGTATAATTTCTGATTTAAACTTATTCATTTCTTAACTTAAAACAAGAATCTCCCTAACATTTGTTGTTTAAAAATTGAAAGTACTTTTGCTAAGAGTACTGTAATTGGCGCGTTTGAAGAGCTTACGTTTGTATTTGATATTTAGAAATATGAAGGTGCCTTTTCTTGGCTTATTATAAATTGGAAATAGGAAATCTTTTGTTTTGTAATTTCATAATGCAAAATTGAAAGTTACTTGTTTTAAGAATAGTAAGGTTACGTTTCTAATCATTATTGGTGAATTGAAGGTTTACGTTCTTTATGAATTGTAGATTGACGATTGAAGTATCTTATGCCGTGTGTGGCTTAATTTGCGAATTTAAGGTTGATGCTTGCGATCATTATTGGAGAGTTGAAATTTATTAACTTTGTGTAGCTGAATTTGAGAGTGTAGCTTTTGGAGTTTGTGTATTGTTATTTGAACATTGAAAGTTGGTGTTCGTCGTGACTCATAATTGGAGAACTGAAATTTTTAGCCTTATGTACCTGAATCTGAGAATTTGGAGTTTATGTGTTTTGGTGTATAATAACCAGACACTTGTAAGATACTGTTCTTCGTGTGTTATAATTTGAGAATGGAAAGTCTTGTCTATCAAAAATTGAGTATTGGTAGTTATCAATGTGTTGTGATTCATAATTTATGAATCGTAAGTTTTTGTTCTTTAAGTATTATAATTAGAGAACGGAAACCCCTTATGTTTTGTCTAACATAATTTGTGAAATGAATTGGAATTTGTGTGTTATAAATTGAGGATTGAAATACCTTATTCCGTATACGTAACGTAATGTGAGAATTGTACGTTTGTGTATTTCGAGTATCATACTAGCAGACATTTATGTCCTTGATCGTTATGTGTCATAATTTCGGAATTAAAGGATACTTAGTTTTGTTGGCATGTTAAGAAAGTTGAACGCTGTTATGTAAATCAAGAGTTTTTCTAGTTTGTGTGTCCCATAAAAAAGGAAGTGGATCATTTGTACGCTTTGCATTTAATTAATTATTAATTGTTGATAATTGTGAAGTGGTCTTTGCACATTGGGACAGTTGAAGAAGGTATGTGTGGTAATAGTTAGTTTTGAGAGAAATATAACATCATTTTGTGTAAGCCAAACTACGGTTCCTGAGTTTAAGAAGTAAAATAAGCTACATGTAGTTCCTGAGCTAGGAGCCGAAAAGAGAAAATATAGAAATGAATTGTAAAGTCACTATTGTTGTGAATACGAGAATGTTGATGGTTGTTGAGTTAAACTGGTCGTTGTACAGTCCCTGAACTCTTGTGTTTGTTGTTTGATACGGCTCTAAACCTTGGTAAAGTAGTTATGGTGATAACTCTAAACTTGGTTAAAGCAGTCGGGATTTGTTGTTTGATACGGCTCTAAACCTTGGTAAAGTAGTTATGGTGATAACTCTAAACTTGGTTAAAGCAGTCGGGATTTGTTGTTTGATACGGCTCTAAACCTTGGTAAAGCAGTTATGGTGATAACTCTAAACTTGGTTAAAGCAGTCGGGATTTGTTGTTTGATACGGCTCTAAACCTTGGTAAAGTAGTTATGGTGATAACTCTAAACTTGGTTAAAGCAGTCGGGATTTGTTGTTTGTTACGGCTCTAAACCTTGGTAAAGTAGTTATGGTGAGATAACTCTAAACTTGGTTAAAGCAGTCGGGATTTGTTGTTTGATACGGCTCTAAACCTTGGTAAAGTAGTTATGGTGATAACTCTAAACTTGGTTAAAGCAGTCGGGATTTGTTGTTTGTTACGGCTCTAAACCTTGGTAAAGTAGTTATGGTGATAACTCTAAACTTGGTTAAAGTAGTCGGGATTTGTTGTTGATACGGTTCTAAACCTTGGTAAAGCAGTTATGGTGATAACTCTAAACTTGGTTCTTTGGTTGACTACAGCATTAGATCATGTTAAAGTAGTTGGTGATCTCTAAATTTGACTAGATGACTGTTAGTTATGTTAAGAAATTAAGCTGTGGTTACTGGATGTAAATTGATAGAAACGGCCACTGAACCTGAATGAATGAGAATGCTCTTTGCATGTTAAAGTTGAAAGTAGCTCCTGGGCTTGCTAAGAACGATGGAGTGCCTGAAACTGTTGGTAAAAGAAAAACTAGATAATTAGTCCGGTTGTATTCTTTTAGAAGAATTGCTAGGCACAGCAGATCAGAGACAGGTATCCCGAGAGCGTGACACCTTGCAGGATGGCCGTGTCACCGAATAAATGAGAGGGGTACACACCAGCTACCCAGAGTGGGGGACGCTAGCGTACCAGAGTGGGGAACGCGTTGCTGCACCACGCGGAAAATAACCATCAGTCGGATGGGTAGGCTCCATGTGTTGAGAGCAACCGTACCGCTATCCACTCGTTATATTAGTTACTGCAATTATTGCTTATTTCTATTTGGTTTCACTATATTGGTTGAAACAGTTGTGTATTCGTTGTTTAAAAATTGAGAGTTATAATATATATATATATATATATATTAAATATATAAATATTAAACGTATTTTTCCGTTTCTGTAAAATGCAGCTGTATAATCGCAACCGGTCAAGGCATGAAACCCTGGCAATGCTAGCTAGACACATTTAATGACCTAGTGTTTCTGCTAATATAATTTAATTCTTTGTTTTTACTTCCAACACTCGTTAGCCATATTTCAAAATCTTTAGATTTATGTATATTTGCTAATAACATCATTAAAATGTCTGTAACTGTTGCTTTTGCCAAAATTTAGGATTTGGGTTCACATTTTCTTAAGTGATACATTATTCTTGTATCCGCTTCTTCGTGGAAACATACTATCGTCTGTTAAATAACTGGTCTGCAAACCACTTTCGGCCGTTTCCGGCTAGGCACACCAACGTTTCTGTTAATAAGTAGCCGTAACCTTTGTTATGCAAAAAAAGGAGCGAGATGTTCGATGATTATGATGATATACGGACGATGTTAACTGTTGAAGTCGGTATGTCAGACCGTTCCGGCCAACCGGGGTTGGTTAGTCTAAACTACTATGAAAGTACATATATTCTTCTGTAACTGTGGAAAATTTGACACGTGTTTTGTAAGGTAACGCAGATACCATCGTCTGTTAAATAACTGGTCTGCAACCCACTTCCGGCCATTTCCGGCTAGGCACACCAACGTTTCTGTTAATAAGAAGACTCAAAGTTTCTTGTTATAAAAAATGGGCGTGATGTTCGATTAGGGTATTGGTACACCGACTGTCCTGCCCTTCAGGGAGGTGTGCCAAGTACTTCCGGACAATGGGGTTAGGCACACCAAGTTATTATGAGAGAACATGTATTTATCTATAAGTCACAAAAGAAGGAGAGTGATGTTTGGGAATTTGGGAAGTAACACTTTCTATAAAATGTTTCTGAAATATCTATCCAGTTCTCTTCACTTGGCACAGGCATTTCTAATGGCTGCAGAATTTCCCATATGGCATTGCACGTTTTTCTAACAATATAGCCAATGGTTTTCCTTGATATCTGGAACTGATATTCCAGTGAAGCAAAATTGGAACCGGTGGCTAAGTACCTGAAAAGAAGTCAGTGAAAATTTAATTATTTCAAACCGCATGTTTTCATAATGTTATATTGCTTAAAGTAAAAAGTTTGTAAAAAATAGACTAACTTCTTCAAATTTAAATAACACTGAGCCCGATCGACAAGAACCTGATCCTGATGAAGTTAACAAAAACTCCCTTCAAGAGAGAAATGAGGAAGCACCTCCCAGCCCTCCCAGACAAAGATCGCTGAAACAGTCAATTGCAGCTGACCGAAGTGATATAAAACAAATCACAAATATTTTGTCAGAAAGTGTAGCTTTACAACGACAGGAAAAAGGTGACGATTACATGGGAACTAGAGCCTTGCTGCCATTTATAACTAAGGTGCCAGAACATTTGTTGATGGATGTTCGATTTAGAATTATGAATGTGTTGCATAGTTGCTTAGCACAGCACCCTCCACAACAACCACGACAATACCCACCAACACGGCATCCACAACAACATCAACAAGAACCTTTACAGACACAACCATCCACATCACAACAACCATCATGGCACGACACCAACATCTTTTATTATTATTCCTGCTTCCCGAACTACTTCAGAAATGTCACATAATAGTAACGGTAGTGTCCTGATAGGAATGAATTAAATCAAACATATTTTGTTGTTATTTTATAGAATGCTACCTAAGTTTACTAGTTATAACTATAATTTACATTGTGGCAAAAATATTAATTTTAATACAGTTGAACATACTTGTTTAATTTGAATTAAATTATAAGAGTTCTTTTGTTATTTTTTAGAATACTATTTATTTTCGCCCGTGTAACCATACCCTTAGAGGTGTCCCACAAGGTTCCATTCTTGACCCGGTGCTTTTCATAAACGATCAATTTTTTGAAGAAGTATACTCTTGTTCTAAATGTGGACGACACCTCGGCTGTGGGTGCGGTTCTGACAGTAGAGAAACTGAGAGAATGGCAAATTTGCTTCTAGATGTCATGTCACGTTGGTTTAACGCGTTGGTTTAACATGTATAAATAAGATATTAAGATCGAGGATTAATATGGATCAGGTGTTAAGAGTGGAAATTTAATTACTATAAATAAATACGCATAGGTACAACTTTTTCTTGTCCAAAATAATTCAAGTACAAAATAATGTCTAAATTGACTATTGGAAACATTATAATTTATTGAATAAGAATTTAGAATTACAACATAAATTACATGTAGGAAAATTGCCCTATATTTTGTAATTTAATTTTTATTTAATTTTACCTACTTTATTTAGTTTTATTATTATATTAAGTTAACATGATTTAAACACAAAATGAACAAAAAATAAAAACGAAACCGTACTTAACAGGAATATTGACAAGAATACAATATAATATTGCTTAGCTACAGTTCCTCTTGAATAATTTGTATCCAATCAAGCTATCTACTCAAGTCTAATCGGAATCAGGGTCTCTTGAAATTGTTGTTGCTTTCTGTGGCTGTAGCTGTGGGCACTTTTAGCATGGAAATAACGGTGTTGGACAATGATGGGGCCTTTTTTACTGGTAATGGTCTAATCGAGCTGAAGATACAAGCAATACATGCAGCAAGTCTCTATTTGTCACTTGCCGTGATATTTTACACGTGCTGTTCTCTATATTTGCGACATTCTTTATGCCTCGCTACCAGTACGTTTTCCGACAGTAGCCCAATAGGTAGCAACATTGAGTCAATAACGTCAGCTCCGTGTATTAGGATTACCTGCACGCTTGTTGGCATAGGATACCAATGATATAATGATACGTATAGCTGAGCGGTATCCAAGGCGTACCGTCTGAATGCAACTGTGTCACGTGCATACTCACAAGACAGAGCTTGCAATATTACAGCAAAACGTTGAATGAAGTTCACGTCCAATCCAGTGATCTCAGCAGATTTAACTGAATCATCGAAGCAACGTCGCGCGGTGTTGCCATCATTGGTGGTACCCTTTCCTTGTTTAACGACATCGACTACAAGGCCCATTTTCGTTTTAAATTTTGATAACCAATCGCTGGTTTCCTTTTCTGAATACTATCTTTCGGGGTTCTCTATTTCATTATCTCTAATCTATAAGATATGTGCAGCAAGCTTTCAAACATTCGGATATGGGCATGAAGTGTGGACAAACCAAAACTAAACGGTGTTGTGTCACATCTCCTTTTCTGAAAGTTTCGCTCCACAAATATAGCATGTTTGTGCCGACAATGTATTGGTACGTGCGTTACACACTTTGCCATCCAGCATAGTCTTTAAAAATGTATGTTTGACAATAATGTTCCTACCATCTATATTTATCGGAGTAGAAGTTAGCTCAGATATTTGTTTCTCCATGTATAAAAATTCTTCTTGAATTTTCTGTGTAGTTTCTTTGGCAAATTGAAAACGTATCGGCCTACAGCAACGCGTGGAAGAGAGTCTAGGATTTTTCCATAGAATTACTGATTCAGATTTATAATTTTTGAATGAAAGTTGCAAAGGAACCATTCATGTTTGCAAAATATCAGAGTCGGTCTTTCCTACATTCGAAAAAGCTTGCTTATAAAGTGATTGTCCTGAGCTTCCATTGGATCCCCACTTATATACCTAGCATATCCACGTAATAATTATTGTCCGAAGCTTTAAAAGTTTGAATAACAACATTTTTTTGTACCTGCATAAAACGTTTAGTTGTGTGATCTAGAAGATATTGTAGATTTACTTCTGCAGTTGATTCCGTAGCTTTTGTGCCTTCTTGCGGTGGACAACGATCCATTTTTGCGTTGCCTAAGATAAGGTGGATATGTCACTATTCATTTCCAATGCTCCTTTTCGCTCGATAATTTTAAATGTGTTAGTAGACCCAGGGCTTGTTCAGGAGAATACCGGTTCGTCCTAGAATTAGATGCTTTTTGCAAGTTTTGTGGAGCCTCCACAACCTGTAGATCACTTGTATTTTTTTAATAGACTTTGCAACGTTTTTCATTCCCTTACGTGAATATTTGATTTGTGTTGCCATAGCTAACTCCTCCGGTGAATTGGTTGAACAAAGCTCAGATACTTTGTATCTTCTGGCTCTGGTGGAGCATTCACTAAAACTTTTTTTGGTCTTCCGATGGGTAACTGTGTTTCAGAACCAACAAATTTGCCGTTAACCAGTTATTATATTTTATACAAAAAGTTTTAATATTGTAATTGCTTAATTTCCAGCGATTATGCAAATTGCATAAAAAACTTTAAATATTCCATTTAAATCCGCAGGAAGTTTGAAATGGTCCATCTTGGCTTCTGTATATAATAAATAAATAAATAAATAAATAATAAATAAATGCTTTATTCTGTAGACCTTAAAAGTGTAGATTTGACAAGTGTATTAATAACTTCTACTGACGTCTTGAGTTTTAGTAATTTTTTTTTTCGCAGATAATCAAAAACTTGCTTGCGCGTAATAAGAGCGATACATTCTGGAACGCAAAAATAATCAAAATGAGCAAATTATGGTGGCGAATGGTACATTTTCATATACCACCATATAGCTGAATAATCATACTGTTAAGAAGGCTTTATATGTAGTTTATTATTATTGTTATTAAAGTAGGCTAGTCATCTAGTTGTCACTTGCAATAAAAGTCATAGACGAAACGCTGTACTTTTAATATGGTAGCAGAGCGTATTCGATTATAAAATCCCAAATACATTGCAAGAGTAAAAAAAAAATAGCTGTTGATCATGCAGTCAGGCGTAAAAATCGAGATAGGTCGGCTCGACGGTCCTACTAACTGGCAGACCTGGAGGTACAAAATAAGATTGCTTCTTAAAAGTAACCCAGGGACCATGGAGGCAATTGAAGGAAAAATAAGGCCTAGCAGTCCAGGCAAGTCAGCGACACCCGAGGCGTTAGAAAAATACAAATCAGACTTAGAAAATTTTCAAAAATTTGACAGTCAAGCCTTGTTAATTCTAACGACAAACATGACAGAAGAAACATTGCAAAAAGTGATGCGATGCGAAACGTCAAGCGAGATGTGGATAGAGCTTCACAGGCTTTATGACGGAGCAAAGGAAGACAGGAGCTACGATCTCTGTATGAGGTTCTTCCGCTACCAGAAAAGCGAGGAGCATAATATGGCCACACATATTTCGACCCTCAAAAGTCTATGGTACGAAATAAACAATGAAATAGAAGGAAATTATCTACCAGAGATTTTATTAATATGTAAAATTCTAGATACACTTCCTGACCAGTATTTCAGTTTCAAATCTAGCTGGTTTTTGATGAATAAGAAAGATCGAAATATTGAAAATCTCACGACGCAGTTATGTACTCATGAAAGAGCTTTAACAAATGTTAACGAAAGTGAAACGAAGGTTGAAGCACTGACAGTTATGAGGGCGAAGAAAAAAATAAAGGACAAGGATGTTAAGACCAAGTGTAAATACTGCGGTCAGCTTGGACATAGAGTAAGAACTTGTTCCAAATGGAAAGCAGACGGGAGACCACCCAAACCGAAACCTACTTCGACTCAGAGTGCGTCCAATATCAACATGAACTTGATGGCACTTGACAGTAACACAGCGGACAAGGACAGTGATAACTGGTACGTGGACAATGGCGCTACTAGTCACGTGACCAACAGAAGCGACCTGTTCAAGAGCTTTGAACACTTCACTGATGCCCATACAGTGACAACTGCCACCGGCACACCTGTTCATGCTATTGGTAAAGGAAACCTTGAAATTGAGGCTGACTTACGAGGAAGGAAGGAGCTAATAACCCTTAACGATGTATGGTTCGTACCTTCAATTAAGAGAAACCTTTTTTCGGTCTTGTCGGCTCATGATAGATTACCAAACATTGTCTTTGAGTCGCGAACCAAGGAGTGTGTAATTAAATTTGAAGGAGGTCGAGATCTATTGATTGGAAAAAGAGATACGAATGGAGGCTTGTACAAACTCGTTGCTAAAAACGTTCTAGGCATCCATGAAATCAATCAACTAGATGACTCCAACATGATGCAATTATATCACGAACGTTTAGGACATCAAAGCAAAGCGCATGTCAAGAAGGTAATAGAGAAGGAGCTGGGCATAAAGCTGAAATTAGATTCTAAGCTTTGTGAAGGATGCGTGTTTGGTAAAGCCCATCGACTGAAATTTGGCACAAGGGAGCGAGCGACTCGTCCAGGAGAGCTGATACATTCCGACGTATGTGGTCCTTTTAGATTTTCATTTGCAAAGTACAGATACTTCGTACTATTTAAAGACGATTTCACTAAATTTCGCCAAGTCTATTTTATGAAGGAAAAGGGAGAGGTTCATGAGAAACTTGAGCAAATGTTAGCAGAGACAAAGGCTACTGGACATATTGTGAAAGAGATACTCAGTGACAATGGAGGTGAATTTGACAATGAAAGAGTAAGGGAGATATTGAGAAAGAGCGGCATAAGGCAAAGACTTACAATGCCCTATACGCCAGAACAAACCGGTTGCGCGGAGCGCGAAAATAGAACGCTCGTAGAATGTGCAAGAAGTATGATGTATGGACAAGAAGAGTCACTGCCTCAAGGCTTGTGGGCTGAACTAGTCAATACAGCTGCTTATATTATCAACCGAACTGGTCCAACTCAGCAAGATAAGTCGCCATATGAGCTTTGGTTAGGTAAGAAGCCCAACATCAAACACTTACGAATCATTGGAAGCACCTGCTACTCCCATATACCTAAAGGCAATAGAAAGAAAATGGATAAGAAAGCAGTGAAAGGCATCTTGATTGGTTATGATAACGACGATGGATACAGGATTTGGCGTAAAGAAAACAATACATTACTAAGGTCAAGAGATGTTTCCTTTCAAGAGAAGACACTCACATTTACTAATGAATTTCTGTTACAACCTTCACAAGAAGATCCTGTACCGTCGACATCTGCAAAAAATCAGTCAGACGAAGAAGTAGTTGAAGGCAATAAAAATGACGAAAGTTCTGAGCAGGAAATTATTTTCAACAGATCCATTGAGTCACAAAGAGAAGTTGACAGCGAGTTAGAAGGTGATGATCATCTCTCTGCTCAAGAAATAGTAGCGGAAGCCAGAAGGACTCTGAGACAGAGAAATACCATCAAACTTCCCTCGAAATTCAATGATTTTGTGATGAATATTGTTGACAATATGAAGCAAGCAAATTTGGAGCCAAAGACCTTCAAAGAAGCTATGCTCCATCCTGACAAGGAAAGATGGATGGAAGCTATGGATCAAGAGTTGAATTCCCTAAAAGAGAATGACACGTGGGAAATGGTACCTTTGCCTAAGAATAGGAAAGCCATACCGTGTAAATGGATCTATAAGGTAAAAACCAAACCCGACGGTGCGATCGAGAGATACTCAGAAGCAAGGAACAGACTATTATGAGACATTTAGTCCAGTTGCTAAGACAAGCACTATTAGAGCACTATTGAGTGTAGCTGCAAAAGAGAAAATGAAGCTAGGTCAATTTGATGTGTCAACTGCGTTTCTCTATGGCATCTTAAACGAGAGAATATATATGAAGTCGCCAGAAGGGCTCACCAACAGTGACTCGAAAATGGTGTATAGACTTAAGAAGAGTTTATATGGATTAAAACAAGCACCAAGATGTTGGAATGCCTGCATTACCGAGCATATTATAAAAATTGGCTTTAAGCAAAGTTCGGCAGATCCATGTTTGTTCACCAGAGCAGAAGCTGAGAGAAAGGTCATCATAGCACTATATGTTGATGACGGGTTAGTGGCTGCAACTGACCAGAAGGGAGTGGAAGATCTATATGAAGAGCTCAGAAAGAGATTTAAGATTACCACTAAACCTGCGTCATATTTTCTTGGTATTGAGCTTAAGACACATGAAGACGGTTCTATCAAAATAGACCAGAAAGCCTATGCAGAGAGAGTTGTGCAACGTTTTGATATGATGAATTGCAAGCCTGCACCAACACCAATAGTAAAAGATAAGCAAAAAGTCACGACAACTGAGAACCAAGAAAAGTTTCCATACCGTGAAGCAGTGGGCGCTTTGTCATATCTTATGGTGGGTACAAGACCTGACATTGCTTACGCAGTAGGAGTAGTGTCGAGAACTTTGCAAAATCCAACTGATGAAGACATCAGGCGGGTCAAACGAATATTACGCTACATTCAAGGCACAAAGGAATACGGCATTACGTACAAAGGTAATGATAAACCTGTAGTTATGTACACAGATGCTGATCTTGGAGGCGACCCAACCACAGGACGGTCAACATCGGGGATGGTTTGCCTGTTCTCAAGTGGAGCTGTCTCCTGGCGAAGCCTGCGTCAAAGAACAGTAGCACTTTCTTCAAGTGAAGCAGAGATCGTTGCTGCAAGTGAAGCTACACGTGAGCTACTGTGGCTGAAACGAATCATAGAAGACATGGTTATGGATGTACAAACAATAGAGCTGCTGATTGACAGTGAGTCTGCACTGAAACTCAGCAAGAATCCTATTGAACGACACCATCAGACCAAACATATGCACGTGCAGAGAAGACACTTCTACCTGCGTGAATGTCTGTTGCAAGATGCAAACAATTTGATTGCGAAGAAGGTGTCTTCAGAGGACAATATCGCTGACATGATGAAGCCTCTATACAGACCAAGGTTACTCAAGTTGATTGAACCTCTGGGAGTCGGGAGGGGATGTTAAGAAGGCTTTATATGTAGTTTATTATTATTGTTATTAAAGTAGGCTAGTCATCTAGTTGTCACTTGCAATAAAAGTCATAGACGAAACGCTGTACTTTTAATACATACTGCATAACCTATATGAAATTGTTGTGATACATGGTGAAACATTTTTTTGTTCTACTTAAACTTTAAAAATGCACACATGTTACCATAAAATATTATTTATAGACTAAAAATCATACCTGGGATGTCGTTTTCCATTCTCAATAACAATAAATTATAATCAACTGCTATTGACAGCAGACTGGAAATGACTTATACAAATTTAGACATGGCAACCTTAGATGAGTTCTGCACGATTCTCATATGAAACGATTACCACATGCTGAGAACATCAGATGTCGCGTTTACTGTTCGTTTCAGTTAAGTTGAGCGGTCTGGGGTGGGGCATAAATTCGCGGTGAAATTCGCATAAATTCGCGACAAAATCTATGGTTCTCGAATTATGTAAATACTTTATTACTGAATAGTTATCAAAAACATTTAAAAACTGCATTTGCAGATTTATAGCACATAAAACAATATTTAAATGTCAAAGTCATAATAACAGCTGCTCTTTTATCCATTTTTCAAAATTTGTTCGATTCATTTGACCATGATAATCACCGGAACTTAGTACGGATCTAAACACAAGACCGGCATTTTCCACAAACCCTTCAGCTGATCCGGCATGTACAACTATTAATCGATCCGATGATCGAATACCACCACTAACAAAACACTTCTTCGCTTTGCCTGCACTTTTTAACCGTCATGTCGTTGTCAATCCATGTTTCGTCGAAATAAATAATCATTTTCTGGTCATCCCGATGTCTTTTTAAAGCCCGCAAATATTTTAATATTAATATTTTAATTTTAAAGCCAATTTAGAATTTCTGGTCTTTTATTCTGGCACTTCTTCCAAACAAAACCATTCATGTGCAACCATCTAAATAACGTACTCGCACCATACGGAAACTCCATTCTTTCTTTAATAGCAGCCAACAATCTTTTGCAAGTGGGAACTACTTTTCTAACTAAATAAAAGTTTTCAATTTCTCTTCGAATTATTTGAAAGTCGTCTAGCCTGCCTCTAAAACTCTCCGCTTTCGTTTTTTTTTTTTTCCTGGGGATGACAAAGGCTGGTTAGGAGTTTCGGCATTTGTTCTTCTATCTTCTGCTTTAATTCGTCTAATTGTCGCTTCCGATGCACCTGTGTACTCAGCTGCCCGCTTTGTATGTGCGTGAATCGGGATATGAAATTCCTTACGTTCGGCTTCCCTTTCACACAAAGTTGCCACATTTGAAATAATTTCACGGGCACCGCTACGGAGAATTTGGCCCCGTTCTCTAGGCATTATTATTGTCGTGCCGCTACTGGTGTCGCTACTGCTGACAGTTCTCGACAGTTCTCGATGACTTATGTCAAAATAAATCACAATTACCCAATAAAGCTAAGCATATAAGATCTAGGCAGTCATACATTCGAACTTGTATGCATAATTCGAAGTACACTAGCAGTGGTGACCGGAATCGTTTCTACTCTTTCTATCATTGTTCTAAAGATGTATAGAAAAAAATGCCGCCTCATAGCATAGGTGGACAATGTTACATTCCTTAGACCGCTCAACTTATCTGACACGGACAGTAGTTTTGTGGTAAAATATACACCAGTTAATAAACATTAATATAAGCAACATAAACCATATAATGCAAATAAATACTATTTTGACGTTTTTCCTCTTAAATGGGGAAATTCGATCACTGTACGACATGTAAGTCTCATGATGCCGTGGGGCGAAACGCGTAACTAACGAATATATAGGAATAAAACAACTGCGAAGAACAAACAGGGGTTTTATTGATATTATTACCGGTTCAATTTGCACACATCTTCTCGTATTAATTTAATTATTGTTCGTTATTAATTGTGTGTCGAGGCAATCTGAGGCCTTAAATCTGTATTTGGTACGATATCATCCCAATCGCCGTTAGCCATCTAAAAACTAGTTTAGAAGATAGGAATTCCAATTTAGAAATGTAACAAACAACGAGGTCCAGAAGTCAATGGAAAGGCGAAAATACTTACGTTAGCCTATGTAGACCGTGATTACACTTCCCTACGGGAAATTGAACAATAATGTGGTGTACCCAGGGAAACAGCACGTCGTGTATTAAAAAAAACACGGCTATAAATCATACAATTAAATCAGCACTTGTAAGAAAACGATAGTGAACAGAGATCACATATTTTTGTGTTTGGTTCAACAACCAAGACCAACGGATTTACAAAAATATCTTATTTTCGGATGATAGTCGTTTTACGAACAATGGCATGTTTAACAGAAATAATCAAATATTCAAAACCGGTTTGGAATCAATGTGTGGTTAGGAGTTATTGGATCCATTTTATTTGATGGACAGTTAACTAGTAACCGTTGTTTAATGTTTTTAAGAACTAAAGTCAATGGTCCGTTAGAACAACGTCCACTAGCGGGGTGCAACAACACCATTTTTCAACAAGACGCACAGTGTGGTAATTGGCTAATTTAGTGGGATGAAATTGCTAACGCCTTTATTTTCAAAGGTCCACAAATAACATTTTGAGGAGTTGTATTGGACACAAAAACACATTTATTTTGGTATTCTCAACGTCTATATGACTTCCGGATTTTCCGGAAGTGGCGCCATCTTTAAAATTGTAATTGGCATAATTTTTTTGCGATATTCTTAATCAGGATCATATACTGAACACAAAAACATAAGGATAATTTTTTTCACCAGGACAACGAAAAATAGTTTTGACTGTGAGATTTGGCAATCCAGCAGAACGTGATTTTAAACATAATTGAAAGCGTAATGTATATGTAGTTAAAATATTAAAATAAATAGATAAATCAGTAGATTAGCGCGTTAACTGCCGTGCGACGCAAGTGTGCTTCGCGCCTAGCGTTAGCACTAGGGCCACGCGAGCCACCTTTGCTTCGCGGTGCAGATTTGATTTCAGAGCTACGTCGCTCAAACTTCATTCGCGCTGGCATTGTGTGCTTTTGCATTTCAATAGGTCCTAGCATGACAAACAACACCCCATGATTGGTCCACCAGATTTGTTCTTTCTGTGTATTGTGTGCCTAAGGTGTACGTATATAGGTAATATTAGGTAATATTATTTTATGTAGATAATATTATAGAATTTACATATTATAGTACTTTGACAAAACAACTTTGCTCCGGAGTAAATTTTCACTCCGTATGTGTATCCTTCGTCAATACAGAGTTGGAATAGCTTTACACCAAACTTATGCTGCTTGTTTTTTTGTATTGAAGAAACGACAAACGTCCCCGAAAAGGCACTAGAGTCTCATCAATGCATTCATTCAGGACCAGCCCTGAATATCATCAAATCCTACCTCAGCAACAGACAACAACAAGTTATAGCAACCATTAAAGAAACAGGAGAAGCTGTTAAATCTGATTGGATACAAGTAAAAACAGGCGTGCCACAAGGATCTATACTTGGTGCTGTCCTCTATGTTATTTATACTAACGACCTAGCAAATCTGCTTTCTCATGACCTTGGAATGTATGCTGATGATACTTCCGTAGTAATACAGACAGAAAGCGACAAGGCCCTACAGGATGAGATTTTGAACACAATGAATAAACTCGAAGGCTGGTTTCGACAGAACAATTTGAAATTAAACGTAGCAAAAACTCAGATAATAAAATTTTCCCTAAGATCTGAAGAAATATTATCTCTGGACTATCATGATGTGTTGCTTACCTCAGTTGATAGTTCGAAATTTCTTGGTGTAGTACTCGACTGTCATCTCACCTGGAAACATCACATCGACGATCTAAGAAAAAAAATATCTTCCTACATTTATGCACTAAGAACGATATCAACTGTAGTGAGTAGGCAAGCAGCGCTATCCAGCTACCATGCATATGTACATAGCCGCCTTCAATATGGAATTCCATTCTGGGGCAATAGCCCTGCTGCTATAACAATATTTAGACTACAGAAAAAATGTTTGAGATCGGTCTTGGGTTTGAAGACTACCGAATCGTGTGTCAACCATTTCAAAAACAACAGAATACTAACTATGCCGAGTACTTACATTCTAGAATCGGCCTGTTTTGTCAAACAAAATTATAGCACTCTGTTCCAGAAATATGAAACCGACCATTCTTATCAGACCAGGGGAAACTGTGATGCTGTCCTAAAGATTCCCCAAACTACTTCTTCAACCATTCAGAAGGGGTCCGTGACACAGATGATCAAGATCTTCAATCATATACCTTCTTCGTATAAGATGCTACCGCTTAAAAAATTTCGGATAAAACTTTCCAATCTATTGATGTTAAATGTCTTATATAGCATTGAGCAATTCTTTGATGTTGAAATTTAATCTACTGGAGATCTATTTGTTTTTTTTTCTCTTGTATTTCATTGTTTATCTTGACATGTTCAACACCTTCGGGTATTTATGAATTAATAAAGTGTTATTATTATTATATTATTATTATACTTACACCTGGCGTGATAATTTTTTTCAAATTTTTCAGTAAGGTTATTCAGGAAGGGTGATAGCTTATACAAACGGTCTGTTGTTTGAATATCATTATCGGCAAAATGCCAATTTCAAAGCAATAATTCGTAGCGATTTCTTGACATTACTGTTGTTATTTTATTTACGTATAAGATCGTTTTTGACCAGTAACAAGTAATTTTCGGCATTTGTACTAACCCCATCCAAACCTGAATACCAATAAACACTTTCATTTCATCCACATTTGTGTCTTTCCATTTGGAGATTCTTGCAAAAGGCAACCGTGTTCCCTTTGACAATTTCTGACTAGCGTATCTATTTGTTTCGCTAACCATCAATTCCAACAGTTCGGTGTCAAGAAATAGGGCACAAAAATCGCCTGGTTTACGGTCACGCATTGACTCTATACTTTTTGGTACCCCTTCATCATTGATAGTAAGCGGAAACTGCCTTTGATTTGCTCCAGTACTGTCAGCCCATCTCAGATTGGTTCCCACATCTGGATCAAGGTCGTCTGTTGAGGAATCATCACTAAATACAAAATTTTGAATAACGCTTTCAACTGATTCACTGATTGTATCTCTAGCTGTAGAAGAACAAGGTTGAACCGACGACGTCGGAACCGGAGCCAATGATGTTTTTTCTGCTTTTGTGGTCGCCGAGGCGAACCGCTACTTGTGAATTTTCACTCACTTGATAACTTGACTCTGAAGACCCTTCATCGGATAATAGTTCATACATCAAAGCGTGAAGCTGCTTTTGTTCATCACCCATTTCAAAAAGACTAACTAACTGCAAAGGCTCACAAGAAACGGAAGTTATTGTGCAGGAAATGCACAAATGCATTTCTTCTTCTTTTTGCAGGGCACAACTATTTTGATAACTGGGGATCTACTGTCGTCATCTTTTTGAAGCGAATGCGAGACTTTTCGAATGGAGTGGGGATATCACCGGTTGCCCGTATCTATGAGCAGGTTTGCTTGTTGCTAAGAACCAAAACACACTTGCCACGCCCATACGTTCCCATACGTTGGATTGAAACGTATGGGCGTGGCGCGTGCATTATTGTTCTTAGCAACAAGCAAACTTGCTCCTAGATACGTATCAGAGGGCAACCGGTGATATCCCCACTCCATTCGAAAAGTCTCGCATCGCTTCAAAAAGATGACGAGAGTAGACTCCCTGGTTTGTTCCAACACGAAGAAAACGCCGTTCAGGTATCGTGTTCTGTGATCGACCAGTTATGTTATGCTCGCCAACTCTATGAAAAAAGTAGTGCTGACACACCTGGCTCAACACGTGGTATCGTACCTGGGCGGTATTTTCTCTTTGTTGGAATAGACCTAATATTATCGCCAGATGCCGCGCCGCGTGGCTTATTCTTGCGTCGCATAGAGTTATAGGCAGAGAACATTCTATTTCTTAATTTTTCTATAAGACATTATAATAATGCTAAAAACACGCATTATAAAGTAATAAAATGGCTTGACCCACCGGTGCCCAAAAATGTGTACCATTGCGGCGGTTAACGTGTTAAATGAAAAGTTCACCGTATATAATAAACTTTAAATACGAAAAAGTAATTAAATTATGTTAATTGAAATAAATAAAGTTAATAGTTATTTATGAAATTTCAATCCCTATCGCTGTCATCAAACTCCACTTGCTCAAGATCAGGTGCAGATAGCAACGCAAGTAAGTCTTGTGTGATAAAACCGCGTCTTCGTTTGGGAGCATGACGCAAACTGGCAACGAAGGGATCTAACGATATCAACAATCTATTAAATAGGTCTATTTCTATTCGCTGGCGAACTTTTAATGGTGAGCAACTTTCTATATCTTCTAGTGCCTTTAGTTCTCGGCTCCTGCGCTCGTACTGACAGTTGTCCTATAGCAAGAATAGAAGACGGTATGATGTCCTTACTATGGAAAATAACTTTGTGTACGCTAACGGGCATATTATACCACGGTTATTCTTTTAGATATAAATCTCCTGTTTCGGTAGAATACTTTTCAAATGCGTCTCCGTTTATAGCTTTACCACTGGTCAAAGTCTCAAAGATTGTACGATAGCATTGAATTAGTTCTCGACGCACTCCTCTAATATCAGCACTTGTACTCTTAAGAGGAAGACATCGCCAATATAGCCCAGATTCGTCGGCATTATAAATTTGCCGAAACGTGCAATCTGTTGTTTCAGTTTTTTGCGAAACGGTTCCACAGTGCTATGGGCATAGGAAAGTTGTTCCCTGGTAATTTTTAAAGAACGAATGCCATGGCTCAGTTTGAATCCTCGAACCATCCTTTACTAGCGGCAAAGCGTAGCGGTGGTGTTAAAAAATAATAATAGCATCGTACCCGACTGAGCTTAGCTGCT
Source organism: Melinopterus prodromus (assembly GCA_964023965.1). Classification (NCBI taxonomy): domain Eukaryota; kingdom Metazoa; phylum Arthropoda; class Insecta; order Coleoptera; family Scarabaeidae; genus Melinopterus; species Melinopterus prodromus. Next base: position 64,485,335 of record OZ030390.1, read on the forward strand.
GGTGGAATATTTTGATTACTCGCTTTTAAGTATCCACAAGACATATACCTATATTCGTGTTTGCACATATTCCACTTTATTGCGGAATCTATACACGTGCAAGAATATTTATGTATGCACACTTTACATTCTGGACAATTAAGCATACACCCGCAGATGGTGAAAACTTCTGATATTTCGTATATTTCTCCACTTTTTGATGAATGATAATTCCAACAATTTTCACTTTTTGCTATTATAAGAGTTGTTTTCATTCCTATACTGGATTTGTGATGCAATATTTTTTATTTTACTTGTTAATTTACCCGTGTGTAGTGTTATTAGTCTATTAAAAAATTTATGTTTGACAAACTTCATAATGGCATGAATTGCTTTATCCAGCCGTTTCACATTTTTTCTGTTGAGGTATTTGATCGTTCTGTGCATCCATTCTATGTGCATGTTAGTTGATGCCTGCGCGTAATCGGCACTAAGCCCATGATTAGGTACCGAGTTCTACTGTCTCTGTATCAGCTGATAAGTTATTTAAAAAAGTTTGAATCATTCGTAGAAAAGCAAACATGCCTGTCTCTTCCATTAAAGTTCTTAATGTTTTATATACCACCACCTAAAACAAATTTATAACGTCTTTAATATATTATGATTTTTGATTATAGTTCAAAATTATGAATAATCGGCTATATATAAATGTGAGGTAGACAAGTGAGGTAGGTACCTGTTTGTCTTTTGATTTTATTTTCCACAAGTTTTTACGCCAAGCTTGGTCAACATGCCAAGCACAATACAATCTATAAAATATATAACCATTTAGTAACATATGAACATACATTCCAAGTGTGTATCCAAACCAGCTAATAATAGAAACATTTTACGTCATTGAAAACCGATAACAGTTAAATTGGAATACAAACTACATGCTAGGGCTTCCAATCCCGGACAATATACTGATTACGGGATTTCGGGTGTCCGACTTTACGCGGTCCGACTCAGTTCTCTTCAGCATTCAGCGTAAAGCAGCGTAAAGTGTATTTTAGGTCTGTTGACTGTTCCAACACGCACAAAACATCGTTTAGGAACGTCATACAACTATAGCTGCTAACGTCAAATGATAACTGACATAACCTTTAAAAATAATAGAAACTTTCAAGTGCTTCGTCATAGTCCTGTTTATTCAAATATATCGAATATGTTTCAGTCGCTAAAGGTCTTTTAACAATCATGTGCAAGATTGCCCGGGTAAATCCATTTATACAATAAATGTTTACGATTTTTTTTTAATTTAACGTACACTTGTTCGCTGGTTCCGTATTACTCATGATTGGCGACTAATTGAATCATGTGAGTGGGTGGCGAGTGACGAGTGAATTAATCTTTGCTCTTAATGAACGAGTGAAGAGTGTCACTCTTCAATCGTTCATGAAAAGTGACGATTTATTCACTCTTTACTCATCACTCGGCCACTCGATTAACAAAATGCCCAACTCTGCCACAAGGTCACCCTTCAGGAGTCTCGTGAAAGTTCTGACGTCCCCTGCCTTCCACTCTTCGGGACAGCTTTTGTAGATACCGATGGAGCACACGATAGAGCACACGTTTTCTCAGATATTCCGCTGTTGCCAGTCGCACGGCCGGGACCCGCAGGGTACCTCTCTGTCTGGTATCATAATCATGAGAATCCCCCACTATTTGCAAAGAATTCTGTCGTGCTTGCTTGTGGATCTTTGGTACTGTGGCCAGAATGTATGCCGCTGGCACCGTTGGAATCTGGAACATGATTGATCTTGCGCCAGCAGCCTCAGAGCTGCATTCTCCTCCGCCGTTCGTGAAACCATTTTCACTGCATACACAGTTGAAGCCAATCTTTTGCAAAGTTTCTGTACGTGTGTTTTCCATGTCAGTCTATCATCCAACCATATCTCGAGAAACTTAGCGCTTGGCCCGGCTTCCTGGCATCGGTCCATCTTGTATGCGATGGTCTCGGTTTTTTGCTGGTCAAGCGATAACTGATTATTTGAGAACCAATTCATCGCTTTTTCCATATCTTCTGTTGTCCTCTCCTGTAGTTCCTCAGCATCATCCCCAACGATAGTCAGCGTCGTATCGTCCGCATACATGACAAGGTGACATTTGAGCTGTTCTGGAAAATCGTTAATGTAAACGACAAACAACACCGGACCCAGCAATGATCCCTGTGGACCTCCTGCTGTGACAGGATACTCCTCGTTCCATCCGTTGTTGGTCGCGATTCTCTGTCGCCGCTGTCCCAGGTACGATGTCAGTAGATCTTGAGCCACTCCTCTGAAATCCATAATACTCCATCTTCTCAATCATTGTTGTGTGCGAGATTGTATCAAAGGCTCATGATATGTCGCAGAGTAAAGTTTGACAGTTCTTATGTTTTTCTAGTGCCACATACACACAATTTAAGAGTGCATGGCCATGGCTGTTTGTTGCTGTAATAGTCATTTGCCTCAAAAAACTTGTTAATCCTCGTAACCGTCACTTTCTTCATAACCTTTGACATCGTTGGGATTATGGCAATAGGCCTGTAGTTTCCACAGTTGTTCGTATCTCCCTTTTTGTATATTGGATGAACTAGCGCTACCTGAAAGCTTGCTGGGACACACCCTCTGCCGAGCACTCATTTATGATATGTACAAGTGGCCTTGCAATCTCATTCCGCACACTCCTGATGATCGTCGAGCTCATCCTATAGATATCAGTTGAGATTTTATTCTTCATGTTGTGTAGTACGGATACAACCTCATGTTCATCTGTGGGGTGGAAGAACATCGATCTGCCTGTGGTTCTCGTGTTTGGGAGTATACACACCCTCTCTCATCCCTGGGAGAGATGCGAAAAAGTTTCCAAACTCAGTGCAAGACGGCATGACCCGGCTCGTCCTCCGTATCCGTCCTGTTTCCTGGTTTATTATTTTCCATACTATCTGATTTATTATCGGAGGTCTCAATTTTAAAGATGTTTCTGTTCTTATGAGTCTTAGTGACTTGCTCATTGTAAAACTTTCTATCGGTTGCTATCGGTTTCCTATATTCATCGTCTTTGTTTGTATCCATGCCTATTCATGCCTATACAACATGAAATGTAATTTCATCAATCGGCTCCTTAATTTCATTAATAAGAATTTTTGTATTTCTTTTTATTATCTGACAGAATAATTTCTAATCATAAATCAATCTCTCCACTTAGAATAACAACTTCTATTGAATGATTTCAACAAATACCTCCTGCCGAATATAGCTACTCTGAGTTACCTATATTAGTAAATTAATTCTTCTATTATGGCAGATTAGTGCAATGAATTTAAGCTTCATATATAAAGTTTTTAACTTTTTTAGAAATAGCCACCTGAAAACTCTCAACTTTGCAGGATAGAGCTTCACCACTAATAGAACAGTTAAATTTCTTTCATAATCACACCTTAATAATTTTATTAATAATTACTATATTAGTTGGGTATCTTATAGGATCTTTATTTTTTAATACATATAACTATCGCTTTCTACTTGAAGGCCAATTAATTGAAGTTGTATGAACAATTCTACCTGCTATCACCCGTATCATGAAGTCTAGTGTCTCTTTCATTTGAATTAGTTCGGGTGACGTGTTGGTTTTTATGTGTAGTTTGCGATACTTTAATGGGAAGGCAATGTGGAAGTAGTGGAAGAGAGTCTTCATGAAAGTCTTCATGAAGTCTTTTCCTCCACTCCCAAGGTGTCAAACGCATCACTCCAATCGTTTTAATCATTACTATCAAAACAAAATCACCATCTTTTAATTGTGGATGTTCGTCACATTTATACCCTTGGGCTTTATAAAAAATATTGAGTCGTTGGTCTTTCTCATCTCGGTGACCGTAGCTTCCACGTTGATGGCATCATTTACATGTCTCACCGCCACAGAATTGAGATTAAACGCATTCTCGATATTATATAGATCTGTTTTTGTTACTAGATGTAATCTACTTAATTTTCGAGTCTGTGACCGTGTCTAATTTTATCCAGAATGGCACCAAACGGAATATTTATGGCAATTTGTGTTGCTAGCATTTGTCGATCAAACTCTTTCAGAGCTAGATGACTTATTTCGTTGGTGTGGCCAACATGAGTTGACATATACTGTATTTGACATGTGCCATTGGGATTTTTAACCAATATGATGCTTGATGGGCAATATGCTTCTATTTTATTGCTACCTTGCGTTTCTAAATGTCTGACATTTTTTTCCTTTGGCTATATAAGCTCCAGATCGATGACACACGTAATGTACTGTTTATTTCAAACTATTCCTAGATCTAATTACAAATTTAAAATTTTCCTTAGTTTCTACATGATCTTTCAATTTACTGAAATCGTCGATGTTCGCCAAGTTTTTATATGTAGACTGAATGAGAATTCAGTGAACGTTCCTAAATGATTTATTAACTTTAGTTTTTCATCCTTTAGTGCAGGGGTGGCCAACTTTTGTGTACCCAAGATCTACCTTTTATCTTAAAAGCGTGTCGCGATCGACTTGTTTTTATAGGCATAGCACACCCGCGCGTTATGGGTACATAACCAAAAAAATAGGTAGTCCAATAATCCGGTATAATTAACCCATGCGGAAGGTGTGAAAAAAAAGGTGGAGTTTTCTTCCTTAGTATGGCTTTTTTATTGAAAAAGGTTAGCGCTTTCGCTCTTAATTTAGAGCATCATCAGACCTAAAAATTTTACAAAAAACACGAGTCAGACACATTTATGGAAGGGTCTATACAATCTCCAAGACCTACCGAACCACAACATTGCCATTTCTTAACCTACAACCGCGACATTACCAGAGCGGGCGGGGGGAGGTAACTTCCTATGCATCCCTAAGTGGCTACGCAATACCGACTAAATCTTTCATAAAATAGCGCTCTCCGGCTTATGAACGGTGTATGCCTAAAAAATACATTGTTACACACTGCAATAGCTACAAACCGACGTCCAAATTATACCTTCAGCTTTATTACATCAGACTAAAACCGGAGAAGCGTGCAAACGGGAAAACGTTCATGACAGATGACAGGAAACACGACAGGCCGTGCAACCGCAACCGTCCGATCGAAACACGAAAAGTTACCAGATTTGAATACAAAAACCCCCGCGCTAAACAAATTCGAAAACAGTCAAAAAGTGAAATTCTAAGTATAGCACACGGGAAAAAACATTAATCGACAGTTAAACAATAACGCACTATAAATATACCTACAATCGTAACAAAACTACCGGTTAGGCAACCCTCACCACTCCCAAGCACACAGAAACCCATACCTGACAGGCTCCGTACATCATATAAAAGAAATAAATTATCTTAACATTTAAAAAACAGTACCCCTGAGAAGGTTAGCATATATCGCTGACAAGCCGTCTACATCCTTTCTGTGGTTCATGGTGTTATTTAATGAGACAATAAAACACATTTCCAGAAAAGCCCTTTTTCTATAATTTTTCTCATTCATAAGGATCTTTGTATTCTCAAAATCAGGCAAATGTTGACATGCCACGCTATGCATGCAAAGGGCCGTGTTGTCTCTCCTCTGCGTAACGTCCCTCTTATGTTGTAACAACCTTGAATGTAAAAGTTGTGATGTCATTCCCACGTATGCTTTATCACATCCACTACAAGGGATGCAATAAACTAAGTTAGATTTCATTTTTGTTGGGACGGGGTCCTTTAGTACGGAGAAGAAAGTGCTACTAATACTGAAAGAACTAACCGGCACAACCTTGTGGTTGGGTGATGAAAGTATGCTTGTCAATTGTCCGGACAAAAAGGGGACATGTTGTATGGGATAATATTTGAAGGGTTCAGCCTGAGCAGCTGGAAGAGACAAATTCACCGGTGGTCGTGGGGTGGAGAAAATCAACTTACGGAGAAGAGATGGTGGGTAATAATTTTCCGAAAAAATATTTTGTAATCTTTCCAAGTTCTTTCTCTGAAAATCTGGGTGGCAAATTTTGATAATTCTGTGCTTGAAGGCTAGCACTGTGTTAATCTTGTAAGTATTTGGGTGGCCGGACAGAAAACTCAGCATTCTAGTAGTAGCGGTGGGCTTCCTGTACCAATCCAATTTAACCACACCCCCCGGGGACCTCATGACCAATGCATCCAAAAACGGCACCCCTCCCCCCTCATCCTCAGCCTGAAGAGTGAAAAGGAGGTGTTGGTCGTAATTATTAAAGACATTCAAGGTTGCATCGACTTCATCGGCAGGAAGGGCACATATAATGTCATCAACGTACTGGTGCAGTAAGGGAAACTGAAAAGGGAGGGAGTCGCACACGCTATTCAGTAAGTGGCTCATAACCACATCTGCCAAGACAGGGCTCATAACGTTACCCATGGGAACTCCAAAAATTTGGTGGTATGTCGTGCCCTCGTAAGTGAAAAATATACTCCGGAAACAAAATCTTAAAAGTTCTAAAAAACGGGTCTGGGTGATCGTTGTGACTTCCGACACCAATGCCCACTTCTCGATGATAATAAGCTCAACCAATTCTAAGGAAATGTTGGTGAATAACGAGGGCACGACATACCACCAAATTTTTGGAGTTCCCATGGGTAACGTTATGAGCCCTGTCTTGGCAGATGTGGTTATGAGCCACTTACTGAATAGCGTGTGCGACTCCCTCCCTTTTCAGTTTCCCTTACTGCACCAGTACGTTGATGACATTATATGTGCCCTTCCTGCCGATGAAGTCGATGCAACCTTGAATGTCTTTAATAATTACGACCAACACCTCCTTTTCACTCTTCAGGCTGAGGATGAGGGGGGAGGGGTGCCGTTTTTGGATGCATTGGTCATGAGGTCCCCGGGGGGTGTGGTTAAATTGGATTGGTACAGGAAGCCCACCGCTACTACTAGAATGCTGAGTTTTCTGTCCGGCCACCCAAATACTTACAAGATTAACACAGTGCTAGCCTTCAAGCACAGAATTATCAAAATTTGCCACCCAGATTTTCAGAGAAAGAACTTGGAAAGATTACAAAATATTTTTTCGGAAAATTATTACCCACCATCTCTTCTCCGTAAGTTGATTTTCTCCACCCCACGACCACCGGTGAATTTGTCTCTTCCAGCTGCTCAGGCTGAACCCTTCAAATATTATCCCATACAACATGTCCCCCTTTTTGTCCGGACAATTGACAAGCATACTTTCATCACCCAACCACAAGGTTGTGCCGGTTAGTTCTTTCAGTATTAGTAGCACTTTCTTCTCCGTACTAAAGGACCCCGTCCCAACAAAAATGAAATCTAACTTAGTTTATTGCATCCCTTGTAGTGGATGTGATAAAGCATACGTGGGAATGACATCACAACTTTTACATTCAAGGTTGTTACAACATAAGAGGGACGTTACGCAGAGGAGAGACAACACGGCCCTTTGCATGCATAGCGTGGCATGTCAACATTTGCCTGATTTTGAGAATACAAAGATCCTTATGAATGAGAAAAATTATAGAAAAAGGGCTTTTCTGGAAATGTGTTTTATTGTCTCATTAAATAACACCATGAACCACAGAAAGGATGTAGACGGCTTGTCAGCGATATATGCTAACCTTCTCAGGGGTACTGTTTTTTAAATGTTAAGATAATTTATTTCTTTTATATGATGTACGGAGCCTGTCAGGTATGGGTTTCTGTGTGCTTGGGAGTGGTGAGGGTTGCCTAACCGGTAGTTTTGTTACGATTGTAGGTATATTTATAGTGCGTTATTGTTTAACTGTCGATTAATGTTTTTTCCCGTGTGCTATACTTAGAATTTCACTTTTTGACTGTTTTCGAATTTGTTTAGCGCGGGGGTTTTTGTATTCAAATCTGGTAACTTTTCGTGTTTCGATCGGACGGTTGCGGTTGCACGGCCTGTCGTGTTTCCTGTCATCTGTCATGAACGTTTTCCCGTTTGCACGCTTCTCCGGTTTTAGTCTGATGTAATAAAGCTGAAGGTATAATTTGGACGTCGGTTTGTAGCTATTGCAGTGTGTAACAATGTATTTTTTAGGCATACACCGTTCATAAGCCGGAGAGCGCTATTTTATGAAAGATTTAGTCGGTATTGCGTAGCCACTTAGGGATGCATAGGAAGTTACCTCCCCCCGCCCGCTCTGGTAATGTCGCGGTTGTAGGTTAAGAAATGGCAATGTTGTGGTTCGGTAGGTCTTGGAGATTGTATAGACCCTTCCATAAATGTGTCTGACTCGTGTTTTTGTAAAATTTTTAGGTCTGATGATGCTCTAAATTAAGAGCGAAAGCGCTAACCTTTTTCAATAAAAAAGCCATACTAAGGAAGAAAACTCCACCTTTTTTTTCACACCTTCCGCATGGGTTAATTATACCGGATTATTGGACTATTTATCAATTACTGCCCAGTTTACTAAATTTACAAAAAAATAGGTTAAAAACAATTTTTGGATTTTAAACAACTCATTAACTTTTCGAGATTTACGGTCATAAAGAAAATATATTACCAGACCCAACGTTTTATATTTGCAGATAAGAAAAGTTCATTCGGTACAGGCAAGCGGTACCTAAAAAAACTTTCGACAATTTTTCAAGACAAAGGTAATTTGTCGGGCAATTCCGTCACACCTTTCTCCTTTAATATCTTACCGTCGATAAACCTGTTTTTCAAGACAGTTTTGTAGTAACTTAAAATACAATTTAATTTTTATCAATTGCTATGAAGTTCGGAAGTTTGAAAGAAGTTCGGAAATATGAAAAAGTTGTTATAAAAATGCACACTATGGCTGATAAATAGATTTTAAAATTTCACTTTTGTGATTCTTTTTTTGGCCAGGGAATTTTATCATGGAAGAATGGGAGAATGATAAGATTTTTAGACTTACTTTTTGCTGATCTATCTTATACATGACGGGATCTATACACCCTGTATATCTACCTGAAAGGGTAGCCATTTTCTAATATTTTGTATCCTATTGAGTTGAAAGGTTAGTCTTTTGCGAATATTTGTTTAACTTGTTGAGCTGAAGGTTCGCTCTCTCACATGGTAATTTATTTTGTTTGGCAGAAAGGTTGGCGTTTTGCTAATATTTATTTATGTTGTTGAGCTGAAAAGTTATGCTTTTGCGAATATTTGTATATCTTGCTGTGCCGGAATTTCAGCCCTTTACTCCCTTAATTTGATGAATAGCTCCATTTTAGTCTAGGTGTAGTTAGTATGAGTATAATAAAACACGAATGCTTTATGTAGACTGATGTATTTTAAAGGATATTTAACGCTATCGATTTCGGTCATTAGTGACCATCTTCAGGCGTATAAACGTCAAACTGTAAAACTAATGAATGTGACACATAATATTCAATTGCTAGTAACTGTACGGTTTACGAAAAATAATAAATCAGTCTACATAAAGCATTCGTGTTTTGTTATACTCATACTTTACTCCCTTAGTTTATTTTGTTGAGCTGAACGCAAAAAAGAAAACAAGCTCATATGATAATTTATTTTGTAGAGCTGAACAGTTGGTCCTTTGCTAACGTTTGATTATGTTTGAGCTGAAAGCCTTTTGGAATTATTTGAGTATATTTTCGACCTGAAAGGATGTGAGCTATATTCAATTATTTGATTACGATTTGAGCTAAAATGTTAACGTTTTGAACACAAAAGGAGAAGAAATACATGTTAGTAACTTGATTATTGTTGAATTTCAGCAAATTATGAACTGTCGAATTAAGTGTGAATGAGTTACTGACATCAAGTTTATCGTTTGGGACAGTGGTTATGGAAACTAGCTTCGAGAGCAAAGCTATACTCAGGATTGACCGTGTAAGGAATTATTTTATTTGTTGGATTAATTCAGATATTGGGCCAGTGATGAAGAAGAACCTTGCGTTTTTTTTTACAGTAAAAATGGCTATAATATTTCATGCTGCCGTATTGTTTTTAAGACTTTTAAATGTGTTTCGTAATTATTTTAATAGTTTGACCACTTTGACCAACAACGCTTTAAGCCAGCTTGCATTAGCCCGACATGAGCAACTGATGACGACCTGCGCTCGAAATACGGATATTCCCCGAAATCCATAAATTTGTAAAACTTCATCGAACCCAGAATTTTTACTTATTATATTCCATGATGAAAAATGGAGCTATTTCTAACCAAATTAAAAATACGCTTATTTGTATATACCTGAGAAAAAATCTGATGTGCCAAGGCATATGACTTTATCATACAATATATAAAATTTATAGTTTAGCGCATGAGAATCTATTTGAGATCAGTCGTGTCTGTATTAAAATAAAACTAGTTAGCCAGGATTTGACAGATATTTTGATACTGTTGACAGTAGGTATTGTCAAAGCATCAGCATTTGACACTACCTACTGTCATTGGAATGAAAATATTTGTCAAATCCAGGCTAACTCGTTTTATATCAATGCAGATGCGACCGATCTCGATCAAATTGAATTTGCTTTTGCAGCTTAACTATTAATTTTACCAAAAAATGTCATATAGGCGTAACATATTCAGAACATCCTCTACTTTAATTTATTATTTAACTATTTCGACGAAATTACATAATATTGTTAAATTGCAAAATCGTTAAAATATGCTAAGACTAAACATCCAGTTCCTTTGGAGCCTTTTGAACCAAAAGCTTCTCAGATCTAAGTTTGGTCATGGTCACTTCGAAGTATGAAGTTTCGTCCCGATACCTTCAGTAGTTACTCCGGAATATTCGCTACAAAAATCGAGTACACACATACACCCACACATACACAGACATTTTTTGTACCTTGGTAAAAAATGTTCAGGCGACACAAAACGACCTATTTCCGCTAAAATCTAATTTGTTTCGGCACGATTACAAACCGTTATCGGCAAACGGACAGGTATGTGAGATCATTCATTGCTCGATTCCCGTGTTGTCTGCTGGTCTTGCTGGATAAAATTAATAAAGTGCTTGATTCGAAACTATCTTTCATCTCCCATATTCGATAACACTAGGATTTTATTCAGGCTATTTTACTACTACCAAAAAACCTGACTGAATCCACCATCACACAATAACGCAAGATATCGCGAGGGATCGACCAAAAATGGCTAGGCGATCGACCGGATCGCGATCGACCTGTTGGCCACCCCTGCGTTTAGTGGACATAAGGGATATTTTTGCGTCTTTTTAGTGACAGTTTTTCATGTATTGATTGCTGTATTTTCTTATGATAATTCAATTTCTTGAATGATTGAATTTTTTTTTGTTTCACGTCTCGCATGTAAAAAGGCATTCCTTTTTCAAAGGCCCCTCTTCAAAATATTCGGGATGGTGTTGTTTAACATGTCTTCTCAAACTACTGTTGTTGTAAAAATGTTTTTTTACATACACTGCATGTTGCAGGTTTCGGGATTTTAAAAATATCCTTTCTATTTTGCAACAACTAGTCGGTTTTAATATGAAAAAAATGTGTGTAATATGAAAAATAAAATTGATTTCTTTAACGGTAGGTACGTGGAAAGTATCACACAAACACATTACCTACATATTTAACTCAATTAAATTAATTACTTACCTTAATTTCACACTGTAATAGGAGTTAACACTAGTCACTATAGCCACACTAGCCGTTATAGCTTCCTAATATTCACAGTTTCAAAATTCTGTCAGATACTCAGAGCCGGTCGGTAAAGACGATGTCGCGGGTTCACCATCGAGTTTAATATATGTATTATTAGAAACTTAAGAAAAAATACATGAGAGCGGCTTGCACATCCGAGCATGAAGGGCACTGCAACTCGACTGACTGCGACACGGCCTATACGGGCGAGAGTCGTCCAAAGCGGGAACGCGTCCCCACTTCTCCCGTCGAGTAATGGCGCCTTCTGACCGGCAGCGGCTCTTCCAAACGCAAATATAATTCTAACACGGCCCACCTGACGTTAGAGACGCTCTCGGCACTCTAGTCCGCATTGTGGACAACTCAGTCACCACCTGGCTCGACCACTAACTGGGCAGAGACCAGATAACCTAATATTCAAAAACAAAAACATGTGGAAACCTCGGTTACCCGGGTTACCACCTGGCTCAACCGCTAACGGTACAGAGACCAGATAACTTAACATTCAAAAATAAAAGCATGTGGAAACCTCGGTTGCCACCTGGCTCAACCGCTAGCGGGACAGAGACCAGACAAATTAACGTACACAAACAAAAACATGTGGAAACCTCGGTTACCACCTGGCTCAACCGCTAACGGGAGAGAGACCAGACAAATTAACGTACACGAACAAAAACATGTGGAAACCTCGGTTACCACCTGGCTCAACCGCTAACGGGACAGAGACCAGACAAATTAACGCACACGAATAAAAACATGTGGAAACCTCGGTTACCACCTGGCTCAACCGCTAACGGGACAGAGACCAGACAAATTAACGCCCACGAATAAAACATGTGGAAACCTCGGTTACCACCTGGCTCAACCGCTAACGGGACAGAGACCAGACAAATTAACGTGCAAAGACAAAAGCATGTGGAAACCTCGGTTGCCACCTGGCTCAACCACTGACGGGACAGAGACCAGACAAATTAAAGTACACGAACAAAAACATGTGGAAACCTCGGTTACCACCTGGCTCAACCGCTAACGGGACAGAGACCAGACAAATTAACGTGCAAAAACAAAAGCATGTGGAAACCTCGGTTGCCACCTGGCTCAACCACTGACGGGACAGAGACCAGACAAATTAAAGTACACGAACAAAAACATGTGGAAACCTCGGTTACCACCTGGCTCAACCGCTAACGGGACAGAGACCAGACAAATTAACGTGCAAAAACAAAAGCATGTGGAAACCTCGGTTGCCACCTGGCTCAACCACTGACGGGACAGAGACCAGACAAATTAACGTACACGAACAAAAACATGTGGAAACCTCGGTTACCACCTGGCTCGACCGCTAACGCGACAGAGACCAGATAAATTAACATTCAAAAACAAAAGCATGTGGAAACCTCGGTTGCCACCTGGCTCAACCGCTGACGGGACAGAGACCAGACACATAGATCATTTCTAAATTCTTCTATTTTCTTTTTTTTACAATAGTGAGACCGCAGCCACCACTATGGCTCAACCACTCAAGGGACAGAGACCAAGCACATAAATCAAATCCGATGGAATAAATAATTATCTGTGTTGGTTTACGGCAGCGCTCTGCAACCTTCTCCTAGCAGTTCTCCGCAAACTTCTCTTGGCAGTTCTCCGCAAACTGCTCCTAGCAGTTCTCCGCAACCTTCTCTTGGCAGGTCTCCGCAAACTGCTCCTAGCAGTTCTCCGCAATCTTCTCTTGGCAGGTCTCCGCAAACTGCGCCTAGCAGTTCTCCGCAACCTTCTCTTGGCAGGTCTCCGCATACTGCTCCTAGCAGTTCTCCGCAACCTGCTCCTAGCAAATCGTCCCCCTCTTACGGCAGTCTTATAGCATCGTTCTGCAACTACTGTGCCACGGTACAGTGTTTGCACACCACTGGTTTACGGCAACCCTTGGAAAATAACATTAAATCAATTGTGTAATTATAGCAATTGCAATAGCATCGTGTTTTACGTTTTGCTTAATTTAATTCTTGATTCGATAGCATCAATTTAGTGCTCATTTCAATTTGATGGCCACATATGATAGGTCTCATAACAATGCTAGTACCAAAGGGCCAACTCACAATTAACAATTAAATAAATGCAAAGCGCAAAAATGTTCCACTCCTTTTCATTGGGACACACAAACTATAAGAACTCTTGTACTTCATGACAACGTTCAATTTTCTTAACATGCTACACGAAACGCATTATCTTTCTTATCTTTCGTAAAAATTAAGAACTTGAAAAGGCTGCTATTATGATACTCCAGAAGCATAAACTTACAGTTCTCGAATTACGTTACGTAGTACGTGGAATACGGTATTTCAAACCTCAATTTATAATACACAAATTTTAACACATTTCAAAAATTAAGCTAGCCAAAACATAAGGGGTTTTCGCTCTTAGGATTCTTAATTTTTGAAACACAAAACATTGATCACTTTCAATACTCAAATCATGATAGACAAAACATAAAGGGTTTCCATTCTCAAATTATAATACCTGAAGATCATAAACATACAATTCATAAATTATGAAACACAAAACATTGATAACTTTCAATACTCAGATTATGATAGACAAAACATAAAAAGTTTCCATTCTCAAATTATGGTGCCTGAAGAATATGAACAGACAATTCATAAATTATGAAACACATAACATTGATAACTTTCAATACTCAAATTATGATAGACAAAACATAAAAAGTTTCCATTCTCAAATTATGGTGTCTGAAGAATATGAACAGACAATTCATAAATTATGAAACACATAACATTGATAACTTTCAATACTCAAATTATAAAACAGCAAACATGCTAACTTTCAGTTCACACGTAGTACACATACTTTTTGATTCGTAAATTGTGAACCACAAAATATAATAACTTTCAATCCTCTACACACGAAGTACAGTAACTTAAAAGTGATTATTATGCACAAAAGCACAAACTTTAAATTCTCAGATTCAGATACACAAAGTTAATAAATTTTAATTCTCTAGTTATGATTTACGATACAATTTTCAAATCATATTTTACAAAACCGTAAACTTTAAATTCTCAAATTCAGTTAGACAAAGCTAATAATTTCAATTCTCTAATATTATGATTTACGATTAACATTAACTCTCAATTTTCAAATCCTATTACAAAAGATTGTAAACTTTAAATTCCCAGAATTCAGTTACACAAAGTTAATAAATTTCAAGTCCTAATTAGGATTCAAGACAAACATTAACTTTCAAGTTTCAAATAATATTACACAAAATTGTAATCTTACAAAAGGCTAATAAATTTCAATTCTCTAATTATTATTCATGACACACATTAACTTTCAATTTTCAAATCATATTATACAAAATCTTAAACTTTAAAATTCTAAACTTCAAATACACAAAAGTTGATCAATTTCAATTCCTAATTATCATACACACATTAAGTATCACATTACACATTATCAAACACTTTCATATTTTAAATTGCAAAACGGATTATTAAATTCTTTTACCTACACAACTTACAACAATATTTCTCATTTGCTCCATGAAATTATAAAACATAAGATTTTAATTTTTTTTCAGTTTATAATACGCTAGACAAAAGTACCATCATTCCAAATATGAAATACAAGCGTAAGCTCCTCAAATTCACGAATTACAATACACGTAGTAAAAGTACTTTCATTTCTTAAACAATAAATGATTGGGACATTCTTATTTTCAGTCATGAAATAAATAAGAAATTATAAATTATAATACGCGATATTTTGCATTTTCAAATTTTCATCATTAAAACACCAAGTGCAATCACTTTTAAATTTTTCAGTGATTACCTAAACTCATTACGTAAAGCAATCAATTATTAAATTATAAAACACAAACCATTCAGACGTTTCGATATTGCATCTATGATTTATCAATCAAAAACCTTAAAAAGAATATTTGTTTTTATCTTACTCCTTCTCCATTCACCAACCTTCGATGCATAACATCGTTGCATACATTTTCAATATTAAAGAACATCCCATCTCTTCATCACGCCTCTGAGCGGTGTAGAACCGAATACCAGCAGAAGTCACAAGCAGCTCGACCCATCCTGGCAAAATTAAGGCAGTGCGGCACATTAAAAACTCATCTGACATCCATTGACTTCAGTTAGTGTGCAATTCTCTCGGCATAAACAAATAGAAACAACAACACATTAAGTCATATCGAAAATTGACGTTAGGTTTGTAAATTGCAATTATGTACACCTGTACTTACATGATTTTCCAGTGCAAATAATTCTCTCAACAAGTTATGACTCACCAAAACCATACGATCCCCTTAAGCATCACTAATATTTCGAAAACAAACAATTCCTTATCCGTAATATCATAATCTCCATAATATGATCTCAAATACTTCCGTCAGGCAGCGAGGGTCGACATTTTCAGTCGCTTCCTTGTTCTTGGATCCTGCACGCGAATACGATCCCTCTTCTGATATTAGAAACTTAAGAAAAAATACATGAGAGCGCCTTGCACATCCGAGCATGAAGGGCACTGCAACTCGACTGACTGCGACACGGCCTATACGGGCGAGAGTCGTCCAAAGCGGGAACGCGTCCCCACTTCTCCCGTCGAGTAATGGCGCCTTCTGACCGGCAGCGGCTCTTCCAAACGCAAATATAATTCTAACAGTATAGTATCTGGAGATCGCACGCAATAATCCCCACCACGGCGAAAACAGGTCAAGCGGTCTTATTATCACAGGCGATTACAGAGGACCAACGCGGGGGAAATTCGAAAACAATAATAACAGAGCACTTACTTTACATATTTTCTAAGTATTTTCTAAGGATATTTTGTTTATAATCAATATGTAACGTCAATTATTACAGTAAATAAATAAATTACACTTGTGCAATTGAAATCTATCAAAAACGTATTCAATTGCCATTTACAAAATCCGTATACTTTAGCGAGTAAGTAATAAATATTTTACGAGAAATGTCTTTTCTCGAAATTTTTCTTGTTTTTGTCAAGTCTGAAAAAATGCAAACACTTTTATAAAAATCTTACCATATTCATCGGGTTCCAAGGTTTTTAATGTTTAGTTACGCTCCACTAACACCGGAATTGTATTATTTATAAAAGAGATTATCAAGTCAGAGGAAAGGAAATTGATTGATTATGATAGCAAATACAAATGTTGTCCGAATGAATACCCAAGCAAAAACTGATTTTTATTCAAAATAGTATATATTTCAGCAGTAATAAATACATGAAATATATAAAAGTTTATTAATTAAAAGGCATAAAAAATAGACATATTTATTAATATAATAAATTATAATATTAATATAATAATAAAACAACTATTTTATTCAACTTTTGTCTGATTTATAAACGCCATGAACGTTTAGAGGTGTGTAGGATAATTAAACTAAACTCGATGTAGTAATACAATCAACACTTCACTATTCGAATTCCTATCTAATACTGATCCCTGTTTCCCCGTTAGGTGTCTTTTTGCCTCCAAGCGCTTCGTTGTCATCATTCGTCAGGTCGCCCGGTCGGTGAATCACGACTCGTCGGGGAATCACGACTCGTTGCCTGTCATGTTTCTTACAGTCGGCCACGCTGCTGAAATCCACGTCCCTGGGGACCCTCATTATCTACCTAGACATATTAAGAATATCAGAACTTCTTTTAAGAGTTATTGTTATTTGCAAACATAAACAAAATCACAAAATAAGAACATATCAACGATGATAGTCCATGGCATCTGCATTAGTTGAGACCTAACAGCAAATCAATAACACATCATAGAAAAACAGCTCTTAATCTTAATCCTTACTTTACTTAGCTTAATGCTTACAACCGTACTAACTATGCTAAAAGAAACGTATTAGATCTCTACAGGATTGGGTTCGTTGCAATCCTCGTAATGGAAATTTAATCGTTAAAATTTCACACTTGAATTCTTTCCGTTCGAATTCTATTATTCATAGGGATTCTTTCCGTTCGAATCCTGTTCTGGGATTCTTTCCGTTCGAATCCGGGTCGTATGGATTCTTTCCGTTCGAGTCCTAACCGTTTGGATTCTTTCCGTTCGAATCCGTGAACTGCAACTAATTTCTTTTTACGTTAAAAGTTTCGGATTCCACGTCGGTATCCGAGCTCACCCCTAAAGTGAATGCTTTGATCTTATTAAGGGAGACGATACCCTTGTACTTCTTCTGCGATCGAGAAGCACCTGGTTTATCTTCAATCGCAAAGCGATCACGATGTAGGGGTTCCGTAATACTATATGGGCCACTGTACTTAGGTAAAAGCTTCTTAATAGCTGCTTGATTACTAGTTTGGGACTTTCGTACCAGAACTTGATCACCCTTTTTGAAAATTTTTCCTTTACAACGTCTTTGGTCAAAACGTAGCTTCGGCCATCAATCAAGCAAGACACAGCCTTCTTACCACTAACGTCGCAAGCATCGACTAGTTCCAACTTTTCGAAATAGTATACTTCCCATGTTTCGGTTGATAATTTGTACCTATCAAACATTGTTCTCATTGTGGCGGCATAATCCTGGTGTTCCGGAAATGTTTTGAGTAACAATCCCTTCGACTCTTCCCAAGTTAATTGGTATGTATGTAAATTATTATACCATCTCCTTGCTAAACCAGTCAATCGGCCTTGCATATAAAATGCCATTGTCTCTTGATCCCAGTGTTGATGGACCCCAATTGCTCAATCTTGTCTATCTATTTTTGAGAACTTAGATTAGGATTTCCAGGTGCGAACTGCGAATTCCGGAATACAGTCTGGCTTGATGGTTGGTTTATTTGCTCTCGGTTGAAACTGGTGCTGGATTAGTTTTTCAACCATAGCTTCTAGTCTATCCACAGAATTAGGAGTCGTTGCTTTAGGTGGAGTATACGAAACATCAGCTGTGCTGGTGGACGGTAAAGAACTTCGATGGCATCGTCTAGTAGCAACTTCATTAGGATCAATGCGACGCGTCTTTCTTCTAACATTTTCGTGTCGCTGTCTGAAGAACTTGAGGACGAACTATTTTGTTTAATTTGTACGTTAACTAAACAAACTGTAAAAAATAGAAAATATCAACGTGGTTTGGTTTAATTTTTACGTTAATTAAACG
Source organism: Melinopterus prodromus (assembly GCA_964023965.1). Classification (NCBI taxonomy): domain Eukaryota; kingdom Metazoa; phylum Arthropoda; class Insecta; order Coleoptera; family Scarabaeidae; genus Melinopterus; species Melinopterus prodromus. The sequence goes on from OZ030390.1 coordinate 64,504,116, forward strand.
CAAAACACGCGAAATACGTAAAATAATAAGCTACTTGCCCAACACGAAAATGTTGAATAATCCAAAAACAAAACCGCACAAAGAAAGATGTTTATACGTGTGCACTTAACAACACTGCACTAATAACACTGCACTAGCACGTAAGCCAATCCCGCTGTTGCTCTATAAACGCCATGAACGTTTAGAGGTGTGTAGGATAATTAAACTAAACTCAATGTAGTTAACGTTATAATAGTAATCATATAGAATAATACATCAACACTTCACTATTCGAATTCCTATCTAATACTGATCCCTGTTTCCCCGTTAGGTGCCTTTTTGTCTCCAACCGCTTCGTTGTCATCATTCGTCAGGTCGTCCGGTCGGTGAATCACGACTCGTCGGGGAATCACGACTCGTTGGCTCTCATGTTTCTTACATTTTTTTTTTTTAAATATTACTCATTCTACAAATATAATGTAATTTGTATACTAAATACATTTTTGTCACTTCTTTGGTTAGTAAAATAATATGGTTATTACCATTCTCAGCGATAAATCAGAGATAAATTTAATGATAATCTAAAAAAATCGGCTGGTTTAGAATCAAAGCGGCAAAATTCTTACATGTGAAACGATAATTCATTGTTTTTCTTCGAATTGCTGCCATAATTCCTAATACAACACTTGTTTACCAGTTCTGGCACAGGTGACAGGCCAATTGCTAAAATGTTTCGTCCAAATATAAGAACAAAATGATATCAATCGAACCGAGCGCCATAAAAATATATTTGGCACATCAGCAACTAAAGCTAGTTACTTAAAAGTTAGTCACTAGAACGTCTAGCTTCAGGAGCCTGCGAGGCTGTTAGGATTTTCGGCCGACACCACTCCTGTACCATGCGACCTCCAGATTACTATATAATATGAACCTCGATGGGGCTCACCGTCATTCGCCTAGTTGCTCGCGCATCGATGTTCACAGTTGCACTGTGGCGCTAACGTCTTGTAGTCAACCCGTCTACGCTTTGCCGTGGGGGTACACTTATCAAACTCTTTTGGCTGTCGGCCCATTTTTGGGGTAAGCAGATGTTGTATAGGACCTTCCACATACTCGGTCATATGAAACTTTTCCTCTAGCCACCTACGTTGTTTTATTAAAAAGATTTTCTCAAAGCATTATCTTTATTATCTTTAATCATAATATGCTGTTTCAGGAAATCAACTAATCGAAATATTACTTTCCTAGACGATCCATAACTCAAAAATTTTTCTGAACGCAATATATGAAATGGTAATACACGTCACACAAGTTGGTATTCTTGTAACTAACAAAATAGCTAAAAAAGGATAAAAGTAAACAATAACCTATTTAAAATGATAAATGGCCTAGAGAGAGAGAGAGAGAGAGAGAGAGAGTTTATAAAGTATATACGCGTTATTCTAATAAGAGAAAGTTTTTATACTAAAGAGGAATTTTTTGTCTGTGTGTTGTGATAGTGTTAATTTGTTAATTGTAAATTTATTGGTGGGGTGCCTGAGACTGACCATAGCTCTGTTGTTGTGTTGTTGCCGAATTATTGCCAAGTATGACGTGCTATGTAATGTGATTATTGATAGGAAATATACTATTCCATTCTATAACGCTACCAAACAAATATATGGTGACCGTCTTTTAACCAAGTAGCTATGGGTTTTGTTTCTGCTAGAAGCAGCGGCTTACATTGGAAATATTTATTGTTTCTGATGAATTAAGTGGTAACGGCCGACATTAGGCGCCGGCCGGGCTAAAGGTACGGTTTCCTAAGACATTACGCCGCGCACGACTTGCACGGCGCGCACGTCCGCTGTAATCCATCACTGCATAGGTGGTTTCGGCACGTGGTTTCCTACATTGTGCTGAGCGTTGCGCTAACGCGACGCGCTGCGCACTCTCTGTCGAGATCAAATGCAGTTAGATTACGACCATAGATATCTTAATATGTAGATAACCAATACATTGCAACACAAGTGGGCGATGTACGACTTCGCGCCGGGGCCGCTGGATATGCGCACTGTGTGATTCACTGGCGGTACATTTGCTTCTTATTTTAGTACACATTTTTAAGTCTAGACTCTCGAACTCAAATATATATGGTATTTAATTACGCATGTTGGTTCTGTTTGTTTGAATTGATATGAGAGAATAGCATTCATACATTTATACAACAATAAATGTATGTTTCTATCACTGTTGTATAAATACTTACATTTTCATCTGCCAAAATGAAAATACTGAAGAATGCAATAAGTAAATTTTAACGTTGAGGGTAAAATAAAACAAAATAAAAATTTGGGAATAATTTTAAGGTTAAATAGTAGCACCAATCTTGAAATTTTTTTTTGACTAGTTCCCCCCTTTCCGTTTCCGTCTGATGTTTAGTTACGTTAAAAAACCTTATTTTTGTATAACAAGAAAAGATAGTTTTAATTAAAACCATAACATGATTTTCTGTTTCTATTGAACAATTCATGAGGTGATCATCTAAAATCTTAAAGTATTTATTTTCCACAAATAAATTTCTTGCAGCGCTCAACACAAAATAATTATAGAAATTATTTTCTTTTGGTATTTTCTGCTCGTTGATATTGAGAAGATTCTCTGAGATGTCTAATTAACAATTCCACCTTTGTACATATTTTGAGAACGTGTTACACTGCCGTTTTTACGGAATGTTTTGAACGGTTTATGCTCTGCTACTGTCGCCGTTTTCAAGTTTGTCAGGTCTTGCACACAGGTTGAATTCTTACTGGTTGGTCCCCGTGATTTTGCATGGGTAGCTTGAGTTGGAACGTTTTCCGCTATCCGCAGTAAGATGGCGCTTCCTGTACCTCTTGGGCGATTTATCGATTTAATTGCGTAACTTTTCGACGCGACGTCGTAGAGCGACGATTTTTTGTTTTGTGTGACGAGGAAAAATTCAGCTCTACATCAAGTCATCGTTCGTGGAATTTGGTTCACTATTAACAGAGTTTGAATAAGGTTGCGTATTTGAGTGGGGCTAGTTTTTGTGCGGGGTTCGAGACAGTGTATTTTCCCATTCATTTCTCCTGTTTTCTCTTAAACTACTGTTCAGATTTGGTCGACCGGGTTATTGTGAGTCTCCTTGGATTTTTCTGCTCCTGACGACTGGTTTCCTTTGATTAAAGTCCCTCTAATTGCCTTTTTGCGAGGTTTTTGATCCGGTTAGAGCGGGAAGCACGGCTATATATAGAACCGCATTTTGTCCCTCTGAATTGTCGAGTCTTGGTTGTTAGACGAATCGCTGTCCGTCAACTTTATCCTGGAGTCTACGTGAAGCTGTGTGGAAGTGACTAGGAGTTACTCGTTTGTTTGGTGCCTTGCTGGTATACGAAGTATCTCTCGCTGTATGCGGAACCATCCTTCCCAAGCTGAGAAGTTTTAACCATTGGAGTGTTATATGGTTGGAACGTCGCCTTTTGTGCGGATCTAGTACGTAGATTACTGTTGGATTCACGGTTAAGCCCGCTCAAGATCTTAGGGTGAGTCTCTGGTTCGTTTATTACTTTGAGAATTGGTTCCTTATTGCGAGGAATATTTTTAGGCTTCTTCTTCTTCTTCGTCGTCTGGGCATCGTCGGATATATTGTTCGTCTTTGGATATTGGTTCTACGTCTATTCATCGTCGGATATTTATTCATCGCTGGATATTTATTCGTCGTCTGGACCTCCTGGATATTTACTCTACGTCTGGTGGCGTTTATCCTTTTCTGTGGTGTCTTCGTCTGGGGACGTTTTCGTCTTTGGATCGGAGGACAACCCTTTCGATCAGAGGACCAGTTTCGTGGAGTAGAGCGTCGGAAGCTGCGGAGAGTTTGCCTTGCTAGGACTGCGGGTGTCTTCGTGGAACGGGGACATTCCTTCGCTGCCGAGGTCAAGGTTTGACTTATATTTATATCTCCACCGGGCCCTCGCCCTTGACGCAGTGCTGCCGGAAGTTTATTCGTGTCGTAATTAGTTGTATTTTCTTTCATTGTATAATTTACTTTGGGTGAGCCGTTCACCATTATCGTATCTTTGTCCGGAAGGTTTCTAACCTCACCTACCCCAACAAACAGCTGTTGCGGTGGACCGTTGTTGTGCGTTGATGCAACGGTAGCTAGCTTCCCTCAACCTCGTTAATAATTTTTTTTATTTGATTTAAATTTCAATTGTACAGATTGATTTAATTTGATTGGTTTAATTTAATTTAATTTAATTTAATTTACTTAGATAAGTGTATCTTATCTTTGCCCTTTTCTAAATTTACTTGGTTGTTTATATTGGATAAACGTTGAGGTTAGGTTAGTCGGGTGAAGGTGTACCGGCAAAGTGTTTCTGTAAGGTTTGAGAATTTTAATTTACAATTTAATTTTGAATTTGAATTGTCCTGGTCATTTGGGACAATAATTTATTTAATATTGCCTTATTTTAATTTATTAATTTCATCCATTTTGACACTATTGTTAATTAAATTTCCAACGCTTTTCGGTCGGATTGATTTAATTTAATTCCACGTCTGGGGAATATTATCCCAGATACTGCGGTGAATTTCGTGCTTGGCCAAGAACGTGTTCGTCGGTTGTCGCATTTATCTTTCGGGTTTTTTTGTTTTTCAGGTTAATTATCGGCACTAACGTTGCCGAAGCGTTGCTATTTGATATTTTGGTGTATTTGATCAATTGTATTATTGTGACTCGTTCAGGTGTGGATTACTTGAACGGTGGTCGACCTTGCTGGTCAGTGGATATCTTCCCCAGCTACCGCTGTAATTTGGTGTACTTTTTTTTACTTTTATTTGTCTGTGGGCATTTAATAAACTTGATTTTCCGGCAACTTTGGTTCTCTTCTTGTCCCTGTGTGGCATCATTTCTCTTTCAGCCAGCTTTCACAATCAAGCGATAGTCCACGGCGGGGTTGAGATTGTGTGGCGCCCATTTCGGAACACCTTGCGTTTGGATGTCGTTTATCCCCACGCCCTCTCCCAGAGTTAGTTGGTGCAACCCCAAGGACTGCATGAGCGCACAGGTAGAGCTCAAGGTTCCGGAACTTGTTGTTAAAATATTTTATAGCTTTCATTGGGAATAGAAAGTCAAGGTGTTTCACTGGCGCCCAACGTGGGGCTAATTGGATTAATTGGGAGGAGCTAATTGATTCCTGGACTCTGCTGGTTGGGTCTTTGTTTTTTTTCCAGTTTTGGCATCTGTTTGGGTGCGTTCCCCAGGTTTTTCTGTCTTTAATTTTTTTCCTTTCTCTTTACTCCTTCGATCTTTGTCTGGGCGGTTTTGACTGCTGTGTTACCCGCTCCGGGCGGTTGCTTCCCTTGCTGCGTGTCGGAATTTATTGTCCACTTGTGCTGATTCTTTTTCTATTGCGATGACTGCGCCTACCATGGACGTCCACCATCTCAAGCGAGATGAGCTAGAGTTTGAGCTGTCGTTCCGAGGAATGGATCCGGCCAGCATGACGGTGGTTGATATGCGGGCCAGTTTGCGGTCAATGATTCGGTTAGAAAGAGATAAGCGTTCGCTTCGTTACCCCAAATATGTGTTTGACGCTGCCAAGGATCTGGATGCCATCGCTGCTAAGTTCACGGAGCTGGAGCTCTTGGTGCCAACGCTGGGAGGTGATCGGCGTGGACTGCAGCGTTGCTGTTCCCGGGTAATGCATTTGTTGGGCCGCGTGGATGGTATCCCTGTGACCGGAGTGGAGGCGACTACTGCCAGAAAGCGAGGAGAATGGCTTGCCAGAGTCTCCGCGTTATTGACGCGTTTGCAGAGAGGATCTCGACCTCGGGATTTGAATTTGAGTGCTGCTTTGTCTACAGCGGATGGAAATGCCTTGGAGGATAGTGATAGTCAGGGTTCTGAGGCTGACACTTCAAGCGGTGCTCCGGTGCTGGACGCTGGCCTGCATTCATCGGGCTCCAGGACGAGCGACCGACCCATCCCATTGTATAAGTGGAACCTGCAGTTCTCCGGTGATCCTAAGTCTATGTCCGTGATGGATTTCCTGGACCGGGTTGCTGAGCTGAGTAGAGCTCGGGGATGTTCCGAGGCGGACTTGTACCGTTCCTCGTTGGATTTGTTTGCTGGTAAGGCGTTGTTATGGTATCGAGCTGCCATTCGTTCATGTGGGACTTGGAAGGAGTTGTCCGACCTGCTGAAGAAGCACTACCTACCTCCCGACTACCGGAGCCGCCTTTTTCAGGAGCTTTTGGGTAGGACCCAGGGACTCAACGAGCCCATAATAGAATATTTATCGTGCATGCAGGCTCTCTTTGACAGGTATGGACAGATGTCCCCGGAGGTACAGCTGGACATTGTACGACGCAATCTGGCACCCTTCTACACGATGCAGTTGCCGCCGGTCCACGATATGCGGGAATTGGAGACCGAATGCCTCCAATTGGAGACTAAAAAGTACCGGGCGGACCATTATCAGGCCCCTCCTCGTCGCAGCCGGGACTGCGTTGAGCCCGAGTTGGCGTGCGTCTCTTCTCGCTTGGAGGCCGCCGCGGTGTCCTCCCCTCCCCGACGACCTCCGATGGACTTGGCCGATGTGGAATGCTTCCGATGCCGGAAGAAGGGACATATGGCCAGTAAGTGCCCTCAAAAGCCTCCGGAAACCCCCAGTGGCAAATGGTGCTACCGGTGTAGGCGACCCGATGTGACCTTGCGAACTTGTCCGGCCTGTAACTCTCCACGTTCGGAAAACGCCGACCGGAGGGCCTGAATGGTCATCAGCCGTCCTCCGTAGTTTCGACCACTGATGCTGCGCATCGCGTGCTAATCGACTTCATTATCTCCCACGCTTCTGGTGATGCCCGACCTTATTTGAATGTCGCTATTCTGGGCGTCGACATGTTGGGGCTGTTGGACTCGGGAGCGACCAACACCATCGTTGGCGGAATGGGCTACCAAACCTTGTTGTCTCTCGGACTTACATTAGATTCGACCTCCCGTCGTGACTGCACCGTGGCCAATGGAGATGTCTGTTCGTCTCTCGGAACCATTGCGACGCCCTTTTCCCTGATGGAACGGACTTGTATATTAAATGTTATGGTTATACCGGCTCTTCCCCATAAATTAATCCTGGGAATGGATTTTTGGCGAAGTATGGGTATTGTCCCCGATTTGCGTAAGGACGTATGGAGATTCGTAGATGATACGACCGAATTATGCGACTTACAGGTACGGGACGAGCTGACGCCCCAGCAACGTTCGGCGTTGGATGATTTGGTTGGCCGTGCCTTCCGGGCTATGGGAGCTGGAGTCCTGGGGACTGTTAATTCGGTGGAACATGAAATTGTGACGGATTCGCCGCCTATCAAGCTCCGTTATTACCCGGTTTCTCCTGCCAAGCAAAGGATTGTGGATGACGAATTACGGACGTTGTTGGAACAGGGTGTGATGGAACCCTCTAAGAGCGCCTGGTCGGCACCTATACTTCTCGTTCCCAAAAAGGACGGAAGTTACCGCTTTTGTGTGGATTATCGACGCCTGAATGCGGTCACCAAGAGGGACGCCTACCCTCTCCCCTACATTTCGTCTATCCTGGATCGTCTGAGAGACGCTAAGTATCTGAGCTCTGTAGATATCAAGTCTGCTTATTGGCAGGTACCGGTAGCCGAATCATCGCGGGAATACACTGCTTTTACTATCCCCGGACGGGGTTTGTTCCAGTTCCGGCGAATGCCGATGGGTTTGACTAATGCCCCGGCCACCTGGCAACGACTGATCGATCGGGTACTGGGAGCTGATTTAGAACCTTATGTTCTGGTGTACCTCGACGACATTATTATTATTTCTCCCGATTTTGACACTCACCTCTCAATGTTAGCGAAGGTTCTGGTTCGTTTGCAGGCTGCTGGTTTGACTGTCAGTCAGGACAAGTGTCAGTTTTGTCGTCCGGAACTCGGGTACTTGGGCTAAATCGTGGACAAGAATGGTCTTCGAGTGGACCCTGGAAAGGTGGAAGCGATTTTGAGGATTCCGGCGCCCCAGAATGTGTCCGATGTACGACGGTTCGTGGGGATGGCCAGTTGGTATAGGCGGTTTGTGCCTGATTTTGCCTCCATCGTCGCTCCTATTAATGGCCTCACCAAGAAGGGAGCGAAGTTTATTTGGACTCCACAGTGTGAGCAGGCGCTTGCTTCCGTGAAGCAACACCTGGTGTCCGCCCCAATTTTAACCTGCCCCGACTTTGATAAACCGTTTTGCCTCCAGACTGACGCCTCCGCCTTTGGACTTGGTGCTGTCCTCACCCAGCACTTTGATGATGGCGAGCGGGTGATAGCCTTTCTCTCCCGCTCCTTGACTCGTCAGGAGAGAAATTATTCGACCACAGAACGGGAATGTCTTGGAGTCATTTGGGCGATTGAGAAGTTTCGTCACTACCTCGAAGGAACTCATTTCACCGTCATTACCGATCATGTTTCGTTGGTGTGGCTCAACAACCTCAAGGACCCAACCGGACGTTTAGCTAGATGGGCCGTCCGTCTGCAACCCTTCGACTTCCGGATTGTTCATCGTAAGGGACGAGATCTTGTGGTTCCCGACTGTCTTTCACGTTCGGTGCCGATTCTGGTTGACGGCGTTGAGTTGCTGGGCGATGATTTTCCTTCTACCACGGACGTCTGGTATCTCGGTATGATTTCCCGAGTGGAGGGGAATCTTTCAAGGTTCCCGCAATGGCGAGTGGAGTCGGGCAGGCTATTTAAGTACGTGAAATCGAAACGGACAAATCTCTCTGGCCCGGACGAGGATTGGAAGTTGGTTGTCCCGAAGGATCGCAGGAGGGCGCTGTTGGAGAGGTATCATGATGACCCGCGTGCTGGTCATGTGGGTGGCTATAAAGCCTACTGGCGTTTGCGCGAAAGCTATATATGGCCAAAAATGCATGTAGACGTCGCGACGTATGTGCGTCGGTGCCCGGTCTGTGCGGCGCAAAAACCGGAACAACGTGCTCCTGCGGGGCTAATGGGCTCTCGTCCGGAGATTTCTCGTCCATGGCAAATGATAAGCTTGGACTTCGTTGGACCTCTGCCGCGCTCTTCCAAGGGAAGTACCTCCCTCCTCGTTATCAGCGATTATTTCAGTAAGTTCGTCCTGATGTTCGCCCTCCGTTCTGCTACTGCTCAGGCCTTGACGAGAATTGTTGAGGATAACGTTTTCCTCATGTATGGTGCTCCTCAATATGTAGTGTGTGACAATGGTGTTCAGATGAGAAGCAGGGAATTCAAACAAATGTGTGACTCGTATGGTGCCCGAATTTCGTATACTCCCTTATATTATCCCCGAGCTGATCCCGTGGAACGGGTCAATCGGGTTGTGAAAACCATGCTCGGATGTTACGTGAAGGATAATCAGCGTAAATGGGACGAGTATCTTGCGCCCATCGGTTGCGCCATACGCGCGTCACGCAGCGAGACCACCGGCTATTCTCCCTTCTACGTGAATTTCGGCAGGCATTATGTGGGTTGTGGTAGACTTTTCGATCGGGCCTTTGCACCAGAGAAGGAGCCGCCGGACGTTCCGTCCAGAGTCAAAGGGTTTGAGGAACTCTTTCAGAGCGTTAAGAAGAAGCTTGCAGCTGCTCAGGAGCGTGGTCGGAAGGTGTATAATCTACGGCGCAGGCCTGTGCAGTATGTCGTGGGTCAGCAGGTATGGCGAAGGAACAAAGCCTTATCGGACGCAGCGAATTATATTAATGCCAAGCTGGCTGCGAAGTTCGTTGGACCTTACGTTGTGAAGAGGAGAATGGGCTCCTGGACATATGAACTGGAGGATCTGCATGGGAGGTCCCGAGGAGTCTGGCATGTTCAGGATTTGAAACCTGCTGTTGAGGATGAGACTTTGAGATAAAACACCCGCGCTCTGCTGGAGGGGCATAAGAATACTTCAGCCGTGAGCCTGCGTTCAGTAAAAGTCTGATAAAGGGACGCGGATATCCCATTCCACCCACCATCGTCTCCTGGATCAGGAATAGGAATGCCCTCTTCCCAACGCGCGGAAGTGGGAGAGTTTTCTTGTGTGTTGAGTCTTTTTGATGAGGAATTTCCTCTCAAAAATGTTTTGGATTTCTTTTGAAGGTATGCCGGTGCTTTTTTTAGTTAGGTTAAGTAAATTTCATTAGTTGTTTGTCCTCCGGTGCATTTTGGGCGTGCGGGTTGTTGTTTCAGTTGCCGGTCGGGAGTAACCCGGAAAATCTTGGGAAGATTTCCCGTTGTGAAAGGAGAGGGGGAGTGTTACACTGCCGTTTTTACGGAATGTTTTGAACGGTTTATGCTCTGCTACTGTCGCCGTTTTCAAGTTTGTCAGGTCTTGCACACAGGTTGAATTCTTACTGGTTGGTCCCCGTGATTTTGCATGGGTAGCTTGAGTTGGAACGTTTTCCGCTATCCGCAGTAAGATGGCGCTTCCTGTACCTCTTGGGCGATTTATCGATTTAATTGCGTAACTTTTCGACGCGACGTCGTAGAGCGACGATTTTTTGTTTTGTGTGACGAGGAAAAATTCAGCTCTACATCAAGTCATCGTTCGTGGAATTTGGTTCACTATTAACAGAGTTTGAATAAGGTTGCGTATTTGAGTGGGGCTAGTTTTTGTGCGGGGTTCGAGACAGTGTATTTTCCCATTCATTTCTCCTGTTTTCTCTTAAACTACTGTTCAGATTTAGTCGACCGGGTTATTGTGAGTCTCCTTGGATTTTTCTGCTCCTGACGACTGGTTTCCTTTGATTAAAGTCCCTCTAATTGCCTTTTTGCGAGGTTTTTGATCCGGTTAGAGCGGGAAGCACGGCTATATATAGAACCGCATTTTGTCCCTCTGAATTGTCGAGTCTTGGTTGTTAGACGAATCGCTGTCCGTCAACTTTATCCTGGAGTCTACGTGAAGCTGTGTGGAAGTGACTAGGAGTTACTCGTTTGTTTGGTGCCTTGCTGGTATACGAAGTATCTCTCGCTGTATGCGGAACCATCCTTCCCAAGCTGAGAAGTTTTAACCATTGGAGTGTGTTATATGGGAACGTCGCCTTTTGTGCGGATCTAGTACGTAGATTACTGTTGGATTCACGGTTAAGCCCGCTCAAGATCTTAGGGTGAGTCTCTGGTTCGTTTATTACTTTGAGAATTGGTTCCTTATTGCGAGGAATATTTTTAGGCTTCTTCTTCTTCTTCGTCGTCTGGGCATCGTCGGATATATTCTTCGTCTTTGGATATTGGTTCTACGTCTATTCATCGTCGGATATTTATTCATCGCTGGATATTTATTCGTCGTCTGGACCTCCTGGATATTTACTCTACGTCTGGTGGCGTTTATCCTTTTCTGTGGTGTCTTCGTCTGGGGACGTTTTCGTCTTTGGATCGGAGGACAACCCTTTCGATCAGAGGACCAGTTTCGTGGAGTAGAGCGTCGGAAGCTGCGGAGAGTTTGCCTTGCTAGGACTGCGGGTGTCTTCGTGGAACGGGGACATTCCTTCGCTGCCGAGGTCAAGGTTTGACTTATATTTATATCTCCACCGGGCCCTCGCCCTTGACGCAGTGCTGCCGGAAGTTTATTCGTGTCGTAATTAGTTGTATTTTCTTTCATTGTATAATTTACTTTGGGTGAGCCGTTCACCATTATCGTATCTTTGTCCGGAAGGTTTCTAACCTCACCTACCCCAACAAACAGCTGTTGCGGTGGACCGTTGTTGTGCGTTGATGCAACGGTAGCTAGCTTCCCTCAACCTCGTTAATAATTTTTTTTATTTGATTTAAATTTCAATTGTACAGATTGATTTAATTTGATTGGTTTAATTTAATTTAATTTAATTTAATTTACTTAGATAAGTGGATCTTATCTTTGCCCTTTTCTAAATTTACTTGGTTGTTTATATTGGATAAACGTTGAGGTTAGGTTAGTCGGGTGAAGGTGTACCGGCAAAGTGTTTCTGTAAGGTTTGAGAATTTTAATTTACAATTTAATTTTGAATTTGAATTGTCCTGGTCATTTGGGACAATAATTTATTTAATATTGCCTTATTTTAATTTATTAATTTCATCCATTTTGACACTATTGTTAATCAAATTTCCAACGCTTTTCGGTCGGATTGATTTAATTTAATTCCACGTCTGGGGAATATTATCCCAGATACTGCGGTGAATTTCGTGCTTGGCCAAGAACGTGTTCGTCGGTTGTCGCATTTATCTTTCGGGTTTTTTTGTTTTTCAGGTTAATTATCGGCACTAACGTTGCCGAAGCGTTGCTATTTGATATTTTGGTGTATTTGATCAATTGTATTATTGTGACTCGTTCAGGTGTGGATTACTTGAACGGTGGTCGACCTTGCTGGTCAGTGGATATCTTCCCCAGCTACCGCTGTAATTTGGTGTACTTTTTTTTACTTTTATTTGTCTGTGGGCATTTAATAAACTTGATTTTCCGGCAACTTTGGTTCTCTTCTTGTCCCTGTGTGGCATCATTTCTCTTTCAGCCAGCTTTCACAATCAAGCGATAGTCCACGGCGGGGTTGAGATTGTGTGGCGCCCATTTCGGAACACCTTGCGTTTGGATGTCGTTTATCCCCACGCCCTCTCCCAGAGTTAGTTGGTGCAACCCCAAGGACTGCATGAGCGCACAGGTAGAGCTCAAGGTTCCGGAACTTGTTGTTAAAATATTTTATAGCTTTCATTGGGAATAGAAAGTCAAGGTGTTTCACTGGCGCCCAACGTGGGGCTAATTGGATTAATTGGGAGGAGCTAATTGATTCCTGGACTCTGCTGGTTGGGTCTTTGTTTTTTTTTCCAGTTTTGGCATCTGTTTGGGTGCGTTCCCCAGGTTTTTCTGTCTTTAATTTTTTTCCTTTCTCTTTACTCCTTCGATCTTTGTCTGGGCGGTTTTGACTGCTGTGTTACCCGCTCCGGGCGGTTGCTTCCCTTGCTGCGTGTCGGAATTTATTGTCCACTTGTGCTGATTCTTTTTCTATTGCGATGACTGCGCCTACCATGGACGTCCACCATCTCAAGCGAGATGAGCTAGAGTTTGAGCTGTCGTTCCGAGGAATGGATCCGGCCAGCATGACGGTGGTTGATATGCGGGCCAGTTTGCGGTCAATGATTCGGTTAGAAAGAGATAAGCGTTCGCTTCGTTACCCCAAATATGTGTTTGACGCTGCCAAGGATCTGGATGCCATCGCTGCTAAGTTCACGGAGCTGGAGCTCTTGGTGCCAACGCTGGGAGGTGATCGGCGTGGACTGCAGCGTTGCTGTTCCCGGGTAATGCATTTGTTGGGCCGCGTGGATGGTATCCCTGTGACCGGAGTGGAGGCGACTACTGCCAGAAAGCGAGGAGAATGGCTTGCCAGAGTCTCCGCGTTATTGACGCGTTTGCAGAGAGGATCTCGACCTCGGGATTTGAATTTGAGTGCTGCTTTGTCTACAGCGGATGGAAATGCCTTGGAGGATAGTGATAGTCAGGGTTCTGAGGCTGACACTTCAAGCGGTGCTCCGGTGCTGGACGCTGGCCTGCATTCATCGGGCTCCAGGACGAGCGACCGACCCATCCCATTGTATAAGTGGAACCTGCAGTTCTCCGGTGATCCTAAGTCTATGTCCGTGATGGATTTCCTGGACCGGGTTGCTGAGCTGAGTAGAGCTCGGGGATGTTCCGAGGCGGACTTGTACCGTTCCTCGTTGGATTTGTTTGCTGGTAAGGCGTTGTTATGGTATCGAGCTGCCATTCGTTCATGTGGGACTTGGAAGGAGTTGTCCGACCTGCTGAAGAAGCACTACCTACCTCCCGACTACCGGAGCCGCCTTTTTCAGGAGCTTTTGGGTAGGACCCAGGGACTCAACGAGCCCATAATAGAATATTTATCGTGCATGCAGGCTCTCTTTGACAGGTATGGACAGATGTCCCCGGAGGTACAGCTGGACATTGTACGACGCAATCTGGCACCCTTCTACACGATGCAGTTGCCGCCGGTCCACGATATGCGGGAATTGGAGACCGAATGCCTCCAATTGGAGACTAAAAAGTACCGGGCGGACCATTATCAGGCCCCTCCTCGTCGCAGCCGGGACTGCGTTGAGCCCGAGTTGGCGTGCGTCTCTTCTCGCTTGGAGGCCGCCGCGGTGTCCTCCCCTCCCCGACGACCTCCGATGGACTTGGCCGATGTGGAATGCTTCCGATGCCGGAAGAAGGGACATATGGCCAGTAAGTGCCCTCAAAAGCCTCCGCAAACCCCCAGTGGCAAATGGTGCTACCGGTGTAGGCGACCCGATGTGACCTTGCGAACTTGTCCGGCCTGTAACTCTCCACGTTCGGAAAACGCCGACCGGAGGGCCTGAATGGTCATCAGCCGTCCTCCGTAGTTTCGACCACTGATGCTGCGCATCGCGTGCTAATCGACTTCATTATCTCCCACGCTTCTGGTGATGCCCGACCTTATTTGAATGTCGCTATTCTGGGCGTCAACATGTTGGGGCTGTTGGACTCGGGAGCGACCAACACCATCGTTGGCGGAATGGGCTACCAAACCTTGTTGTCTCTCGGACTTACATTAGATTCGACCTCCCGTCGTGACTGCACCGTGGCCAATGGAGATGTCTGTTCGTCTCTCGGAACCATTGCGACGCCCTTTTCCCTGATGGAACGGACTTGTATATTAAATGTTATGGTTATACCGGCTCTTCCCCATAAATTAATCCTGGGAATGGATTTTTGGCGAAGTATGGGTATTGTCCCCGATTTGCGTAAGGACGTATGGAGATTCGTAGATGATACGACCGAATTATGCGACTTACAGGTACGGGACGAGCTGACGCCCCAGCAACGTTCGGCGTTGGATGATTTGGTTGGCCGTGCCTTCCGGGCTATGGGAGCTGTAGTCCTGGGGACTGTTAATTCGGTGGAACATGAAATTGTGACGGATTCGCCGCCTATCAAGCTCCGTTATTACCCGGTTTCTCCTGCCAAGCAAAGGATTGTGGATGACGAATTACGGACGTTGTTGGAACAGGGTGTGGTGGAACCCTCTAAGAGCGCCTGGTCGGCACCTATACTTCTCGTTCCCAAAAAGGACGGAAGTTACCGCTTTTGTGTGGATTATCGACGCCTGAATGCGGTCACCAAGAGGGACGCCTACCCTCTCCCCTACATTTCGTCTATCCTGGATCGTCTGAGAGACGCTAAGTATCTGAGCTCTGTAGATATCAAGTCTGCTTATTGGCAGGTACCGGTAGCCGAATCATCGCGGGAATACACTGCTTTTACTATCCCCGGACGGGGTTTGTTCCAGTTCCGGCGAATGCCGATGGGTTTGACTAATGCCCCGGCCACCTGGCAACGACTGATCGATCGGGTACTGGGAGCTGATTTAGAACTTATGTTCTGGTGTACCTCGACGACATTATTATTATTTCTCCCGATTTTGACACTCACCTCTCAATGTTAGCGAAGGTTCTGGTTCGTTTGCAGGCTGCTGGTTTGACTGTCAGTCAGGACAAGTGTCAGTTTTGTCGTCCGGAACTCGGGTACTTGGGCTAAATCGTGGACAAGAATGGTCTTCGAGTGGACCCTGGAAAGGTGGAAGCGATTTTGAGGATTCCGGCGCCCCAGAATGTGTCCGATGTACGACGGTTCGTGGGGATGGCCAGTTGGTATAGGCGGTTTGTGCCTGATTTTGCCTCCATCGTCGCTCCTATTAATGGCCTCACCAAGAAGGGAGCGAAGTTTATTTGGACTCCACAGTGTGAGCAGGCGCTTGCTTCCGTGAAGCAACACCTGGTGTCCGCCCCAATTTTAACCTGCCCCGACTTTGATAAACCGTTTTGCCTCCAGACTGACGCCTCCGCCTTTGGACTTGGTGCTGTCCTCACCCAGCACTTTGATGATGGCGAGCGGGTGATAGCCTTTCTCTCCCGCTCCTTGACTCGTCAGGAGAGAAATTATTCGACCACAGAACGGGAATGTCTTGGAGTCATTTGGGCGATTGAGAAGTTTCGTCACTACCTCGAAGGAACTCATTTCACCGTCATTACCGATCATGTTTCGTTGGTGTGGCTCAACAACCTCAAGGACCCAACCGGACGTTTAGCTAGATGGGCCGTCCGTCTGCAACCCTTCGACTTCCGGATTGTTCATCGTAAGGGACGAGATCTTGTGGTTCCCGACTGTCTTTCACGTTCGGTGCCGATTCTGGTTGACGGCGTTGAGTTGCTGGGCGATGATTTTCCTTCTACCACGGACGTCTGGTATCTCGGTATGATTTCCCGAGTGGAGGGGAATCTTTCAAGGTTCCCGCAATGGCGAGTGGAGTCGGGCAGGCTATTTAAGTACGTGAAATCGAAACGGACAAATCTCTCTGGCCCGGACGAGGATTGGAAGTTGGTTGTCCCGAAGGATCGCAGGAGGGCGCTGTTGGAGAGGTATCATGATGACCCGCGTGCTGGTCATGTGGGTGGCTATAAAGTCTACTGGCGTTTGCGCGAAAGCTATATATGGCCAAAAATGCATGTAGACGTCGCGACGTATGTGCGTCGGTGCCCGGTCTGTGCGGCGCAAAAACCGGAACAACGTGCTCCTGCGGGGCTAATGGGCTCTCGTCCGGAGATTTCTCGTCCATGGCAAATGATAAGCTTGGACTTCGTTGGACCTCTGCCGCGCTCTTCCAAGGGAAGTACCTCCCTCCTCGTTATCAGCGATTATTTCAGTAAGTTCGTCCTGATGTTCGCCCTCCGTTCTGCTACTGCTCAGGCCTTGACGAGAATTGTTGAGGATAACGTTTTCCTCATGTATGGTGCTCCTCAATATGTAGTGTGTGACAATGGTGTTCAGATGAGAAGCAGGGAATTCAAACAAATGTGTGACTCGTATGGTGCCCGAATTTCGTATACTCCCTTATATTATCCCCGAGCTGATCCCGTGGAACGGGTCAATCGGGTTGTGAAAACCATGCTCGGATGTTACGTGAAGGATAATCAGCGTAAATGGGACGAGTACCTTGCGCCCATCGGTTGCGCCATACGCGCGTCACGCAGCGAGACCACCGGCTATTCTCCCTTCTACGTGAATTTCGGCAGGCATTATGTGGGTTGTGGTAGACTTTTCGATCGGGCCTTTGCACCAGAGAAGGAGCTGCCGGACGTTCCGTCCAGAGTCAAAGGGTTTGAGGAACTCTTTCAGAGCGTTAAGAAGAAGCTTGCAGCTGCTCAGGAGCGTGGTCGGAAGGTGTATAATCTACGGCGCAGGCCTGTGCAGTATGTCGTGGGTCAGCAGGTATGGCGAAGGAACAAAGCCTTATCGGACGCAGCGAATTATATTAATGCCAAGCTGGCTGCGAAGTTCGTTGTACCTTACGTTGTGAAGAGGAGAATGGGCTCCTGGACATATGAACTGGAGGATCTGCATGGGAGGTCCCGAGGAGTCTGGCATGTTCAGGATTTGAAACCTGCTGTTGAGGATGAGACTTTGAGATAAAACACCCGCGCTCTGCTGGAGGGGCATAAGAATACTTCAGCCGTGAGCCTGCGTTCAGTAAAAGTCTGATAAAGGGACGCGGATATCCCATTCCACCCACCATCGTCTCCTGGATCAGGAATAGGAATGCCCTCTTCCCAACGCGCGGAAGTGGGAGAGTTTTCTTGTGTGTTGAGTCTTTTTGATGAGGAATTTCCTCTCAAAAATGTTTTGGATTTCTTTTGAAGGTATGCCGGTGCTTTTTTTAGTTAGGTTAAGTAAATTTCATTAGTTGTTTGTCCTCCGGTGCATTTTGGGCGTGCGGGTTGTTGTTTCAGTTGCCGGTCGGGAGTAACCCGGAAAATCTTGGGAAGATTTCCCGTTGTGAAAGGAGAGGGGGAGTGTTACACTGCCGTTTTTACGGAATGTTTTGAACGGTTTATGCTCTGCTACTGTCGCCGTTTTCAAGTTTGTCAGGTCTTGCACACAGGTTGAATTCTTACTGGTTGGTCCCCGTGATTTTGCATGGGTAGCTTGAGTTGGAACGTTTTCCGCTATCCGCAGTAAGATGGCGCTTCCTGTACCTCTTGGGCGATTTATCGATTTAATTGCGTAACTTTTCGACGCGACGTCGTAGAGCGACGATTTTTTGTTTTGTGTGACGAGGAAAAATTCAGCTCTACATCAAGTCATCGTTCGTGGAATTTGGTTCACTATTAACAGAGTTTGAATAAGGTTGCGTATTTGAGTGGGGCTAGTTTTTGTGCGGGGTTCGAGACAGTGTATTTTCCCATTCATTTCTCCTGTTTTCTCTTAAACTACTGTTCAGATTTGGTCGACCGGGTTATTGTGAGTCTCCTTGGATTTTTCTGCTCCTGACGACTGGTTTCCTTTGATTAAAGTCCCTCTAATTGCCTTTTTGCGAGGTTTTTGATCCGGTTAGAGCGGGAAGCACGGCTATATATAGAACCGCATTTTGTCCCTCTGAATTGTCGAGTCTTGGTTGTTAGACGAATCGCTGTCCGTCAACTTTATCCTGGAGTCTACGTGAAGCTGTGTGGAAGTGACTAGGAGTTACTCGTTTGTTTGGTGCCTTGCTGGTATACGAAGTATCTCTCGCTGTATGCGGAACCATCCTTCCCAAGCTGAGAAGTTTTAACCATTGGAGTGTGTTATATGGGAACGTCGCCTTTTGTGCGGATCTAGTACGTAGATTACTGTTGGATTCACGGTTAAGCCCGCTCAAGATCTTAGGGTGAGTCTCTGGTTCGTTTATTACTTTGAGAATTGGTTCCTTATTGCGAGGAATATTTTTAGGCTTCTTCTTCTTCTTCGTCGTCTGGGCATCGTCGGATATATTCTTCGTCTTTGGATATTGGTTCTACGTCTATTCATCGTCGGATATTTATTCATCGCTGGATATTTATTCGTCGTCTGGACCTCCTGGATATTTACTCTACGTCTGGTGGCGTTTATCCTTTTCTGTGGTGTCTTCGTCTGGGGACGTTTTCGTCTTTGGATCGGAGGACAACCCTTTCGATCAGAGGACCAGTTTCGTGGAGTAGAGCGTCGGAAGCTGCGGAGAGTTTGCCTTGCTAGGACTGCGGGTGTCTTCGTGGAACGGGGACATTCCTTCGCTGCCGAGGTCAAGGTTTGACTTATATTTATATCTCCACCGGGCCCTCGCCCTTGACGCAGTGCTGCCGGAAGTTTATTCGTGTCGTAATTAGTTGTATTTTCTTTCATTGTATAATTTACTTTGGGTGAGCCGTTCACCATTATCGTATCTTTGTCCGGAAGGTTTCTAACCTCACCTACCCCAACAAACAGCTGTTGCGGTGGACCGTTGTTGTGCGTTGATGCAACGGTAGCTAGCTTCCCTCAACCTCGTTAATAATTTTTTTTATTTGATTTAAATTTCAATTGTACAGATTGATTTAATTTGATTGGTTTAATTTAATTTAATTTAATTTAATTTACTTAGATAAGTGTATCTTATCTTTGCCGTTTTCTAAATTTACTTGGTTGTTTATATTGGATAAACGTTGAGGTTAGGTTAGTCGGGTGAAGGTGTACCGGCAAAGTGTTTCTGTAAGGTTTGAGAATTTTAATTTACAATTTAATTTTGAATTTGAATTGTCCTGGTCATTTGGGACAATAATTTATTTAATATTGCCTTATTTTAATTTATTAATTTCATCCATTTTGACACTATTGTTAATCAAATTTCCAACGCTTTTCGGTCGGATTGATTTAATTTAATTCCACGTCTGGGGAATATTATCCCAGATACTGCGGTGAATTTCGTGCTTGGCCAAGAACGTGTTCGTCGGTTGTCGCATTTATCTTTCGGGTTTTTTTGTTTTTCAGGTTAATTATCGGCACTAACGTTGCCGAAGCGTTGCTATGTGATATTTTGGTGTATTTGATCAATTGTATTATTGTGACTCGTTCAGGTGTGGATTACTTGAACGGTGGTCGACCTTGCTGGTCAGTAGATATCTTCCCCAGCTACCGCTGTAATTTGGTGTACTTTTTTTTACTTTTATTTGTCTGTGGGCATTTAATAAACTTGATTTTCCGGCAACTTTGGTTCTCTTCTTGTCCCTGTGTGGCATCATTTCTCTTTCAGCCAGCTTTCACAATCAAGCGATAGTCCACGGCGGGGTTGAGATTGTGTGGCGCCCATTTCGGAACACCTTGCGTTTGGATGTCGTTTATCCCCACGCCCTCTCCCAGAGTTAGTTGGTGCAACCCCAAGGACTGCATGAGCGCACAGGTAGAGCTCAAGGTTCCGGAACTTGTTGTTAAAATATTTTATAGCTTTCATTGGGAATAGAAAGTCAAGGTGTTTCAAACGTCATACGATGCCCTTGTTAAACCTCCTCTATTTTTGCTATTCAATAGGAGGAGGCATGAATCGTCTTGATAAGTTGTTGAAACGTCCTCTAATGATGAAATACATGTTGGGCATTTTAATCTCTTTTTGGCCATTTTGAGCACAAAGCCTGAAATATATGCCACTATATTTTCTGTTAAAACTGTGAGTTGTGGCAGGGTAGGTATTAACTCTTCATCGTTGCTAATATCAGAACCCATATTTTCTAATAATTGATATATCATCAATTCCAATGTCGCAGGTGCTTTTTTTGCCAGTTGTAATAATCAATATGCTTGTACTCTCTCGACTGAGGCAATTTCCATTGCTTGTTCGGACTTCATGATGACCTAACAAACTACGGTAGGTGGAATGGAACTGATACGCGGTTGGGTTGTTATTCCAACCATTTCGGGACCTAGAAAATATTTACTAGTAATATTCATATATATATCCTATGGTGGAAGTATTTGACCACTTGTTGGCGAACAAAAGAACCAAATTATATCCCGGAAGGTTCAGAGCGGTGAAACAAAAACAGTTAATCCATTTCGACGTTTCGGGTTTTATTGTAATCCCTTAATCATGAACAAGATTCTACAAAAGCAATCATTATACAAAGATACTTAAAATGTACTCTCACTTACATGTTTTCTTATGAAGCTAGCAATTATAAAGTCCAGACTGCACTTAACCTCAAACATCCGATATGGCAGACAATGGTGTAATAATTATATAAAAGGCAACACATAGTAAATCAACATAAATTGACTAGTTAGCGGTTAAAATTGACAATTACAAACTTTACTACACTCTAAAACCACGTGTTGATGTGGGTACACCATTTTTATTCTAACCTAGTCGGCGGTCGGTAACAAAGGCAGTGACATCAGTAAATGCGGGAAGCGCGAAATATTTGAATTCAAAATGACAAAGGTAACTGCGTGAGGCGCGAATTAATTGAAATTTAAACTGACAAAGGTAACTGCGTGAGGCGCAAATTATTTGAATTTAAATTTTGAAAGTTAGGATTAGTTTTATATAACTCTATCAAATTTGCATATACGTTACTAATACCTGCCACGTCGGTCGGTACGGTGGTTAACCGTATTTTCACTAGCTCTGATATAAAACATTTCAAGGAACGTTCTCCAATGGAGACACTTCTCGACAGCCAAGATCTTAGTTCCTTGGAAGTCGAACGCATGGCCCTCATGTAAGGTATGAGACGCCAAAGCACAAACATCTCTATTTATGCGAATGTCATTCCGGTGCTGATCCAATCTGCAAGAGACCCATTGTTTTGTCTGACCAATGTAATGCTTAAGGCAATCGTTGCATTGTACATCGTACACTACGTTACTTCTCTTAAGTTGAGGTGTTTTAGATTTTAATTGTGTGTACAATTGACCCATTGACATTGGTTGGTAGCAGCCCAACTTGACTATAGGAGAATCAAACACCTTCTTAATTTTATCCGTTAAGCCCTCTATATTGGGGAAACTAAAATATTTAACGTTAAGGTCTTGAATGACAATGTTGGGTTCTCCCGAAGAATTGGAAGCTGCCGAAACGACAGGTGCAGAGAAAAGGACAGATCTGACCAGTCGAGGAGGATAACCGTTATTAATAAATATATCTGAAAGTCTATTTAAATTAAAGTTCAATTTAGAATTATGACAAATTTTTGTAACTCTACTTTTCATACATTTAATCAGGCTGAGTTTCTGGTAGAACGAATGGGCGGAATTGAAATTTAGAAATCTTCCAGAGAAGGTAGGTTTTGTGTACCAATCAAACGAAACAAAGTTGTCCAAACCCCTTATCACCTTCGTGTCCAGGAAAGGTACTGATCTATTCACTTCATCTTCCAATGTGAATTGGAGACGTGGGTGGAAGTTATTGAAAGTGCTAAGGAGGATGTCTCCCATGTCACGTGGGTATGAGATTAACAGGTCATCTACATATTTTTTTTATGAAAGGGACGTTAAACGGGAGTTGGGGGAGGACCTGATCCAATAAGTCATCAAGGACTAATTGGGCCAGGATTGGAGATAGGGGACTGCCCATAGGAGAGCCATAAAGTTGTTTATAAAATTTTTTCTTCATAAGCAAAATAACAATTATTATATATAAATTGGAGAGATTCTTTTAATTCATCTTTTTGAAAGGTACTATTTTCCTCAATCAGGGTCCAGTGTTTATCTATGGATTCTAAAAGACTACGTCTAGTGAAGCTAGAACATAGTCTTCGGGTATCTGAAACTCTTGGAATTCCTCTACAAATTGGAACACATTTTTTATGGTGTACGTAGTTCTATCTCTCAACGTTACTGTAAGTGTTTGTGAGATATATTTGGCTAGTTTATAATCTGCCGAGCCCACTGATGAGACTATCGGTCTCACAGGGTTGCCTTCTTTATGGATTTTACCACTACAAAGAAACACCAATAATTTAATAAAAACTTTAATTAAGAAAAAATGCATAACCCCACAGATAGGCAACACACTTACCACCCATAACTCTATCCTCCCTAAACTGTATTGCCTGCCTAAAATCCATAAAGAAGGCAACCCTGTGAGACCGATAGTCTCATCAGTGGGCTCGGCAGATTATAAACTAGCCAAATATATCTCACAAACACTTACAGTAATAATAATAATAATAATATTAATATATTTATTTGCCGTAAGATCTCAAAGAGACATGGACAATAGTCATAGAGAATACAAAATATAACAAAAAAAATTCAAAATCTTAAACTCTAACAATACTCGTTAAAGATTATATCATTCATCCCATTCATATAATCACGGCGCAATACTGCTGAAGGCGATTACACAAAACCTTCAGAATTAGGCGACTCGCGGAGCATTTACAAATTCATCAACTGAATAGTAAGAGTGGGCAAGTAGATGGCTCTTTACCCGCGCTCTAAACAACTTAAAGCTGGTTTCGTCCAGTATTCGAGAGGGCAAGGCATTGTAGGCTCTTATCATCATATATTGTGGGCCCTTCTCAAATACCGACGAGGTATGACGAGGCACCGCAAGGCGTGAGGCGTTACGGGTATGCATAGACCGTGATATCTCACCGTTGCTATCGAACGAGTGCAAATGTTGTTTACAATATGTAACCAGGTGATAAATATACAGGGATGGAAGTGTTAAAATACCCAATGACTTGAAAAGCGGTCTGCATGGTTCTCTGTAGCCCTTGTGCATCATACACCGCATGAACCTTTTCTGTAGTCGAAACAGCATGGCTAGTTGGGACGAGGACCCCCACAAAATAATTCCATAGGTCAAAATCGACTCTACGCAAGCGAAGTAGTAATTTCTCAGAACACTTAATTCCACAACACTCCTGAGTTTGAGCACGGCGTAGTAAATACGGGACAACTTCGAATGAGTGTAAGATATGTGTTTGTCCCACCGCAAATCCTTCTGTAGAAGAACCCCCAAAAACTTAACGGAGTCACTCAATGGTACAGACGCATAGGGAGCTCTGACGAGAACCGACCGACTAGGAACATCCATTGAAAACTGGACAAGGGCCGTTTTATCAGAATTCAGAATCATACGATTTGATCTGCACCATCGATTCATCCTCTCCACCGCCTCGGTAGCAAGTGACGAGACACCACTCATCTGCGGATGGTGAACGACGAGTGTAGTATCGTCGGCAAATTGACAGATCTCCAGTATTGAGATGCTCACACAAATCGTTGGTGTAAACCAGAAACAGTAAAGGGCCCAAAATTGAGCCTTGTGGGACACCCGCCCTCAGAACGCAAGAAGCTGAGTTCCAAGTACCATTCACGCATACCGTCTGCTGTCTGTTCTCCAGGTACGACCGCAAAAGATCCAACGCAATGCCTCTCACTCCGGAAGACCGCAACTTAGCCAACAGAATGGCGTGATTCACAGTGTCGAACGCCCTGGAGAGATCAAAGTACACTGTCACCACGCAATGACGCTGGTCCAGATAGGACAGGGTTCTGGACATGGCCTGAAAAAGCGCCCGCCCACAGGAAGACCCGGGCAAAAATCCAAACTGGGTTGCCGATATTATGCCGTGCTGCGAGAAAAACGAGTGTAATCTATCATATAAAATTCTCTCAAATACTTTTGAGAACGCAGGCAAAATAGAAATTGGACGATAGTTATCCAAGTCAGTCTTTGAACCCTTTTTATGCACGGGAAGCACAACAGCTGGTTTCAGCTTGTCCCGAAAAATACCTTCAGTGAACATAAGGTTAACTAGGTAGGTAAGAGTTGGAATCACCAACTCTCCCGCAATCTTCATAATATATGTTGGCACCCCGTCTCTGCCACTCGAAAACTTGGCCTGTATAGAAGAAAGTACCCCTCTGATCTCATCGCACGTAGCCGGATACAGGAAAATAGAGGACGCCACACCAACACCCAACGGAATCTCCGTTCCGCCATCATCAGGCCCAGGAGAGCAAAAAAACTTCTCATGAAACATATCCGCCAGCATCCGAGGATCGTCCACGCAAGCACCGTTATCACCCTTGCGCAGACGAATTTCACTGGTACCGCGGCCCCCGGAAGTCACCCCCTTAATAATGTTCCAAGCTGTCTTTGACTTATTATTCGAGAAGAGCATCCTAGAATTATTATGCAGACGCTTTGCATTCCTCACCGCATCCCTGAGCTCATGCCTCATCAAACGATACTCAGCCCACAAAGCGGGTTGATTTAGTTGTTTACAAAGAACAAACTTGTTTTTTAGTTCAACGGACATGGAACGTATGTGTTCATTGTACCACTCATATTTTATACATTGTTGAGAGATCTTCCTGGTTAACGGGAAGTTTTTTTCAAAGTAGTATGTAAAGGTGTTATGAAAAGCATCATACTTGTCATTGACATCACCCGCCACTCAGCACATCACCCCAATCCCGAGACAAATCAGCAACAAACGAGTCCATATTGCAGCCACTGAACAGCCGTCTATACTCTGGATCAACCGAAACTGGCACAAATACCTTAACGCTGCACATCAGAGCAACATGGTCAGACAGACTCGGGACCCTAACTTCAAAATTTAAATTTAAATAATTTGCGCCTCACGCAGTTACCTTTGTCAGTTTAAATTTCAATTAATTCGCGCCTCACGCAGTTACCTTTGTCATTTTGAATTCAAATATTTCGCGCTTCCCGCATTTACTGATGTCACTGCCTTTGTTACCGACCGCCGACTAGGTTAGAATAAAAATGGTGTACCCACATCAACACGTGGTTTTAGAGTGTAGTAAAGTTTGTAATTGTCAATTTTAACCGCTAACTAGTCAATTTATGTTGATTTACTATGTGTTGACATGGTAAAAGAGGTGGAATGTCGCCTTTTATATAATTATTACACCATTGTCTGCCATATCGGATGTTTGAGGTTAAGTGCAGTCTGGACTTTATAATTGCTAGCTTCATAAGAAAACATGTAAGTGAGAGTACATTTTAAGTATCTTTGTATAATGATTGCTTTTGTAGAATCTTGTTCATGATTAAGGGATTACAATAAAACCCGAAACGTCGAAATTAACTGTTTTTGTTTCACCGCTCTGACCCTTCCGGGATATAATATTCATATATATATATATATATATATATATATATATATATATATCGGAAAACTTAGTGGGAATTCAGTCAAAAAACGTTTTTTCTTTTTTATATTTTTTATTCCATATACCAATATTTCGGACTAATTTTAGTCCTTCCTCAGGGTTCGGAGAAACTTAGATAATAAATGTAAAAATTATGAGAGATGTCATAAGTTTTCCGATATAATAACAACATACAGTCATTAAATTATCAAATTATATATATATATATATATATATATATATATATATATATATATATATATATATATATATATATATATATATATATATATATATATATTGTAACATGGTACGGAGGGCCGAGTTTATCGTGTACTAGTAATCAAATTATGTTACCTTACACAGCAGAAGAATAACTCTAGGTGATCTTGACTTAGTTTATAAGTCAGCAGATACTGCAATGGTGATTCTTCTGGTGATACGTATCTCAAATATATTCCTATTGCAGATTTCATGGATATTATAAAACCCAAAAATCCTGTCTTCTTTTTTGATGTAACCAAGCACTTCCCATCTTTGCTTTTGCAATTTTGTAAAAACTCAATTGCTACCATGAAAATTGGTCTCCAAAAGTTTTCATTTTCTTTTTCATCGGACATTTACACCCTCTTCCATATTGACTTCGGGAATTTAATAGATCAAAAATTTTATCTATTAATCGAATAAATTCTATCGTTGGGCCCGCATTCACAAAATCTGGATGCTTGATGTCCGTTCTTAAGAATTCCAGTGCATCTGCGACACTGTTGCTTAATGTTTGGGCAGCAAGATTAACCTACAAAAAAAGATAGTAAGGAACTCCTAAGAACAAAAATATTTTTTGTTGACACTGTAAACGTGCAACACTGCAACGTATATGAAAAACATCAAATTCAGCAATAAATTTGTATCTCTAATCATTAATTCCACCCTAAAAATGTGAGCTTTTACTGTCAGTTGATTGTCAGTCTTCAAATAATATCGTTTAGTATTTGCATTTTGTCTTACGATTGTGGAGAAAATCATGCTTAGCATGATTTTCATGAGAAAATTTTATCTCTCGAACACAAGGGTCGAGAGGAAATGTCACATTTTACTCACTTGTTCTAAAAATTGTTAATATTTACCTTTCTTTTGTTTGGCTCATTGAATATGTCCTTTTTCAGTTTGTTTCCAAATCGATTTTTTTCATCATTTTGTATGTTGTGCAATTTAATTAAGTAATTAAAATCCAAAATGTTATTATTTGGGTCCCTAAGAATCCCCTCGCTGCCCCAAGCATTTCGGACAAGTTTTAGCATATGACATGCGTCGAGTATAATGAACACCTTTGTTCCATCTGCAGGATGTGCAAAATAGGGTACAATATTGTGACGATCTTAACAGCCGCGAAGGCGCCAGAAGTTCTGGGTTGTTCGAGAGGCATCTCATTCCGGAGAATTCCATCGAGGCAGCGAGCGCGAGTAACGTCACCACTCTAGGCAAGGACGGAAGACACTGGAGCATTCCCGCACGGATCGATACGGGTATATAAGAGAAGGCCGTCGCCCGCTGAGCCAATATTATTCAGAGTGCAGTCGGAGCGCGGGCGCGATTATCGATCGACATAAATAGTTCGAAATAAATACAGTGAAGATAAATTTATAGTAGCTTTAAGTGACAGTTAGTTTTTAGTGTTCGTGTTTTAATAATTAGGTAATAAGACTGTAATAGTGTTAAATAAATTAAGTGACTATTTTAATATACCGAGTGTTTTAATTCACACCTTAACGAACGAAAAACGCTACATTGGTGTCAGGTGTCGGGTGTGAATTGGACATTAGTGAAAATAAAATTAAAGTGAATTAAATCAGACTTTTAACGTGCGTGAAAATGGCGAAACTAGCGGACTTAAAAGTTAGTGAGCTGAAAAAGGAGCTGGAGGAAAGGGACTGCGATACGATGGGGAAGAAAGCGGACTTGCAGGAGCGGCTTCGTAAAGCATTAATTGAAGAAGGCAATGACCCGGACAACTTTGTTTTTGCTAGTGCAAGTGATATCGGCCAAATGCTGCAATGTTTGGAGGCCAATCAGGCCAAGTTGCTAGAAAATTCCGCCGACCTGGAGACTAAACTCCTAGAAAATTCCACCGACCTGGCTAAAGTGTTGGAAAATTCCGCCGACCTAGAGGCTAAATTGCTAGAAAATTCCGCCGACCTAGCTAAAGTGCTAGAAAATTCCACCGACCTGGAGGCTAAATTGCTAGAAAATTCCGCCAACCTGGAGGCTAAAGTTTGCGAGCTTGGGGAGAAGCTAGAAGAGAATTCTGCCAAGTTGAAAGAAGAGATGTTAGAAAACAATGCCAACCTAAAAAGGGAATTACACGAAGAAATTTTAAAAAAATCTTCTACACTGGAAGAGCGAATTCTTTTGATTTTGGAAGGCAAGATCCAGGAAGTTCAGAACAAAATCACAACGTTGGACGTTAACACCTTCCAGGAATTGCCCCATCAACCTTCAGCAACGGACAACAAGAGCAAAGTTAGTGGCAATCAGGATTCCGTTGGGCTGATGCGCCTCAAACCACCGCAATTTGATGGTTCAACGTCGTGGAATGTGTATCAGCGTCAGTTTGAAGCGGCTGCAAAAGCTAACGGTTGGTCATCCAGGGAGAAGGCGACCGCCCTTACGTTGGCCTTGAGAGGAGATGCTGCTGCTATCTTGCAAAGAATGTCCCCGGAAGAGCAAGAAGTCTACGACCACCTGGTGAGACACTTGGAGACGCGTTATGGCCAGTCACACCTGGAACATGTCTACCACACTCAGCTAAAAAATCGGTGCCAGAAGTCAGGGGAGCCCTTACAGGAATTTGAGGCAGATATTGCACGTCTGGTTCGACTGGCATATCCAGATGCCCAAGAAAAGATCATGGAACGTTTGGCGGTTCAAGCATTCCTGGACGGACTCCGTGATGGTGAAATGAAGCAAGCCTTACTACTAGCACATCCACCTAAGCTAGTTGATGCACTAACACGGGCCCTTGAATTCGAAGCTGCCAAGAACACGAACAAAGGTCAAGCTCGTGTCCGACAAGTGATTCCAGGAGAGGACGACTTCGAAGAGTCAGTCAAACGGATCGTCAGGGAGATCAATAGAGAACGTAGCCGCCAGGACCGGAAGTTGGAGTGTTGGAAATGTGGCAAGGCAGGCCACATAAGAAGACGCTGTCCAGAAGGCGTCAGTCCCACTTCCACCAATCCGGAAAACTAAAAAAGGTCGATGCGAGGGGGCAAACGTCGACCTGTATTCAGCAAGCCCCAGCAAATACCGCCCAGGTCTCCTCACTGCAACACCATGCCAACAGTGTTTTCGTCGACGCGTGTGTGGATGGAACCCTTCGCACTGTGCTGCTGGATACAGGTGCGACGAAGACAATCATAAGGCCCGACGTAATAAAACCTGCAGCTAAGGTTCGGCAATCAAAATGGCGTCTACGAACAGCAACGGGAGATCAAGCAAAAGTGCATGGTGAAACAAGCGTCATGTTTACCATCGGGAAAGCCACGTTTGACCATCCTGTGATAGTGGCTGAGATTGAGGACGAGGTGATCATCGGGACGGACATAATGGACATCAAGGGTTTCGAGCTAAGCTTTAGGCAAGGAGTTTTGCGGGTAGATGAAGAGGAAGTTGTTTTACATCGAGAAAAGAATTTAAGCGTCAAGGTCCTACTCCCGGAGGAGACAATGATACCAGAACGGAGCGAGATAGTCTTGGACGGCTGCATTGATGGCAAGACCACAGATGGTGAGATAATCATGTTCGAACCCGTAATGCATGACGAGGCTGTTGGCCGAGGAATAGCGGTCGGAAAGGCCCTTGTGCGGGCTGGCAGGAGTATTCCTGTGAGGATAATGAACGTCAATCATTATCCTGTGTTATTAAAGGAGGGCACGGAGTTAGGACACTGCTCTGGAGTTTCAGCGATACTGCGGCAGGTTGCGGCTGTGGAAACCAGCCGGGAAGCCATTCCAAAAGAATTAGAAGTGCTGGTATCGTCGTCAGGCACCGGTCTAAGGCCAGACCAAAGAAAGAGGCTGAGACATTTGGTCCATAAGTATCGAGATATTTTTGATACTGGGAAGAAAGGGAGGACAAATATAATCCAGCATAAAATCAATACGGAAAATGCTCGTCCCATTCGGCAGACAGCTAGAAGGCTACCGCTGGCTAAGAGAGAGGAGGCTGACAAGATTATTGAGAGTATGGTCGAGGAAGGAATCATAGAACCATCCAGCAGTCCATGGTCTTCACCGGTGGTACTGGTAAAGAAGAAAGACGGCTCGACCAGATTCTGCGTTGACTACCGGCTGCTTAATAATGTGACCAAAAAGGACAGCTATCCTCTTCCTCGCATCGATGACACTTTGGACACCCTGGCCGGATCGAAGATCTTTTCCACGCTGGATTTGAAGAGCGGGTACTGGCAAGTTGAATTGGCCCCCGAAGATAGAGAAAAGACAGCTTTCACGGTGGGTGCTGGATTATGGCAATTTAACGTGATGCCATTTGGACTGTGCAATGCTCCTGCTACTTTCGAAAGACTGATGGAAACGATTTTAAGAGGACTGTCCTGGAAGACATGTCTGGTCTATCTTGACGACATTATTGTAGTAGGAAAATCGTTTGAAGACCACATGCGAAACCTAGAAGAAGTGTTCCTAAGGCTACGAGGTTCAGCACTGAAGTTGAGCCCAAAGAAATGTCATCTGTTTCAAAGAGCTGTGCAGTACCTGGGTCACGTTGTTTCCAGTCAAGGAGTGGCGGTTGACAAGGCAAAGATCCAGACTGTCAAAGATTGGCCAGTTCCCAATGACAAACATGAGCTGCGCAGCTTCTTGGGATTATGCACATACTACCGACGCTATGTGAATGGATTTGCCAACATCGCAAAACCATTAACCAGGCTCACCGAAGGAGAACGAAAATTCCAATGGTCCCAGGAATGTCAAGAAGCCTTCGATCACCTAAAAGGGGCTCTGATTAGCGCACCTATCTTGAGCTATCCCCTACCTGAAGGAAAATTTGTACTGGACACCGACGCTAGCAATGTGGGCATAGGAGCCGTGCTGTCCCAAATTCAGGATGGGCAAGAAGAAAAAGTCATAGGCTATTTTAGTAAAACGTTGTCCAAGCCAGAGCGTAACTACTGCGTCACCCGCCGAGAGTTGCTAGCTGTTGTGAAAGCGATGGAGCACTTTTACAAATACCTCTACGGAAGGAAGTTCCTGCTACGAACAGACCATGCAGCTTTAAAATGGCTCCTTCAGTTTAAAAATCCAGAGGGACAAGTGGCAAGATGGATAGAGAGGCTACAGGAGTTTGACTTCGACACAGAGCACCGAGCAGGGAGAATCCATGGAAATGCAGATGCCCTATCAAGAAGACCCTGTCCACAGGACTGCAAGCATTGCCAGCGGGCAGAGAAAACAGACGCTGATTTGTTACGAACTACCATAGTCGACGATACTTGGCAAAATAGAGATCTTATAAAAGAACAAGAGGAAGATCCCGATATCCAGATAGTCCTAAACTGGATGAAAGAAGAGAAGAAGCCAACCTGGGGAGAAGTTGCCAAGTATCCTCCTAACATCAAGTCGTATTGGGCACAATGGGACTCCCTAATTCTGGAAGATGGACTCCTGCGGCGGAAAATAATTGACTATGACGGCAAAGAGGAAAGAAGGCAAATTGTTGTGCCCAAATGTCGGATTGCGGAATTGCTAGAAGAACTCCATGTTGGTGTGTCAGGAGGACATCTCGGAGTGACAAAGACGCTGGGAAGGGTGAGGGAAAGATTTTACTGGGTCAATAGCAAGGAAGACGTAAGGGACTGGTGCAGAAAATGCGTTGTATGTGCGGCAAGTAATGGGCCGCAGAGAAAGCAGAAGGCTTTGATGCGCCAGTACGACGTGGGAAGTCCCTTTGAAAGGATTGCTATTGACGTAGCCGGCCCGTTTCCCGAATCCGAAGCAGGAAATAAGTACATCGTGGTCGTGATGGACTACTTCAGCAAATGGGTTGAGGCATACGCTCTGCCAAACCAGGAAGCCTCAACAATTGCCGACGCCTTGGTGAAAGAATGGATTTGCCGATTTGGCGTACCTTTGGAGCTACATTCGGACCAAGGGCGAAATTTTGAATCCAGTTTGTTCCAGAACATCTGTAAGACGCTCGGAATCAAGAAAACAAGAACTACTGCGTTACACCCGCAGTCAGATGGAATGGTGGAGCGCATGAATAGAACCATTAATCGGTATTTGGCCAAAGTGGTCTCCGACCATCAAAGAGACTGGGATGGCTTTCTTCATTTGTTCCTCCTGGCTTATCGATCGGCCATCCACGAAAGCACGGGAGAGTCTCCGGCTCGGATAATTATGGGAAGAGAACTCCGTCTCCCATGCGATCTGAAGTTTGGTTGCCCGCCAGGAACTGATGTCGCCGGGGAGGACTACGTCAGTGAACTGCGAAGAAGAATGGATGCCATTCATAGCCAAGTTCGCATTTCCATTCAAGATGCCAGTAATCGGATGAAGGACGCATACGATGTGAATGCCAAGGACCACAGGTACAATGCCGGTGATATGGTTTGGCTTTACGACCCTAAGAGACGAAAGGGACTGTCACCAAAACTTCAAACATCCTGGGATGGACCATACAAAGTTCTGGAAGCTATCAACGACGTCCTTTACCGGATACAAAAGCCACCGCGGGGTAAAGCTCGAGTCATTCACTTCAACCGACTGGCTCCTTACTACGGAGACCACGAAGACGCGGAGCTGCGGCGAATCCAACCAGAGCCGGATTTGACATTCGACGAATTCATGGCCCGTCATACTAATGGTCAAAAGAGTCGGTTCGGTGTGACCTGTGAAGTGCAGCGGGACCTGTTTACTGCTCCAGCTGGCTACGCACTGGCACATTGTGTGGCTAAGGACTTGCAAATGTCTAGAGGGATAGCCAAGGTTTTTCGCGGGAAGTTTGGAAATATTCCAGAGCTGCGTCGGTCTAATCCCAGAGTCGGACAAGCACTCAAGGCAACCGACGAAAAGACCGGCAGGAAGATCTTCCACTTGGTTACCAAAGAGACGTCCGGTCAGAAGCCAACCTATAGGGATGTTTGGGATACTTTGTGTTCTCTAAAGGAAGAATTGCTAGCCGAGGACCTGAGAAGTCTGGCCATTCCCAAGCTGGCATGCGGACTCGATGGCTTGGATTGGAGGATGATTCGCAGCATGTTGGAAGCACTCTTCAGGTTGACGGGCGTACAAATTCTGGTGTGCTGTTATAGCCCTCAACGTCGTCCCCTGGAGAGAACCGTGGATTGTTACTTCCACAAGAGGTCTTGCTGCAACAAGGGAGCTTTCTGCCGATATCGACATCCACCATCTTTGGAATCATTTCGGGACGAAACGAGCTTAGGAGGGGGGCAGTGTGACGATCTTAACAGCCGCGAAGGCGCCAGAAGTTCTGGGTTGTTCGAGAGGCATCTCATTCCGGAGAATTCCATCGAGGCAGCGAGCGCGAGTAACGTCACCACTCTAGGCAAGGACGGAAGACACTGGAGCATTCCCGCACGGATCGATACGGGTATATAAGAGAAGGCCGTCGCCCGCTGAGCCAATATTATTCAGAGTGCAGTCGGAGCGCGGGCGCGATTATCGATCGACATAAATAGTTCGAAATAAATACAGTGAAGATAAATTTATAGTAGCTTTAAGTGACAGTTAGTTTTTAGTGTTCGTGTTTTAATAATTAGGTAATAAGACTGTAATAGTGTTAAATAAATTAAGTGACTATTTTAATATACCGAGTGTTTTAATTCACACCTTAACGAACGAAAAACGCTACAATATTATTGATATCTCTTAACTCCGCTCCAAGTTTGTTGGCCATCGTAAAATGAGCACTTGGCCCATCACATGTTATAGATGTGATAGTTACCTCTATCTCATGTAACTTTAATAGAGCTCGTTTCACAATATTTGATTTTTCTTCACCAGTTAAGGACTTTATAAGAAAATAGCCAATTGGTATTTTCCAGTGCCCATTTAATGCTACCACCAAAAGTACCAATGCCTCAGTAGCACAAGACGTATCATCATCATCGACTCCACTACCGCAATCAATATAGCCCCAAACTCTCCCTGCTGTAAAATCGATCTGTTTCTTTATTGCCATCTCATCAAGCATTAAAGAACAAATAGTACGAACACCTCGCTCCTTATTTGATTCTATTTGAAACCTCAGGGCAGGAAATGCCTGTTCGGTAAATCCTGGATCACAATTTATGTTCGTCAGCCAACTCCTGATCACTGGTGGCGAGGGCAATGCTAAATTAAAAGTCTTTCGAACGTAAGCATATGCTTTGCTTGAATAAAATTGTAACGTCATTGCAAAGCGTCTTAGCTCTTCAGGGTACTGTTTTCGAGAAACTTTGCCTTTATTTCCTATCACACGTTTCATCACAGCTAATGGAATGCCAGAGCAACATTTTTCAAGAACATCTGCTACATTTGTGGATACCAACTGTAGTTTCTTCAAGCTTCTAACAATCTGATGTAGGTTGTACACTTTTCTCCTTAGTCTTATCACCTTACGTTTTTCATTTCGTATGTTTTGTCTCATCGCAGTCCTTTCCGTTTTTAGTAAAAGAGCAGTGCGATCTTGTTTCCGCGGTGATTTACTAAATAATAGAATTAAAGGAAATTGAATTTGAATAAATTGAATCAAAGAGAAAAAATTTAAATGCTATAATTACCAGTAGTTATGGAAAGTTCGTAGATGAAGTCTTCTCCTTTTTGGCGATCCTTTTAGTCCTTCACTATCACTCGATGATTCTTGAATCTTTTTCTTTTTTTGTTTGTCCAACTGTCCTCCATTTTTGGCTGAAGAATCCGAACTGCAGAAAATTATTATATGTCATAAATTATAATACGTGTATAATATGTAATATGAATTCCTCCTAATTTTTTATATGTAACATTTTCTCAATATTGTGAAACCATGTAATGTGTGTGTTGTGTATTCTTACCTTGTATCTATTTCTGGACTTTGTTCAGCAACGGATGGCAATTGGTCCAAAATACTTGCAGCTCGTTCAATTTCGCATTTTTTAGAGAAATAAGAACTAAACATTAGAAAATAAAAACAAAATTAATTTTGTAAAATAACTATTTAAAATAAGTATGTACCTAAATAAATAATAAATTTAGTACTTAACTTCATAGACCTGTTCGAGCAGTTGCAAAACCAGTTTACAACCAGCACTCTTGTGAGAAACCAACTAACATTTCATTTGTATTTATACTGAAGTTATCATAGTTATCTGGTCCATCACAAAACCATTGTTTGTAAACTGGTTTTGCGACTGGTCGAACAAACCTAATAAGTACTATAGAAGCTTTAGTCTTTCTGAAAGCTGCATCAAAAATGCAAGTGTAATGATAATATAGATCAGCGTTTCTCAAACTTTTTAACATGGCGACCCAAGTAATTTGTTTGGACCGAAGACGCGACCCAATCATTAAGATTAGGTATTCTTAGAGATCTGTAATTACCGCGGTAATTTACGGAGCACATGTTAATCTTACGGATGATATAACACCGTAATTTACCGACTAGATATTACCGATATATTACCCCATAAGTTTAGTATGGATTCGGTAAATTGCCGCGGTAATTTAACAACTTTGGGTATCTTACTTCAATATTTTCGGAAATAAAAGTGTCGCTTGTTAAACAATAAACCATCGTTATTTTTTTAATTTATTTGTCTATAGCAAAAAATAATAATTCTCTGCGGAACTTATCTCTAGTGGCTTATGGCATTTGTCTTTTGTTATAAACATCGTTGAAAATACACTCCTTGCCGATACCTTGTCGCAAACGGAAGCAATAATTTAACCGATTTTTTGGACAAAATTCGTCATTTGTTCTAAACATTTAACATGAGTTTTGTTTTTTAAATCTTATTTACAATCCTCTGTCTGTTGATCAGCATTTGATCTTCCTCTAAAGTTAAATTATTTGAAGTATCGTCTTTGAAGAGACTTATCTACATATTTCCCAAACAAATATCATCTTTGGATGGAGAATAAATTATAAGTTGTTCTTTCACCTTTAATAAGGAGCCTTTCTATCACCTCTTTGCATAATGTAAGTTTCTTGTTTAGTTATTATTTTGTCCTCCACTATTTGTGTAAATGATGGAAACACATCAAATTTATTTTCGCGTTTGATCTTCTCCGCCCTGAATTCCGTTATTTACAGGCTTCTATTTTATCAATTTTATTATTCAAATTATAGGTTTGTCTGTTAACCGTGCAGAGATCGTCCTTCATAGACGAAAATATATTGGCTAAGTACCCCACCTTAGCGAGCGGCTAATGAGTTTCAAAATATTCAGTGATGACTTCTGGTCACTTAAAAATAATTCAATTTACACTCGAAGTTCGAACAATCGTGTCAAAACTTGTCTTCTTAAAAGCCATCTGATATGTGAATAAGAATAACCCCTGTATATGAGCTGAAGCTATTTTGTTCCTTATTGTTAATGCGCTACTAAGCCCTTGTTCGTCATGTCCGCAGCCCCATCAGAATACATGCCTTTCTTTGTTGGAAAAGAAGAATTGATACCTACTTCTAAATATCTCTACGGATGTTGTTCTGGCTTCCAATTTTAAACAACATAATTCCACATGTACTTGTTTGGCTGTATAGTCAATATATCTGGCGTACACTAATAATATTGCGTCATTTGGAACGTTTGTTGATTCGTCCAGTTGAACTGCATAATTTTAGATTTCTGTGTATTTTCTATTAATTGCAATTTAATATCATAAGACAAGTCTTTTATTCAGCGACTAACCGTATCATTTGACATGGGTATAGAACTAATTTTTATTTAAAATTCCTTGTCAGAAAATTCTCTGCAGATATATTTCATGCAAGGCTTTAACAATGGTTCTCCAAAATATGAGCACTTCAATATTTGATTCAAATTAGACTTACTTGTTCTTAATTTATAGCGTTTTATTCAAAATAAATCGTTGGGTTTAGTTTTTTATTGATTATGAATTGATTCTAAATGTCTCATTAGTTTATTAACAGTTGTCATTAGTAGTTTTATTAATGCGCTGGCCAATAGATTTCCACAGATTACCCACTGTTGTAAATATATTCCATGTTCTCTGTTAAATGTAAATCCGAATGTAATATTTTTCTCGGGATAACTGTAGGTGAAATTAATATAGGACTCTTGTACCATTTTTTGCTACTGGTTAGCTTGTACTGGGCCCTGTAACTTTCACATTATTAGGCTAGTGAATATGATACGTTTCGTTTTTTCGTGCATGTGTGCATATAATAATAATAATAATAATAATAAATGCCTTTATTAACCTCCAAAACACAGTTATAAAAAACAATACTTAAAAAAAAACACATCATTTTAGGAGGCTAATAGGTGCGGGTTAAGGACAATTACTCCTTCTCTTCCACCCGGACCCTTCAACCAATAAACAATAAATATATAAAAAACAGTTAAATAACAAAAAAATATTTGAAATAAGCACGCATAACCCTCGGCTCACCCCAACCGCCGCGCACAAAACAGAAACAAAGACACTAACCCGGAAACTCCAACTGCTCGCTCAACAAGGCTCTCTTATACCTTACACGGAATCCCCTCAAACTACCCCCCAAAACACGATCCTGCAAGGAATTCCAGGTCTGAGCCATGACATACCGGTATGACCTGGTGCGGACAGCCGACATGCAGAGAGGTAACTCCATTATTGACCGATGGCTCAGGTTTAGATGGTGCACATCTGATCTGAAGCGGATTTTTTCGTGGAGGTAACGAGGGGATTTTAAAACAACAACCTTCACAATCATTGCGCCACAGTGCAGCTTTCTCCTGTTTACCATACTAAGCCACCCACTACGGACCAACCATGGGGAAACGTGTGCTCGTCCACGCAGACAGTAAATATAACGAATACAGGCATTTTGTACTCTCTGGATTCGCAACGCATCTGCCCCCACAATGCAGGAACCATACACGGTATCTGCAAAACTAAAATGCGATAACACCAGTGCATCGCAGAGAGTTCGCCTAGTGCCAATATTGAGCCAGCGCTGGTATCCATATAGCATTCTCAAGTTCATATATGCCAATTGAATCTTCTTGGAGATGTGCGTCCGGAAACGGAGATCGCGATCAAGATAAACCCCCAGGCTCTTCACGACCTCAACCAAAGGAATCACTTTTCCGTCAACACGCAAGTCAACAGCAATCCCATCGCATAACCTTTGGCGACCAACAAGCAGCGCACACGATTTTTCAGGGTTAATAGTCAGTGAATGCGCTCGCATGCACCAGCCGTGTCACGGGGCGGAAACGACATGAATAGTTGGCAATCGTCCGCATAAAAATGGCATTTACCATAGCGAACAGCCTCACCCAGCTTTATACTGTACAGAACATACAAAAGGGGACCACAAATACTACCCTGTACAACACCGGACCGCAAAGAACGACAGTGGGACACGCGACCGCCGACCCTCACGGACTGAACCCTACCCGACAGGTAGTGACGGAAAAAGCCAACCGCGTCATCGCTCAAACCCACGAAATGCAAAATAGACAACAGCAACTTATGGTCAACAGTGTCAAATGCCCTGGAATAGTCCAGCAGCACCAGTAGTGACAAATTACCAACATCGGTGGCTTCAAGCAAGTCATCCACAACGTCCAGCAGAACAGTCTCGCAGCTGTGACCCGCACGAAACCCCGACTGCCGCGAAGGCAGAACCCCCACATCATCCAGATAGCCACGCAACTGCGAGTCCACTATCCTCTCGAGGACCTTAGAGAGGGCAGGCAGCACACTAATTGGCCGGAGATCGCTAAAAGACTTCGGAATCTTAACCTTAAGTACAGGAGTCACAACAGCCTCTCGCCAGCATGCCGGAAAAACACACTCACTCAGGCACACGCAATGAGATGGACCAGTATAGGGAGAACAGTTGGACAACACAGTTTTATAAATTGGATGCTTAATCCGTCCAAACCCACTGCCCTGGAACGTATACTATCCAGTGCGTTCAGCACTTCCTCGTCACTTGCGGCCCGAAAATCAAATCTTTCCATCCCGTTCATCGCAGTATGAGAGGAGTAATAATCACATAAATTCTGGTCAGGAGCGATCGCCGCAACGCAATCCACAAAGTGGTCATCGAGAGCATTTACCTCAGAAAAATCCTGCGGCAGAGGGCCCGACCCGACCGATCCCCTCATGCGCTGAAAAGACTTCCAGAGTTGAGAAGAGTCCGCCCCAGAAAACTCAGATATATAATAATCCCGCTTTGCGGCAACGATTGCTGAATTGACTGCATTACGTAACCGAACGTAACCCTCTCTGTCTCCGATACTCCTCGTTTTATTAAACTTTTTCAGAGCTCTGTCTCGCAGAATCATCATATCGCGGACGGCAGGCGTTAACCATGGTGACCGGGGGCGCGTTATCTTTACCTCTCGCTCAGGAACATGCCTGTCAAACCGCCGAAACATGATAGAGTTAAAATACTGAACCTTAGCATCAATTCCATCAATGTATACTATATCATACCAAGGGAGACTTTCAAGATCTGTCCTAAAGTCCTTTTTTTTTTTTTTTTGGCTGCGTTTGGCTGCGTCAAACCCCACATCCGCCCTAACAACACGCACAGCAAAACACACCGACGCTAGCTTTGATGTCAGTTCCATCACATGGGCGGTCCAACCCAGGTCGGAACCCAAAGTAACACCGAGAAATCTAGCCGCGTTAACCCTGTCGATCGACTCATCCCCAACCTGGAGCCTCAGACTCTAAAGGTTGTTATCTAGATTGAGACAAAGCTTATTGGCGTCAAACCATGATTTAATTTTAGTCAAATCGGAATTTATGTCAGCCTCAAGATTTTCCGCTCCAACCCCAGCCCATGTAAACGTCGTGTCGTCTGCAAAAAGAGTAACGGTGGCCTTCAGGTCCACCATCGCCAGGTCATTAATGTACAATAAGAACAACTGAGGACCCAGGATGGAACCCTGTGGCACACCACATTGAACCCGACCCACACCAGACCTAACGACAACATCACCAGCACTCAAAGAAACCAACTGAGTGCGTCCAGTCAGATACGACCGCATCCAGTCACCAATCAAACCCCTGAAACCGTACATCTCCAATTTGTCGAGCAATATATCGTGACAGACACAATCGAACGCCTTTGCCAGATCACAAAAAACTGTCGCCACTAAGAGGCCTCCATTTACATTTTCGTAAATATTACGCAATGATCTTGTAATCACATCAGACGTGCTGGTGCCCGACCTAAATCCAAACTGTGAAGCAGACAATAAGTTATGGGTCCCAATAAAATCATTTACTCTTTTTCGCATGATATGTTCGATGACCTTTGAGAGAGTCGGCAAAAGAGAGATAGGTCGCTAATCATCCAGAGCAAATGACCGGCTACCCTTACGAATGGGAACCACACAAGCAGTCTTGAAGCAGTCCGGGAAAATACCCTCAGCGAAAGAACGGTTCACAAGAGCAGCGAAGATCTGCAAGACGTCGTGAGGGAGGGCACGAACGACTCTGAGCGGGACACCATCAATTCCCGAAGAACCTTTATTTTTCATGCATCCCAAAGTGGACCTCATCCAGATCAGTACTACCTATAAAGAATGATACAGGATGACGTCTGAAATCAAATTGTGAGACTTGAGAAACTATTGACTTTGTAAGATTTTCAGCCACTGTACAAAAATGTCTATTTAGCTCATTTGATATAACTATTGGATCATCGATCTTCTGATCCTGCATCTCTAGACGAAAATCACCCCCCGAACGTGTTTCCGATCTTCCGGTTATCCCATTTATGACATGTCACAACTCCTTCGGACCAACGTTTGGACATTATTAGTTTTTTAAGTAGTTTCTTATATTGTTTGCAATAACGTACAAACCAGTCATCGCAAATAAACTTATTTAAATAGAAGAGAGAACGCTTGTTTCTAATTGATGTTTTTATCCCATCAGTAAGCCATGACTTTTTATTGTGTTTTTTTAATTTAACTAGGTGAAATGACAGGTCAAATACGGAGGTCAGTGTATCAGAAAAATGCGTAAACTTTGTGTTCAGGTCCAATGAGGTACAATCCCAATCAACACCCTGACAATGCTCAACAAATCGTCCAAAGTTACGGCCACTGTAAACCCGACAAAGTCTCGAAGCTGTGAGTAGAGGCATACTGTTCCACTCTAACAAAGCCAGAATAGCCTCGTGGTCAGAGAAGTCAGCATGAATGGGGGTTGCCGCTATAAACTCATAGTCTAAATTTGAGCATATATAATCAATTGTAGTACTGGATGATTTGCCAACTCTGGTTGGCTGAGTGACATGCATGTCACGGAATAAATTAGAGTGAGTTATAATATGCATATGTAATCCGTGATAAAGCAGTATCCTTGATTATACCTATATAGATAGCTAACCGAAGCGCCTCCACCAATTTCTGCTCCCTGCATAGTGGCGCACCTAGCGGGAAATATGCGAAGTAATAGTTATCAATGAAACCCGAAATAATATGAATATGCAACCAAACTAGCTCGGGTATTCTGGATGTATTGAAGATACATTTTAATAACATTGAATATGAGAAACTCAAAGTAACTAGACCTTATTTTAAAACATAAAATGCAAGATTTCATTATAGTTTAAACAAACTTCATTTTGAATTACGAAATAAACTACTTACAAAATCAAGTTTAGTTACCTACCAGAATAGTGATATTGTGCTGTATAAAAGGTACGGTAAGCTGAAAAAATAATAACACTACAAATTACAAGCTGAAAAACTTTATTAAATTTAGAAATAATACTACAAATACAAGTACTTTATATTGTTAAAAATATGTTACACCCTCTAATGTGAAAATATACAACAGTAATTTCATAGCTCTTTGTAAACCAACTATATTACATAATAATGCTAAAATCATATCTATTCAACAAAAAAGAACAAATTTGGTTTTCTGTCTATTGCGGCAAAACAGCTATTTTTATTGATTGTCCAATGTGTTTTAATGACTTTTCGTAAGTTTTCAGTTTTTATTCTTGTGCTCGTAAAATGATGTCTGGTCATCTGCAGTATCCATCTAGAGTAAAGTAACCATTAAAAAAAAGGGCATATGTGGCCAGACCAGGCTTTCAATCGATCTCTGGTAGGTCGTCCATGTCTATTATTCTGCCTTCCTTTCTAGAGCACGCTGCAGCATCTTTCCTGCACATTTAAAGTTAAAACAGCTTTGCCAATAAAAAAAGTTCTGGCTTAACCCAGCCCAAAAGGCATTTTTTAAGATTTTGTAGTGGATGAGAAAGCTAATATAAGTTCCCTTAATTAAAATGTATAATGTCACTCGCTCCGACAAAAGGGACCTTATGATGAACCGGCAGAAGGTAAAATCTCAAGCACAATGGACCTTATGACAAATCGTCATAAAGTCCCTTTCTTCGGAGCGGGTCACATA
Organism: Melinopterus prodromus; assembly: GCA_964023965.1. NCBI lineage: Eukaryota > Metazoa > Arthropoda > Insecta > Coleoptera > Scarabaeidae > Melinopterus > Melinopterus prodromus. The sequence continues at coordinate 64,546,704 of OZ030390.1, forward strand.
TGAATTTGGAGATTTATAACAAAAATTGACATGAATAATTACCTTCTTTTCTGCCAGTGTGGCTTGAAAATGAGGAAAGCAGTTATGAATGCCTTGTAGATGTCTTCCTAACCTGTCTGGGGGAGACTAGCTTTTGCTGGCAAAGATAGCATGTTAATAATATTCTCAATAATAGAAATAAATTCTAAACTGATATTCTCCTGTCTAACAAGCTTCCGTAGTGATGAAATTATAATGAATTTTATTTTCGTTGTTACTATCAGATGATGATGGTGGTGTTCTTTTCTTTTGCTTCTCTAATTGTTCTATGCTGGTTCCATATTCCCATAGTCTTCAGTACGAAAATAGTAAGGTTTTGACGTGTTTCCTGTAAATAAAATTCACATAAGAAACATTACCACTATAATTATTTTGCAATAATGTTGCATTAGTTATTTGTTTAGTTTTTTTTTTGTTAAATTATATTATAATATACACGTCGACCCATAATTTGATGGACACACCTTGAACATTCTTGGGACAATATAAGACAATTTAAGGCAATTCCTTTTCATTTCTTTGTTAGACTGCTTTAAAATTTACTTTTCAAGCAATTTTTTTTATATAACAATGTTTCTATACAAATTTTATTCATAATATTGGAACAATTAAATTAGAAAGTTTTTGTAATAGGATTGGATTGGGTCTTGTATTATACCATTAGTGCGCAACGCATGGATGTCATCATGACACTGTCATGACAAAATAGACGGAAACCTTTTCATTGCAGGCAGAAATATTTAGAACAATTGTTTCTGAAAGATAGATTCGTATGTGATATTTTTGTATCCTTACAATTTTTGATAGGAGGAAAAATAAAGGGAATGTGATCATGAAACTTTATTTAGAATTTCATAGATCATAGAACTTGAATTAGATTGTGTAATGATATGAAACAATTTCAAAATTATTACTTTTTAAATCAAATGAATCCTTTACACGGAACAATTTTACATTAGGATAAATAAAAAATATTATTTACAAACAATTTAATTCAATTACACAATTTATTACTTAAAATATATATTCTAAATAATAATCTAACCTCATACTTCCTTTAGAGTTGATTTGTTATAAATCACGACTCTAAGATAGGGTTGAATTCTAACAAGTTATTTAAGAATTTATACTATAAAAATGAAGAATGAAGATTGGAAATAGTTAATACATACAGGTGTGGCTGTATTTTTTTAACTTAAAAAATTACCGCCATCTTGTATTAACTATTTCTAGGGATGTTAAATTACGGTAATTAATTTTTTTCGTAAATTGCCGTTGAAATTAAAATTATCAATTTTAAATAATAAATTAGCACGTAATTAATAATTAAAAATGGTAAATTACGTTGGCGTAAATTACCGAGTAATTAAAAATTCAAAATGGTAAATTACTCTTGTTTAAATTACCGGGTAACTAAAACTTCAAAATGTTAAATTCAGCTTGTTTAAATTACCGGGTAATTAAAAATTCAAAATGTTAAATTACGTTGATTTAAATTTCCGGGTAATTAAAAATGTTCAATTAAACCGATCACTGTAAGTTATGATTACTACTAATGTTAATAAAAATGTTTGGTAAAACCTTAAATACATACTGTTCATGAAAATTTTGTCTTGAAAACCGTCTCATGCAATGACATGCACGGTCATGCATGCATGACAGCACGAATGCTCGTAATGCATGCATGACCGTGGATACGGCCCTATATCGAAAGCAGTTTACTCAAAATGACATCCGCTATAATTTATCGTTTAGCATAAAGGCGGGTTTTCCTAGGAGCAGGCTTTGTACGCAGCGTACAACTCAATTCAAGTTGACAGCTTACTACGCCGCGCGTTTGTGTTTTCCAAACGTGGCGCATCAGCTATTCAGGTGGTCTACTTATAGTTTTGTCAAGGATCTTTGCGTGTTGTCAAAAGTGTTAATCGTCACGTTACGTTGTACGCTGCGTAAAAAACCTGCTCCTAGGAAAACCTGCTCCAAGTCATAGATAACCATATATAATCCATGTATAATCTTATATCCTACGTGTCATCTGTTGCATAATTGAAATATAAGAATTCAAATCAAAATTTGAAAATTTGGCAAAATTTAGATAACTACTAAAAAATGTACTTACAGAAGTTAATAATCCCCCATTCGTCACAATTTTCATCTTTAACATGAATTATAAACATTCATAATGATGGACATGGAGTATCAGGTTCGGCCGGTTCCTTATTTGCTGGATATACTTGCACACAAAAACTGCGAACAACTTCTAATTTTCACTGTAAGCAATATGAATATAAATAACAATAAAAAAATAAATAAATAAATATGAACTTACCTGTAATCGCATTGCAATGTTTGTATTCATAACAAGAAAACTTATTTTCACTTATTTTATAGGTTAGCCTAGCACTCTATTTATATGCCTTGGTTACAAAGGTTAGAGAACGGTTGGTAAACGATGAGAACGCAAGAACGCCCGCCACCGCAAAAATACGCGGGAGTTTCAAAAATCCGTGGTCTCTCGCCGGTCCACTGAGATTCCACCGACCATAATTCAAGTCCGTAAATGAATTTACGACCAGTAAATAGAAAAAGAATGAGAGAGAACGCTCGCTTATGAAAGATAGAGGAAACAAATCTAGTGGATCGATATTCTCAAGGTCACGAATAGACAGGAGAAAACCTCAGATATGTGTTAAGCAGGCTATAGGCAACACATCGTTCGCCGTCAGTTACTATGTCAGTTACTATGGAATGCGATGGAACCCGCCAATTTTAATTTATGAATGAATCTTGCCAAAGGCCCGGCCCTCTGGTGGTAAACGCCCCAACTACCCGATCTTTACTTATCTATGGTATATATATATATATATATAATCAAGGGCAGTATGTTCTTTAATTCTCGTAGTACACCAGATGAGTTCCCAGAATAGTCAATATTAAAATCTCCCGTCAACATAATTTTTTACTAGTGTCAAATTGTGATAGGAGCGAGTCAAGTTTGGCTAAAAATACATAAGCACAACCCCTCTGTGAACGGTACAAACAAAAAACATGACAGTGAATATCAGAAAAATACGCACACGAAAGCTCAACAGTATACTCCTCAATTAAAAAATCATACGAGTTAACATTAACAGCATTTACGTGACTAAGGGCTAAAATAGCGGTTCCACCACGACGATTTACGGTACGACAGAATTATGACACAAGTTCATAATTTTCCAAAACACAGGGATCAGGACACCGTAACAAATGTTCTGACAGGCATATAAACGATGGAAATTTATGGTCCTCTAAGAATAAACTAAGTTCATCCGCCTTATATCCCTGTATATTAAGTACTAGAAATAACGCTACATTCTTTGAAAATCCTTAATAGATACCGACTTATCACTCACGTCGCAAGAGATATCACATACATCACCCGCACCAAGAAGATCACCCACACAATCAGGGCCACGCCGCACCACAGCAACACACGTGCAACACTCGAGCACGCCAGGCTCACCACGACCCACAGAGCTGGCAATTGTAGAATTTCGCCGAGTTTCCAATAAATCCGCCATACGTGATACAAGTCTACGTTTACCTCTCCTCGTCATATGCAGTCCATGACGAGTGAACATGTTCCGATCCATCACCTCATCCACGTCGAAGATAGTCGCTCTGTCCAGGCCAGAAAACTTGTTGTACAAACTACAATTGAACTCGTAAATGAGTTTATTCAGAACATGTCGATCACGCCAAAAGGGTACCGTAGAAATCACCACATTAGTGTGGCTAGATATTTCCTGGAGTTTCAATATCGAACTGTCCGAAACGCGTCCGCCACGCAAGCAGCCATTTACACCTGCGCAAATAATCAGGCAGTCATCCAAGGTCAGATCAGCGCAACTATTGCTGTTAATTACATGATTTAATGTAGCATTGGGCATACAGAATCCAGAGGCAGAATCCAGAGGCTTTCCATCTTTCTGCCTGCTTATATTCTCCCAACATGCTGGAGAGTCCGCGCACGTGACTGTCCCCTAGAAAACCCACCCTCGACCAGGTCCCTTCAGACGCTACAGAGCACCGAGGCCCAACAACCCTATCCAAACCGCATATGCCGAGATCCTCCATTCTGTCCACGCTCGAGCTAACCGACACAGGAGCACAGGCATCCATCTGAACACCAGCGCCGACCAGCCTGACGAAGCCAGTCTGGACTCCACAATTCCTCACGACCTTCACGCCACCAGCAGTCAGGCCAGCAATTGACGCACGCAAATCCTCAACCGTCGCCTGCTTGCTCTCCAACATCATATTCATCCTCTTTAGTTGATCCTTGAGAGCCTCATTCTCTTCTGTCAGCTCAACAATGCGATACTCAGTTGCCGCTAACTTATCCCGCGTCACCGACAAGGGATGCAGCTCGCAAACATCACCGGACTGAACATCTGTGCTAACTATCGTGATATAGCTATTATTTAGCTGCTTATTAGTTTCACGATCACAGCGCATCTGCGAACGCGTAACTCTACCAGGTGCCATCATAAAACTCCAAAGGCAAAAAATTTAAGTATCGAAGATCAAAAAGTTTAGCAACAAATACGAAAAGCAGAGTACGGCCCTGCTGTCAGCAACGTCACGCATCCGAGCCCGACACTTGGACACCAAAGAAGTTGTCAGCGAAAAAAATAAGCCGACTAGTCTTACCGGGTCCTATGCAGCGTGATCCGTCAAACAAAACACGCGATTACGACGCCACAACACAATATCGCAGTCTGCAGAGGCACCAGTAGTGGAGATCTCAAATTTTCCCACAGGATGGTACCAAAATCACCACACAAGCACGACTAACACACAACGAAAAAGAAAGAAACTCCCGCAGCTCAGAAAACGTGTATGATATTCAACTATGTTCTAACTATATTCAACTATGAGGAATTTGGGAGTCATTTTCGACTCAAAGTTGATGTTTGACCAGCACATAGATCCGGTGGTGTCCACAAATTACCGCATGCTGGGGTTCATCTTTCGCGTAACCAGGAATTCCGAACTCATAGACCAATTCTTTCTCTCTATTATGCATAGGTTCATTCCATCTTAAACTATTGTTCACCGGTCTGGAATCCCTGTTACATGGTCTATATTAACAGACTCGAGGGTGTGCAGCGCAGGTTGATAACCACCTTTGCGAATAAAATGCGTCTCAGTGCCTCGCGTTATTCTGAGATATGTAGACACGTCAGACACGTCCCTTCAGGAACGTAGGATATACTCGGACAACCTTTTGATGTTCCGAATATTAAACAAATATCTAGATAGCTCGACTCTGCTGTGTAGAATATCGTTGAGTGTCCCCACTCGTCATCTTAGAGGGCGCGACTGTTTTAGTGTGTAATCTCAAGAACGAACATGCACAGAATAGCGCCGATACTGCGAATGTCGAAGGTCGGTAGTGAGCCTAGATTTTTTCAATTGCCGATGTTCTCCGCGGTGTCAGTGGATAGTTTTTGGGGCGCACTCAGGCGCATTTGTTTTTCTGAGATCATTTAGAGAAGATATCAATTGTAAAGCGTGCACCATCGTTTTCTTTTCATGTTTGTTTTAATAATCCGGAACTGATACCGTCGTGGCTGACTGAAGGTGTTACTGTTTTGATTCCCAAAACGGAGAATACAATGGAAGTATCCCAATATAGACCTATTACTTGTTTAAATTGTAGTTATAAATTATTAACTAAAATTTTAGGTACCAAGATTTATGAACATCTGAAAGAAAATAATGTATTGCCCTCTGAGCAGAAAGGTGTTTTAAAGGACAGTTATGGATCAAAGGAACTGTTAATAATCAACAAGAAGATTGTTGAAAAGATCAAGAAGTCTCGAGGAAACCTATCCATGGCCTGGATTGATTATAAGAAGGCGTACGATAGTATCCCGCATGAATGGATTATAAAAGCCTTGGAGATATATAGGGTAAACCGAAAAATTATTTTTTTGGTAAACTCATGTATGTCTTTATGGTCTACTAAATTATGCTTGCGGGGAGAAGACTCGTGTGTTTTCTCAGAGCCGATTGATATTAATTGTGGCATATTTCAAGGTGATAGTTTATCTCCATTGCTGTTTTGCATAGGCCTGTTTGCATTGTCTAGGGAATTGAACGAGGATAAAGTTGGTGTGCAGTTATTACCTGGCGAAAAGTTAATTGGTCATTCATTTTATATGGATGACTTGAAACTTTATGCTAAAAATGATGTGCAGTTGAAGAGGAGCCTCAGTATTGTTAAACAATTCTCTGATGATATTGGGATGCAATTTGGCTTAGAGAAGTGTGCTAAAATTAGTATTGTCAAAGGCAAAATTGAGAAAACTGACATATGCCTGAATGATCATTCTAGTATTAATGACCTAACAGATAATACTAGATATAAGTATCTGGGAATGGATGAAGCCTTTGGTATTGATGATGAAGGCATGAAGGTGAAGGTTATAGGCGAATACATTAAGCGTGTGAGGAAAATTTTAAAGTCTGGTTGAAATGGAAAGTATAAAATGCAAGCGATAAATGCATATGCAATTCCTATATTTCGATACAGTGTTGGTGTTTTAAACTGGACGAAGAAGGAAATACGCGATTTGGACATTAAAACTAGAAAACAGTTAACATTAAATTTTATGTAAAAGTAAGTGACGCTAACGCAGGTGTAAATCTACACAAATAAAACACAAGTTCTTCCCTGCGTGGTATTTATTTCTGTTGGTTACTAGTTTCGCCTAAGAAGGCATTTTCAAACCATCCAACGCTAAAAGGAGAACAAAAAACAATAGAACAAAGTCATAAGTAAAAACAGTTAATCAACTCACGGTCAATCAGTTAATCTAGACATCAAGACAAAACATTCAAAGCTCCGGGTAAACAATCTCCAAAAACGCAATTCCCGCAGTGCAGAGAACAATCAATTCGAAAAAAGACTAAAAACGAGAAAAACACATCAGTAATGAGACAGCACACAGATAACGCTACTCACAATGCCGTTCGAACACACAATAAAATTAAACAACAAAATCTGCCTCTAGTCCGCGAGAAAATCATGAAACAATACGTAAGCGTGCAACTAGGTTAGAATAGACTAGACAAAATATAATATAAAATGGCGTAGTTAAAAATACGTATAAACGGAAAAATTAGCCCCAAGCGGTAGGCAACCAGGCGTACGGGCGGGAGAATCAGCAAATTCAAAACTTCAAACTTTAAACAACAATATAGGTTTCACAGTTAAACTAGACAAAAAAGAATGTGAAACAAACCAAAGTGAACATGAAAAAACAAAACAAAGCGCTGGTGAAAAGAAATAAAAGAAAACATCAGGAAGCAGTCACATACAAGCCTTAAAGATTGGCTCCTTTCCGAGGTCGACCTGTTCATTAAGTAGTCCCGCATTTTTCATTTTTGCAGCACGCCATATCTGGAAAGCTTCAAGAAGGGTAAGCTTGCGGCCTTTCTCCTGTTTATGCAAGATTTTTATGTTGTTGTTGTACAGCTAAGGTGTCCTGTTTCCAGGAGATGTTGTCCAAAAGCGGATTTGTGCTTTACCTTCCTATGTTCGTTAATTCTTGTGATTATAGCTCTCCCTGTCTCACCGATATAGAAGGCTTGGCAGTCATCACATTGGATTTGGTACACTCCGCTGCATTTTAAGCTATCCTCAGCGTTCTTGACCTTTTTATTGAGTAGGCTGAGAATATTGTTGTTGGTTTTAAATCCGCAGTTAATTTTGTATTTCTAAACCGGAAATACTAGAACAGGCATCGTTGAAAAAGGTAAACTTTCTCCATGTTTCAGTTTCATCTCTATTGGGTCTCGAAAACAAGGGCAAAAGCTTTATCCTTTCCTTCTCAATGATTCTTTGTATGGATTTTTGCGGGTACCCATTCATCTTACCCAGAGCAGCGATAACCATCTCTTCCTGTTCTCGTTCAGCTGCCTTTAATGGAAGGCGAAACATCCTCTGGGCCATGGATCTGAAAGCAGCAAACTTATGCGTGTGATGGTGACATGAATCAGCAGGAATCAAAGCACTACAGGTAGTAGGCTTCCTATAGATGCTGAAATTGAATTCTCCCGGGATCCTTTTTATCGTTAGGTCAAGAAAATTCAGAGACTTGTTGATTTCTAGCTCAGTTGTAAATTTCAGCTCAGGAAGTAGGCTGTTAATATAAGAGGTGAAACTATCTAGGTCTTCCAAGGTACCACTCCATAGGCAAAGGATATCATCCATATATCTATGCCAGGAAACAATGTTGTCTCTGTGTGGATTACAAGTGTTCATGATGTGTTCTTCCTCGATGTTATTTAGAAAAATGTTAGCCAGAATACCGGATATTGGAGAACCCATTGGGAGACCTTTATCTATCTTGTAGCTATGGTTGTTAAACTTACAGTAATTGTTCTCAAGGATATGCTTTAGAATGTCGAAGGTGTCTTGGGCTTCGGTGTCATTCAAAGAGGAAGCAGATAGCTTCTTCCTAATTATCTCCAAGGTATATGGGATTGGTGTGTTGCTGTATAAGTTTTCCACATCGAAGGAAACCATCATCATGTTGTCAGGATTTAACTTCAGCAGCTCGCCCGTCAGATCTTTACTATTCTTAACCAGGTACCTGCAGGTAAAATCCTGTCCAGAGAGAATAGGAATCATTATCTTAGAGATTCTATTCGTTGGAGTTCCGTAGAAGGTTGTAATAGGTCTCAAAGGTTTACTCAACTTATGTAGCTTGATTAGTCCATAGATGTTGTGCAGCCTCAGGTTCATGTCGATTGTCGGCTGTTTTGCAGTATTGAAAGCTGTGATGCTTTCTGCTTTGGCCTTTAACAGCGCTTTGGTGGAGTTGATGAGTTTTGGGAGCGGGTCCCTGTTGAGTCTCTGATAGCCATTGTTTGAAAGGAAGTCCATCATTTTGGTGTTGTAGTCAGCATCATAAATGACGGTCATACCTGCATTTTTATCGGCTTTAATGATGGAGGCCTTATTTGTTGTAAGTTTCTTCCTAATAGATTGCAGGATCAACTCCTCATCCCGGTCATCACGGTTTAATCGGTTTAAATATGCTATATAGGGAATATGACGTAAATAGAATCCAAGAGAGAAGTAATTTTTAAAATTAATTAAAAGGATACGGTCTCAGCCCGGATGAGACCGTATCCTTTTAATTAATTTTAAAAATTACTTCTCTCTTGGATTCTATTTACGTCATATTCCCTATATATATATATATATATATATATATATATATATATATATATATATATATATATATATATATATATATATATATATATGTTGCTTTTCTGGCAACTCTAAATTAAGGTCGTTTGGCAACCACAATCTTCCAAAAGAAGCATTAGCAAACACTTCACCATCGATATTACCACCATATGCACCAACATCAATCATGATGCATTTATAATTGGCGTCTACAACTACCGTTGGTACACGAGAGAAGCCGCCATTATAATAAAAAAACTTTGATCCTGAATGTTTTGGAGCAAATAGCTGCACGTCCATGCCATCTATTGCCCCGACGCAGTTCAAAAAAATCTGATGTGGCCAGGCATATTACTTTATCTGTTATCATACAATATTAGTTATTTAACCAACAAGTATATTAAAAAGAGTGATTAATGATCGAGACTGTTTATTATAGTTAATTGATCCATTTTATTTTGATTTAATTAATCCAGTACATAATAATCCCGAACATTTACGAGTGCAGCTGATATTGAGCTAACATAATTTAAATGTACCCGTCAGGTTCGCGAATTTGACAAACAAGTTTAGTTTTGTTAACACACTGCCGTTTCTTTTTTGTGCAAAGTCAGGTTCACATATTTAGAAAAATACATGTAAATTTTTAATTTGTATAGAAATTACTTAGTGATCGATCGCAAAATTATTTAAATTTAGTCGGCAATTTTTTTTTAAATTTATTAGGAACGTTCTGTTCTCAGATAAATAAACAGACACGGATGGGCGCCGTGAGAAGCAATGGGGCGGTAAGCGAATGTAAACAAAACAGGTCGTAGCTTCTTGGCCGGCGGGCGTGTTTTAGCCAAGGGGTTTAGAATAACCACAGATAAAAAGTCAAGTTTTTTAAAATTTCCAGTAAATAAAGACAAGTTAATGGAATAAACAAATAAGTAAATCAGTATAATACATAATAGTCAAAATTAGATTACCATTATTTTAAATTAAATTAAATTAAATTAAATTAAATATAACAAATATTTGCTTTTTAAATCGAATTTATGGCAACAAGATGCAGAACACATGTATATTTTTTATATAAGAGTAGCCGTGGTCATGGGTCGACCAATCAGGAAGTGTGAGGGAGTGAGGGGGGTTAAATCAGACGAATCAGGGATAATGAGGTTGCAGGTGACGCGCTTAAGATGGTTCTTCATCGATTTGATACCAGATTCCCATAATCCACCAAAATGCGGCGAACCCGCGCGGGAATAAGAGACCACCTAATACCCTCACCCTCTACCACATCGGTCAAATTGTCGAAGTTTGCGAAAAAGAACGCAGCCAATTCTTTCAGCTCACAAATGGCTCTAACAAAACAAGCACCATTATCAGAAAAAATCTGTGATGGCCTTCTACAACGTTTTACAAAACGCCAAAGAGCAGCTAGAAATGACTCTGTCGTAAGATCCGATACTAATTCGAGATGCGTGATGGGTGGCGCTGGCTTAACCCTTCTGGAGGGTAAATTACCCATTATAGGAGCTATAGTTTGTGGTCTCGCCCTAACACATGGCATGCACTTGTGAACTACCCTTCTTGCCAAGTTTCTTCCAGAAGTTGGCCAAAATCAATCACGAATTGATGTCAATAAAGTACAGAAGTACCGCATGGAGCAGGGCTTTATGCCCCCTTTAAAATAGCAACTTAGTTAGATTATGCTTGGACGATAATAATGTAACTTGTAACTAATGAAACTTGACATTCGTTGAAACGATCACGTTTTGTTTTTGTCACGCAGTTGTGAGTAAACTTTTCGTTTCGTTTTCTATGTTTCTTTTGTGTCTTTTGTGGAAAAATCAATATTGAAGTTCGAGGTATGTAGATTACATAACAGATTTGCATGTGTCATTTATGCCATTTATGTTTGATGTTTTGTACTTCTTTGCCTATATTAGTGTTTTCAATTATGTTCAACTCATTGGAACCCAAAATGTTATATGCCATATATTAAACCTTGCAGTTTCCTTTTAACAGTCCTATATCATCTTTTCTCCCACAATTTTCCCATTTTTTTATTACAAAACTTTTTTACATAGCGTTACACCAATGTGTTTTACAGATTCCGATGAATCAGTCAACAGCATTACTGTAACTCGCAAACAACTGCACGAGTTTATTACAGAAAGTTCTGATAGACTGTTTAAGCAGAAACAGAAGCACCTGGAAGATAAAATTGTCCAAATGACAAAGTGTACAAGTGAGAAACAAATATGTAAAATACGCAATACATATGTACATTGAAAATATTCAATATTGTGTACAAGCGTAAGTGGCTTGCGTCTCACAACTCACAAGCACGTTTCTTAGAAAAAAATGAAGAATGGCTGAATACCGAAATATCACTTCCTTCCAGTTGATTTCCTTGCTTCGAACACCATTTATACGCTAAGAATTTCAATAAAATATCAAGTATTTGGTATCATTGTAATCGAAAAGACGTTTGGTATTGAATAATCAGGGTGTGGCCATTGGGTACCCGTGAAAAAATGACCAAAAACCAATTAAATCACGCTAGAGGGCGCCAGTAATGCAATGTCGGCCAAAATCGATTTAGTTAGTGTTTATTTGACAATTTTTGACTATTTTCACCAATTCCTAGCCACCTAGAGTATTACACAAAGAACTTATTTTTGTGTTGCTTTTGTTTTTGTGATAAAAATTGACGATCGATATGTTTTTGTGTTCAGAATGTCATCCTGATTGAAAATATCACACAAAGAATATAGGGTGCCATTTAAAAGTTCAATGATGACGTCATATCCGGAAAAACCGGAAGTCCTATTAAACTCAAGAGTATACCAAAGAATGGCATTTTTTGTCTGTTAACACATTCCCAAATTTCATTCGTCCAGCTTTATAAACAAAGAAAATAAACAGTAACACGTTAATATACCATTTCTGAAAAAAAAAAAAACAAGGAAATATTGTTGGCCAGGTTTCGACGCCAAATACCGCATAGCGCGACCCTTAAAACAACATGATCATCCAAACAGGGGTTAAGCTTTGTCAATCTACGCTTAGTCTTAAGTGTATTAGTTGTCACTTCGCTGGGAAACGATTCCATTTGTGATACGCCATAGCACGATTGATTTCAACGGTTTGCAGTGGTCCCATGATTATATTATTTCCGGGAGTGAAACGATTATTTTTTAATCTCAAACAATACGGATGACTCTTTGCAAATGGGTTAGACATGAATTGGTTGCATTCAGCAGAATCTACCGGTACCTGACCAATACCAACCGATTTACGATACCGATCCGGAAAGTCTCGTATCTGCTGAATGGCGCTTTAATGCACCAACGCTTAATTTTCATCCAATAGGACGCGCTGTATGACAAAACGCTAATCATAACCTTGTTCGCATAGCGTTACGCGTTATTTTGTAAGGCGGATTTTCCTAGGAGGAGGTGTACGTCTGAGAAGACGTACGTTACGTTGTACGCTGCGTAAAAAACCTGCTCCTAGGAAAACCCGCCTTTTGTTGCTTTATTTGCCGCTTATTTGGATTTCACGACTCAGACATACCGTATATATGATATTATTAAAACATTATTCTCTTTCTTCCATTTTAAATGTAAAATTACAGGTCTGCAACCAACACTGGTACAATCCACCGCTATCAATAACTATAAAATTTTTGCGTTAAAGTTAACATGAGAGGAACAGCTTAATCGATGAAAATGTCATTACCTTTTGTGTTTGGATGATACATAGAATGAAATAAATAAGAAAAACACATAGGAAGCAAATTCTAATCATAAATAGTTTCGTAATTACCTTTGAAAATGACGTATTTTAGGTTATGAACTAGTGGCTTTTTGTGGGGATTTTTTTGCTTTGGCTAGTTTGAACGCCTGTTTGAACGGAATGAATTGAGGGAATTACTTCAATTTTGTTCAAATGGCGGGCGCTAGCGGATCTACTCGTTATACAAAGGTACATGAAGTATGGGATTTGGTGAAGGACCCTGAAATACTTTGTGCTCAACTAGGCGAGTGGGGTGTCATACCCAAAGTAGGGCATTATCCTTGTCCGAAATGTGGCCAACAAATGAGAATTAGTGTTGATAAGCATACGTGAGTACGACTGTTAATGCATATTTTAAATTTCTAAATCTCATTATATTTTAGGGCTGACGGAGTCCGCTGGTATTGCGGCAACACGAGCCAGAAGGGTCATCGGAAGTGAACTCTGTACAAGTACAGAGTTGGGCTACGTACGGGGACCTTTTTCTATCGGTCCCGACTTTCCATTTTCCAAATTTTGGGATTTGTAGTCCACTGGGTTTCCTGCATTTCTCTAAAGTTTGCTTGTCAGCAATTGGATATCATGAGAAAAACCGCGGTGGATTGGTCCTCTATCCGCCGTGAGGTTTGTGTCGAGTTTTTCATTACGAACAAGCAGAAATTAGGGAGTGTGGGGAAAGTAGTTGAAATAGACGAATCTAAGTTTGGCAAGAGGAAGTACCACCGTGGGCATTAGTTGAAGGGCAGTGGGTGTGTGGGGGTTACGAGCGAGGCTCAGGAAGGGTTTTTATGGTACCCGTCAATGATCGCTCGGCTGATACATTGTTGCCGATCATCCAGGAATTGATTGAGCCCGGAACAACTATCATTAGCGATTTTTGGCGGGCCTATGATTGCCTTTCCTCCGAGGGGTATGTGCCCTTGAAGGTCAACCACTCGATTAATATCAAGGACCCGGCCACAGGTGCACATACTAACGCGATTGAGTCGTCGTGGCGAGCTGCCAAAGTAGAGCTCGCGGTACACGGGTATCCGGACGGTTCGTGTACCCGCGTATCGTACGCGTACGCCAACTGCGCCCGGGCGCGGTTTGACGTACCCGGATAACGGACGCGTCCGTTGACTGCGACCGGTCGTCGTCGCCGGTGGTTACGGACCGTCCGGGTGACGTTCGCGGACCGGTCGCATCATAGAAATTAGGACGGGTTGGCTTCGCTTACTGTTATTGAGATCTTAGTTACCCATTATTACGTTGCCTGGATTATGTATCAATATTATAGCTACTGTCAGTTTGCTGTAAAAATGAAGCGAAGCTGGGTGTGGAACTACGCTGATAAAAAAGGCGACAAAGCCGTTTGCAATTTATGCGATGGTGACACCGAACTGTGCAGGCGGAAATACGGGATCAATGGCAAGACATATCCAAAATTCTCATAAAATTAAACCGCCAATAGCAACATCGTATGTATATCGTTTGGGGTAAATTTTTGTGTCTGAACTTATATATTTATTTTCATTTCAATCAATAGCTCTAATATGTCTGACACACCGGAAACATCTGAATCAACGGACACTGAGGAAATACGCCAAACAGCAACAATGCGAAGGGGGGCACGTAAACGACAGTATGACAAAATAGAAGACAGGTTATGCGGACCAACAAGAACAGAAGAAATTCACATGGCATTGGCAAAAATGATTGCTATTAATCAGCAGCCATTATCTTTTTGTAGCAGTGAAGGGTTGCAACAATTCATGGCAGTTGTAGAACCCAACTATAAAATATGCAAAGAAGCGGCAATAAAAACAAGACTGCATGCACTACAGGATGAAGTGGCACTACTGATCAAAACTGAAATGGCTTCTTTACCATCTGTTGCATGCACGTCTGATTCCTGGAGTTCCCGCGGTCAGGATAGTTATTTGACCATCACAGCGCACGGAATCAATAACAGGTGGGAACCTGTATCTTATACTTTAAATACATTGGAGATGGAGGATCGGCACACAGCAACCAATATTGCCATGTGCATTGACCGAATTATCAACACATGGGATATACAGAAAAAAGTGGTTGCTGTTGTGACGGATAATGCCGCAAATATGTTACGTTCACTAAAATTACTTACTCACACCCCATAATTTGTGGATGACGCTACCTGTTTAGCTCACTTTATTCAACTTGCCGTCAACAAAGCCCTGACCTGCCATGATGACATACAAATTATTCTAGAGAAATGCTCTAAGCTTGTGACTTATTTCAAACATTGTACCATCGCAACAAATGCGCTGAGAGACAATCAATCCCAGTTAGGCATGAGTCAACTGACGCTTCTGCAAAGTTGTAGCACAAGATGGAACTCAACATATTTCATGGCTGCAACGTGCAAGACAACCATACGAAATGAACTCAATTCCAGATTCCACTTGGAAGCAGCATCAAACCAACAGGAATTGTCAATTCGGCAGATATCATCATTTTTTGATCCAAGGTATAAAGATCTTGAACATGAAACTATGGATATTAGTTCAAAAATCAGGGATTATGTAAAACAAAACTTGTGCAGTCAAAACACTGACGAGGAAGAGCGAGAAGATACCACTGCATCTGCGTTACAATTTATTTATAGCCGTAATACTCATTCAAAAGAACCGGTCACGCAGTTTGATACGTACCTTTCGGAAGTGCAACTGCGTTTTGATTTGGACCCATTTGAATGGTGGAGTGCACACGCTAGAAAATTTTTGGCTGTCTCTGTAACATCTACTAGCTCAGAACGTATATTTTCAACAGCAGGGAATATTGTTTCAGCAAAACGTTCCTGTCTTTTGCCGGAAAACGTGGACATGTTGGTATTTTTATATAAAAATCGTGCCAGGTTTCAAACTAATGAAAATCAGAAACTATAATTTATATATGTATTGTATATGTTGCATTGTTTTGTTTTGTGCTGTTTTATTTTAGTTAGTTTTATTAATTATAGTTAATAGCTGTTTCGAAGTTGCCGAATTATTCTAAGGTTATTAGAAATTGTCTCCCCCTGTCTATGCTTATCAATATTTGTCACATTAACGGATAATTTATTTAATATGAAAATTAGAATATTGTTAAACGGTGAGGCAGAAGTATCGACCCAATACTAGTTGTCAGTCAATAAATAGAGTATCTGGGAAAGGGTCATGAGCCAGTGGTAATAACAGTTTGACTTCTTTCGACGATTCGCACTTTATTGTGACTACTTCATCAGGAAATCTCTACTGATGAAGTGAAAAATGTCGAAAGAAGCCTGACTGTTATTGCCACTGACTCAAGGCCTTTTCCCAGATATTCTACTTATTATTATTATTAATGTTAATATTTCAATAAATTATTTTGTTGGTGCGAGTTGAGTTTTAATTAATTTTTATTTTTATGTAAAATATGTCATAGTCATTTTGTTTGAATTCCATACAGACAAATCTTTTCATATGTTACATAGTGTGACGATCTTAACAGCCACGAAGGCGCCAGAAGTTCTGGCTTGTTCTGGAGGCATCTTATTCCGGAGAATTCCATCGAGGCAGCGACCGCGAGTAACGAACATCGAAGACTCTGGAGCTTTCCCGCACGGATCGATACGGGTATATAAGCCAGCCGTCGCTCGCTAGCGAACAGTATAGTTCAGAGTGCAGTCGGAGTGCGGGCGCGATTATTGATCGACATAAATAGTTCGAAATAAATACAGTGAAGATAAATTTATAGTAGCTTTAAGTGACAGTTAGTTTTTAGTGTTCGTGTTTTAATAATTAGGAAATAAGACTGTAATAGTGTTAAATAAATTAAGTGACTATTTTAATATACCGAGTGTTTTAATTCACACCTTAACGAACGAAAAACGCTACAATACCTACGCCCTTTTGTATATACATGCCATACTGGAACTCTCGAAAAAAAAAATAAAACTTAAAAAGAAATGAGTATATTCTGTGTAATCAATGTACTCTACTGAATTGACTTTAGTTTTAGTCTATTTTTGTGTATGTATTCCTTGTAGAACATCTGGTTTACAAAAAAAAAAACCTTTGTAGACGGTACTTTGTATTTTCCAGAAAGTATAATCGAGTGTTGTTACCTTATTCACCATACAAAAAATCTAGTCTTGGCAGTTGGAACTAAAGCCGCGTTTTCACGAGATGACTCGAATTTATCGAATTGAGTCGCTCGATCTAGTCGACAGAAAATTGCACGTGTAACCCCATTTTCGATCTAGTCGTTCGACTAGCAAGTCGATTCGATCGAAGTAGAAAAAGCTTCTACTTTTAGGCGATTTGAGTCGTCCGATCAGAGTTGAACGACTGAAATCTAACGTGTAAACTGTAAACAGTTAGGGTGATGCGACTCAACTTGTTTGATGTATGTATATGAATGCAGATTGCTTCAACTTGAATTACATTAAAACTCGAACTTAACAACTCATACGTCAGATTATTTATTTATTTACTTTGGTTACACTGACATCGCCAGTGTTACCAATGCATTGTTATCATTACCCCGTCCGTTCGTACATACCCGTCCGTTCGTACATACCCGTCCGTTCGGTCAGGTCGCGTCCGTTCTCCGTTCGGGCGCCCGAACTTCGTACCGTACGAAGTTCGGACGCCCGGTCCGTGTATTTTTCCGTCCGGACTAATTTATACGTACCGTTCGTAGTTCGGTCGCCCGGGTACCCGTGTAGTCCGAAACCCGTGTTTCATCCAGACCACTATGCCAAAGCAACAATTTCTACCAGTGGGCGTAGAAAGAAACACTATTCGGGAAATTTAGCTCGGTACATGTTTTTAAAAATGTAACAAGGTAAAATTAAACCCCTCCGTCCGGTTCAAATTTCTGCGTTTAGTGGGGCAATTGTATAACCCGTTATTACCGCCTTTTAATATGTTACCTGAAGAAGAGAACCGTACAACCGATGAGTCTGACTTTTCCTCCTGAAGACCCGTGACATTCCGAGGCGCTAGCCGCTTGCCACGGCCGTTTTCAGGGCCACCATACAATTTATCCGAAGAGTGACGGATATATCATATATACGGATATAACCGTATATATGATATTATTAAAACATTGTTCTCTTTCTTCCATTTTAAATGTAAAATTCCAGGTCTGCAACCAACACTGGTAAAATCCACCGCTATCAAAAACTATAAAATTTCTGCGTTAAAGTTAACATGAGAGGAACAGCTTAATCGATGAAAATGTCATTACCTTTTGTGTTTGGATGATACATATAATGAAATAAATAAGAAAAACACATGGGAAGCAAAATCTAATCATAAATAGTTTCGTAATTACCTTTGAAAATGACGTATTTTAGGTTATGAACTAGTGGCTTTTTGTGGGGATTTTTTGCTTTGGCTAGTTTGAACGCCTGTTTGAATGGAATGAATTGAGGGAATTACTTCAATTTTGTTAGAATGGCGGGCGCTAGCGGATCTACTCGTTATACAAAGGTACATGAAGTATGGGATTTGGTGAACGATCCTGAAATACTTTGTGCTCAACTAGGCGAGTGGGGTGTCATACCCAAAGTAGGGCATTATCCTTGTCCGAAATGTGGCCAACAAATGAGAATTAGTGTTGATAAGCATACGTGAGTACGACTGTTAATGCATATTTTAAATTTCTAAATCTCATTATATTTTAGGGCTGACGGAGTCCGCTGGTATTGCGGCAACACGAGCCAGAAGGGTCATCGGAAGTGAACTCTGTACAAGTACAGAGTTGGGCTACGTACGGGGACCTTTTTCTATCGGTCCCGACTTTCCATTTTCCAAATTTTGGGATTTGCAACAATTTCAACCAGTGGGCGTAGAAAGAAACACTATTCGGGAAATTTAGCTCTGTACATGTACATGTTTTTTAAAAGATGTAACAAGGTAAATTTGAACCCCTCCGTCCGGTTCAAATTTCTGCGTTTAGTGGGGCAATTGTATAACCCGTTATTACCGCCTTTTAATATGTTACCTGAAGAAGAGAACCGTACAACCGATGAGTCTGACTTTTCCTCCTGAAGACCCGTGACATTCCGAGGCGCTAGCCGCTTGCCACGGCCGTTTTCAGGGCCACCATACAATTTATCCGAAGAGTGACGGATCCGCATGAGTTATTCAAACGAACGTAGCAAACGAGTTCTTTTATTTCTATGACTGTAATAACTGACAGCTTCAAATTGTAAAATATAAAAATATATCCGTTGGAATACCCCATAGTTCCCGATGGGGGCAGTTGAACTGTTTCGTTTATTATTTTTGAGCGGTGTTGGTCGATTGGTTGGTTGGTTTGGTTGGTTGGTTTGGTTGGTTGGTTTGGTTGGTTGGTTTGGTTTGTTGGGTTGGGTGGTTGGTTTGGTTTGTTGGTATGGTTTGTTGGTTTGGTTTGTTGGTTTGGTTTGTTGGTTTGGTTCGTAGGTTTGGTTCGTTGGTTTGGTTGGTTGGTTTGGTTGGTCGGTGGGTTGCTTGGGCGGTTGAACCGGTGTGTTTTTGAGGTTATGGAGGTTATGTAATAACAAAAACCAAAAAACTATGTAAAACTAACTAATTTTTGTCTTCCCAGCCTAAGTTCGATAAAAAAACACGTTTTTGAGGGTTTCAAGGTAATTCCAAAAGAGAAAACGTAAAAACAGATGTTCCTGTAAACTAAACAAATTCCAATTAGTCAGAAGACTTAGATTAGATGACAGAAGAGACTGTAAAATTACCTTAAAAGTCGAATTTAGTACACCGAAAAACACCTTAACCTCACTTTTCTGACACTTGCTACTCTAGTGACGCAGACACAAATAAACACGACTGTTGGCCGTTCAAGTACAATAAATTTGTTTTGTCAAACTCGTCAATCTTGTCAAACTCTCCACGAAACAAGACATAAACAAAATTAAGCAAATAGGTAAAAATAACATTGCTCTCGAAAGAAGAATTTCAAATCTCTAGAATAATGAAGAACCGATTATTGAAGACAGAGAAAAAATGTGTGACAAATTCTTGTCTGCTAGCTGTGCAAGTTATGTGAAAGTACAGTTGCGTCAGATGCAGCGCAGTGCAATAGGAGGCCGATATTCTGATGATTTCAAAAAAATTTCTTTGTTGTTGTTTTATGTAGGGCCAGAATGTTATCGACTATCGCAAAAAACGTTTGCACTATCATCACCACGGGTACTTCAGCGATACGCCGAGAAAGTAATGTTTACAGCAGGATACAACGACAAGTTATTTCAACTTTTGGAAGTAAAAGTATCGAAAATGGATGATAAAAAATTTATTATTTGCATTGACGAAATGTCAATAAAAGCGAATCTCTTTTGCAATTATGGTGGCGATGAAGTAATTGGCGTAGAAGATGATGGTTTGATAAAGACTTCAGTACCAGCAAGCAGCGCTGCTGTAGTAATGGCCAGGGGTCTAAAAGATAACTGGAAACAGCTCTTTGGGTACATTTTTACATCGACGTCAATTTCAGCAATAAATTCTGAAATGGCCATAATGAATTATGTGGAAGGTCTAAGAAGTATCGGACTTGATGTGATTGCATTGGTGACGGATGTGGGCTCCAATTTCATCCAACTAAGCCACAACTTAGGTGTTACACAGGATCACCCATATTTTTTTTTGTAGGCGATAAAGCAGTAGCATATTATTTTGAGCCCCCTCATTTAATCAAGGCCACAACAAACAATTTAATGAATAACGTATTTGAGTGGGGAGATAAGAAAACATCATGGGACTATATTGTTGCGTTTTATAACAAAGATAAGGCTTTGCAAAGTCGACTAGCCCCAGAGCTGACAACGAACCTACAAAATTTGAAAGGATGAGAGTGAAATACGCAACTCAAATATTAAGTGGCACTGTGGCTGCTGCATTGGAAACGTATATGTATATCGTTAAAAGGTTTACCTGCAGAGGCAGTAGGGACTAAGGAATTTATTGAAAAATTTGATAAAACATTTGATATATTAAATTCATCAAAATATAAGAACAGCAAGTACTTTCAAAAACCATTCATTGGCGAGCCGTTCCAAGTTGAATTTTTAAGAGATATAGTCAAATTTCTTGAATGAAAAATATCGAACAAAGCTGGAAAGACTATAGAGTGTAGATTAAAATTTGTAAATTGTTGGAAAATTACCATAACTTCAGTCATTAGAATACACGAGGAACTGAGGAAGGAGGGCTATCAATTTATATTTACCCGAAGAATAAATCAAGATTGTCTGGAATTTTTTGTTGTTGTATTCGACAGCAAGGTGGCAATTGCGTTAACTCTACACGAATCCAATTTACAAGGGAATTTGAGAAATTATTTTTTTCGACATTTCGTCATTCGGACAGAATGAACTATGCAGAAGATTTCGGGACAATTCTCACCAATCTAGCACAGTACCCAGAATATACAGCGAACCAAGACTTCTCAGATACTCCAATCAAAAATAATTCCTTATCGGACATTACCGGGCGTAATAATTATCGCAAATCTTTGCCTGAACAAAATGCTTTTAAGTATGTGTGTGGATATTTAATTGACAAATGTCTGAAAAATTATTCCTGTGATGTGGGTCAAAATTTTGCAACATCTGCCATCCACTTTAGACATGTCTAATATTTATGTACATTTTAAAGCATACAGGAAAGAAGAAAGCTTGTTTGGAAAGTTGTAGACTTCTAAAATTATATTTGTGATCTTAATTAAACATACATTTTTCGAAAATGTTGAAAACCTTATAACACTTCTTAGAGCTGGATACAATACCATTCAACTCCCATTGCAAAAATTGTCCCTTAGATTATTTATTGAAATTACTTATTAGATTTAGGATTTATTACCTTCTAAAACACCACACAAACACCAACTTTAAGGTTGTGCCAAAGAAAAACAGAAAACTTAATATATTATTGAACATGTAAATTTATTTATCAAACAGAATAGAATAAAATATATAAAACATATTAGTTGCCAGCAACAAGTCATAATAATAATATAAGTTTGAATATCGATGGCCTAGGTGCAATTTGAATATTAACGGCCTAGCTGCACATATCACCTTGGTTAGCATAGGTGATACGTGGTATTGTAGCTAGACCACCAATATGTATATCTAGTGTATGAAAAAATAAAATTATATGAAAAGTATACACAATACACATGTGTATGGCATCAGCAAATTCTTCAGTGGAGTAGGGTGTTGAGTCGATGAGAAACAAGTTGAGTTTGCATTTACATTCGCTGGTGGGCAGGTGTTTCCATTCGGTAGGTGGTTGTAAAGTCTGAGACCGTCTCGTGTGAAGCTAGTGGTATGAAGCCTTCCAAAGGGTAGTTGAATATGGGCAATAGATGGCAGTAGTAGTAAACGAACTGACAAATTATGTACTTCCCAACATTAGACTAAAACCGACACGGTCGGTAATGTCATAGTAATTTCATAAAACAGTGAAAACAATTTACGCGCTATATAAATATATCTATATCCGAAAATGAGGGACACTTCTGATTCCGAATCGGGATATTCGGAACCTCAGGCCAAGCGCAGAAAACCCAGACGTGCCAAAGAATTTCAGGAAGCATAGCACCAACACCCGCTGTTTAAAAATTGACTCGTGGCTGATAATGGAAATAAAAGAATTTGCAGGTAAAAGATTATTTGGATGTGTATTTGTAACATATTAGTATGTTTTTTTTTTATTAGATGCAAAGTGTGTAACGTCGAACTGGTTTGTGGAAAAAAATGAACTATTAAAGCATTTTACTCGACAAAAACACATCAGTGGTATAAAAGCAGCTCAAATGCCGAAGCTATTAGACAGTTACTTTGGTAAAAACAAAGCTTGGAAAATGCATACAAATAAAGTAAAAAAAAACTGAAATAATTAGTAATGTTCTTTGCTGAGCATAATGTTGTCACAGTTATTGTGGATCATTTAGTTCCTTTGTTAAGAACGCTTGACGAAGATTCAAAAGTTTTTAAAGACATTTCACTCGGGAGGTCTAAATGTAGGCAGCTTATCAACAACATAATTGGACTCTATGAGACGGACAACATAGGTAAGCCTTTAAGAAGCAACAACTTTCCAATACTCCTTGACGAAAGCACTGATTTATCAGAAAACATAAATTTGTGTATCACAAGATGTTGTGATCGAACGACAGTCAAAACCATGTCAAAACAAATTTTCTTAAACTAATATCCCTGCATGCTACAAATTGCGTGTTTCCAAAATTTAGAAGATAGTTAGGAATTGCTTAACAAAATATATTATTATTATAAGAGTTGCATCTGACGGTGGTAACGAGATGGTTGGTGAAAAATAATCGTTTTTTTCGCCTCTAAAACAGGTACCTAACGTTATGTTGATGAAATGCATCTGCCATTCCATTGCGCTACTAGCATGCAAAGCATGTGAAGCATTGCCCAGAGCTCCAGGAGACTTTATGAGATGTGTTGCAACGTATGTATCAGAAAGCGCAAAACGTTACGCCATTTTAAGAGAACAAGAATATTTTAAATTGAATAACCAAAAAATTTTGGAGTCGGCATAATAGTGTGGTCAGATTTTAGATAATTGGGATGTATTGAAGACCGATTGGCATCTGCAGAAAATATTCATAAAGACATGCCACGTTTGTACTTAAAGGGATACTTGTTCTTCATGCAATATTCTTTAAACTTTCTAAATTTATTTAATCTGCAGGCTAATAAAATGCATGGCGTGGGACTCTAACATCATTTAGTAGGTGCCACCTGAACCGGAAGGTAATCCAACCAGTGTGAAGTTGCAGTGGTATTGACTCGTCTCATGCGAGTTTCCATTAAGGCGCTGCCAGACGATGCGGTGAACATCTTCCAACGTCGAACGTTTGATAGTTTGTTGCATCGTGTGGCCGACGTTCAAGCCTCGAGCTATCAATGTCAAGTGATCAACGTTCGGGTTTGGTCTCGCTCGACCCATTGTCGGTATTTTGACCAATATTCGAAGCATCAGTTGTTTAGTCCGCGGGATTTGTTCGAGTTTAGTTGTTTATACATATATAGTTTATATTAATTCAAGAATTAAACGGATGAGGATAAACCGGCAGATTTTTAAACTATATTCGGTAACTGTACAATAACGTAAATCAGTGTCTACATAACAAACATAACCTATGACATAACCTGAAATACCAAATAGAGCATAGTGTAGAATACGCCGAAGGTATAGTAATCATTTCAATTGGTAATATGGGCTGTATTAATGAGTATATTATACTATAGGCTAACATACGCTTGGTGAACGCCTCCAAAATGTTTAGACCGGACTGTTTTGACCAAATCAGTATAAAGTTGAACGTCAATTAAGTGGAAAGTCGTACTACAACTCATTAGTTGTTTTCGCCAGTTAAAGAATTAAACGGAAGCGGTAGCTTTTTAAATTATATTATGCTAACTTCGCCGAAATGGGAATATCATCGTAACAGTACAATCATAACCTGAAATAACGAATATAGCTAGATGTAGCTCGATGTACTGCTATGACAGCTACACAAAAGACCACAACTCAAAAACTTCTTAAAATTTTGGTCGGAAGTTGAGCATAGAATACGCCGAAGGTACAGTAATTTCAATTTATAATTGTGTCGGAATAATGTGTTTTTGTATTCTAGGCTAACATACACGTACTGAATGCCTCCAACATCTTTAGAAAGAGCAGTTTTGACGATATCAGTATCAAGTTGAATATTAATGATGCTATAATGATAAAATTGAGCCGTGTAGTATATACTGCAATCCATTTGGTGTTGTCGCAGAACTTTTACGACAGTTTTGAAAAAGAATTGTGCATGGTATAATATGTAGTGATCAATCTAGACAGCACAGAATATCGAATATTTATTGAAATTGTCAGTTATTGGACATCTATTTTAATCTTGTGTTACACTATCTGTTGCAGTACTGTTGCCTATGAGCGCAACGCTCATCCAACAAGCAATGCACTACCAACACCTTCCAATGTCGAACGTTTAATACTATTTCGCAACGGGTGGCTGATGTTGAAGCCTACCTTCGCCGCACTAGAGCGGCAAAGTTCGTTATAGGCACGCCAACCTCGAACGAAAGAAGCTGTTTTCGAGTGTGGCATTACAAAATTTTTTTTTATTTACGCTAGAATGAATCTAATTATACGATGGTGTATTGATAATATTCTTTGCGAACTTAACTGAGCTACCTCCAAATAGCTCTTACTCGATTTAGATTTAGCGGAATACTTGTATTAAAGATTAACATATACGAGATGATTGAGAATGTAGTATACAGGGTGATTACAGTAAATTATAACATTTTAAAATGACTTTTTCTTGTGTTCGCCCATAGATGTAACATCCGAACGCTGAACCGGTGGATGGCGCGTGTAGCTGCTCTGTTAAGTAGCTGCTCAGTAGACGGAGTATATCGCTCATTTGCTCCATACCGGTAACGGCAAAGTTGAGAAACACAACTTGAGGAGCCTCCTCATAGTTGGTCATTTTAACAGCTGTTCTTGCTCATTTTAGTAGCTGCTCTGTTGCGTAGCTGCTCAGTAGACGCAGTAGGTCGCTCATTTGCTCCCTACACCTTTTCCTCGTGTTTTCCCATAGATGTAACTTCCGAACGCTGAACCGGTCATAAAACGAGATATGCTGGGTGTTTGTAGTAGTATACAGGGTGATTTTAATAATTTAATATGATAAATGACAATTTTCTTGTTTCCATTTAGATGTGGCGAAATATTTATGTAACACACTCCTGACACTTCTAGCACTTCTAACATCCTTCAGTATGATATAATAATGGACCAACATATAATACCTACCGGTGGTGACGCTAATCACGATAACGACTAATCACGTAGATAATTCACTCACCAACTGTAATTTCCACCTAACCAGACTAATAGCGTTTTCTTTTGGTAAAACTCGGGCGCACCAGTTCGGGCGAATGTTCGGGCCTGTTTTTAGTGAAGAAATTCGTAGCAGAAACGAGGGAAAGGGAATTAAAGTGTATGCGCCCAACCTTCTGGGCTAAAAACGAGATAATTAGGCCTTTTGGAAAAGTAGGAAAGAATTTATTGGACAAGTTGGGCCGAGGAAGAGGTTCCATTCCAAAAAAATACATGTGGGCAGAGATTGCCATTGCCATCAACATACCTTCAGCTTAAACGTAACTGGTGTCCAGTGTGAAAACCGTTATAAGACTGTATTAAAAAGGAAAAAGGAATATGACATCTGGACATACAAGAATGCCCATTCCGTATGAGGACGAGTTGTCGGAAATTGCATAAGTTCCTGGTGTGTGTAAGGGACTGTCTATAGTATACGTGCAAGTTTAGGGTCGTTGAAAATTGCATTAAATTTACCAATAATATCTTTAAATGGTAATAATTGTGTGTAGAAGTATATTTATTTTAAACTGATTTGTATGATCAAATTAAAGTCACCATTCATACAGTATGTCGTATATATTGATTTCAAATAATATAGATGACGAAGGTAGTACATCAACTTCATCGACGGAGGGAGTCAGGAAGCGAAAGCGAACAAAAGAAGAAATGAAAACCTTTTTTGGGAGCTGCATGCAAAAAAGGAACAGGAAAACGATCGTTAACATAAGGAAAAAATGGCATTAATAAATGAACTGTTTAAGAAAACAGATTAGTTATGTGTCAAGTAGAATCGTATTTGTTAACCAAGAGAGTATTCATTATTATTATACCTTATTAAAGAAGACATTTTTTAGTTATTTAGAACCAATTATTATTTATAATCGAATGTGTACTCATATGAAATATGTACTTTTGCTGAAATTAAACGATAAATTCTGACTGATACACTTCTACTTATTTTACCATAAAAAATCTGATGTGGCCAGGCACATGACTTTATCATACAATATATAAAATTAATAGTTTAGCTGCATGATAATCTATTTTATTGAGATAAATCGTAGGTATTGTCAAAGCATCAGCATTCGAGACTACCTACACTACGACATTGGAATAACAGTTATTTATGTCACAAGAGCCGAAAGTATGGAATAGCGCGACGAGCGGTGATGCGCGTCACCGAACGCGGAGCATCGTCGTCATATGTGAGCGAGTCGCGCTATCTAGTTTTCGGCAGGAGTGACACCAACGTTAATTGTGTTCCTTTTTGAAAAATATGTATTTTTAAAAAAATAATTAAAGAATGGTTATATTTCTGTGTAGGAAATATTAGGTTGGTACCACTTTGACGAAACGTCAAGTTTAAAAAGCTAATTCAAATTCTGACAGATTTATATTTGTTCATGACACTGTAGATGTCATATCCGTAACAACAACATAAAATAAAACTACACTCATCGCTATACTTTATTTACAATTTTCTCAATTTATCGTTTTTAGAATTAGATATAAAGACGGGTTGATATTTCTTATCAACAAACAATCAAATTGATGATCTTATTTTATTTGAATTTTGTATTTTGTACTTTGCCACACTAGAGCGGCAACGTTCCATTGCGGGTCTCCAACCTCTGATGAAATCAGCTGTTTTCGAGCGTGACAGCCATAGACATTTCTGTGGTGGCAGCACAAAAAAATATTTGTCAAATCCAGGCTACTATGAAGTTTCATATCAATGCAGATGCGACCGATCTCGATTAAATAGAATTTGCTCTTGAAGCTAAACTATTAATTTTACCAAAACATATCATTGGCATAAATTATTCAAAATTTCATCTACTTTAATTTATTATTTAACTATTTTGACGAAATTACAGAAATAGCAGCTCATTTGCGAAATCCTTAAAAAATGCTTAGAGGAAACAGCCAGTTCCTTTGGACCCTTTTGAACCAAAAGCTTTTCAGCTCTAAGTTTGGTCATACAACTTCTAAATATGAACTTTCGCTTCTATACCTTCACTAGTTTCTCCGGAATCGTCGTCACAAAAATCGAGTACACACATACGCACACACACACACACACACATACACCCACACACACAACACACACAGACATTTTTTTGTACCTTGGTCAAAAATGTTCAGGGGACCCATAAAGACCTATTTCCGCTAAAATCCCATTTTTTTTTTCGGCACGATTATAATACTTCATCATACTGCGTATGATAAAGTAAAAAGAAAAAATATATTTTCGTCAAACGGTAGATACGGTACAAGCCAATAATTTATTTTTTAGTTATGTATACAAAAAAAAGGTTTATACAAGGAAACAATACGCATTTTTTAAATGTTATTTACAAAATACGAAAACATCATAAATACTCAAAAGCATTCATAATTGGTTTTCTTTTTCTTCTCCTTTTCTCCTTAATTCTATTTCCGTGTCTTCAAGCACGTGTCCATCTTCTGCAGGTTCTGTAAGTTCTTCGTCATCCAAAAAGTTATTGTTGATACATAACTTGTGAATAACCCACAACAGGCAACAATAAACTTATTCAATTTGGACAGTCAGCATTTCTGATTGCTTAAATTGTCTACACGGTCCTTTAATTAGTCCAAACGTATTTTCAATTAACAGTCTTGTAGCACTAAACCTTTTGTTATATGCCCCATCACCTAAATGATGAAATCTTTTGCCACATATTTTTGGCAATACTTCAACAATATCAGATAACTTGTAAACTCTGGCGTCATGGATCTTCCCAGGGGGACCAATAGGTCAATAAACCTGCGCTTATGATCAGATATAGCCTGTAAGGTTATTGACGGTAAATCATGACGATTAGTGTAAGTCGTTTTTATTTTAAGGGCTGGTGTTCTGATATTGATAGATGTGCCGTCAATACATCCTATAACACCCGGAAAGCCTGAAATCTGGTAATAATTTTATGTTTGCTTTGTGTTTCATTATGGTTGCATTCACCCACTTTAAGCACTTGAGCTCAGCGGATGGCAGAAACAACATGAACGCGATTGCGTAGTAAAAGCGCTGGAACTCAGCTGCAAGCTAAAATACATGTGGACTCTAACCGTTCAGCCACCGCGGCTCTTACACCGCTTTCACATAAGCTGACGCTATGCTTGCGCTACGCTACGGTGCACTGCGCTAGACTGCGTTCAAAACGGTGGCCCGCGCTGGCCCACGCTGGCACTCGCTATGTACGCAAGCTGCCAGCGTATGTATTTTTGCGCCTGGGCGCTACTGTCAACAAAATGACCCCTAAACATACTGCAACGGGCGATCATTTCGCGGTTTTCCGTACAGAGTTTTGAGGTACATGATCGAATATGATGTCTTGCCGACGCTCCAATTGTTCCAGTAAACTGTAGAAATGCCATAGGTGTTATTTAGAGAACTTTATTTTATAAATACGTGTCTGAAGAATGCGATTAGGTATGCGTACATGTTATTATTATAACACATTTTATATCAAGATTTTTATTGTACTTTATATAGGATTGAAGAGTTTAAATGGTTTCGAGAAAGCAGTACATAGGATATCTACAATGTGAGTGCAACTATAAAACTAACGGAGGATACACTTTGGTTTACCAAAAACAATACATAGATTTATGTTGAAATATGGGGTAATTACTTTTGTATTTTATTGAACACGTTTTATTGAAATGAATTACTAATTTTACAGTTGCATTTTACCTCATTTGAGAAGAGCACAATCAGTTGAGACCGATATAACACAATATAGATTGTTAAAAGATAGAATGGAACATAGTCTACATAAGAAGAACCACACGCAAAACTCCAATCTCCATCACCATCTACAACAAAAGTCCACGAGGTATACGAGAAAGATTCAAAATGCCTGTTGTGTACGACAGGAATCGCAAGAGTGTCTACTACATTTCGCACAAAATCCCATCACCATAATAAAACTCGATAAGGTATGCTGCAACGAATAGCCTCAACACCTGTAGTGTACCACAGGAATCGCGAGAGTACTATTATAATTCATAAAAAAGACTTTACCAAGCGTTTTGTATGTGATAGTGTGATTTGGGTCGATAATTTATATATTTGGTTGCCTATCAATATACAGTAGTATCTATATAGTAGCATTATATTGATGACCACATTTTTTTATTCTTTATCTGTTTAAGTTAAGTAAAAACTTCCAATCCCGATTGCTCATAACTTTTTTGGAGCAATATTTAGCAAGCTAAGCTGAACATTTTTCACTATTTTGGCCAAGTGCTTTGTTTCTCCTAGACATTAATATGAGACCCCTCAATCGCCATATTATATATTTTTGTTAAATTATACCAAGCAGTTATTTTATGTAAGCTGCTTCTGCTTAAAATTCAGTTATCATTTATTACGTTACTTAGGTTTTGATTTTGAGACTCACAATAAGAATCGTCTAATTATTTTGCATTTACTATAACTACCTTTTTTTATCTATTTTTGGGTTATAACTTTTCCACAATACTATTCTATACTTTGTGTATACCACTTTGTGATTACTATTCTATACTTATTTATTTACAGCGCTTCTTTTCTTCTGGTTCACATAATTTATAAGCATTTCTTTTTATAAATTATTCTCATTGTATTTGTATTTATTTAAAATTGTATCACCAAAACTAATTACAATACTATCTTTTAGATTAGTTAACTGAAGCAGATAGGAAAGTAATTAATAGTAAGGCCATTTAGAAAATAAATAAAATCATATTTGCTTGTTTGCAAACTGTGTGGTTGGCTTCTTCAGTTATACGGTTTGTATACATATATTATTTGTATCACTAATGCATATTATTTTAGTAATTATATTAATTCATGAATATAAGTAGGTATTATAGTACAAAATTATAATTTTCAATACACTTTGGATTAATAACTATGTATATAAACCAATTAGTAACATAGGTTGTAGTTCAGTAATTTATTTTTTCAATTCTAATAAAGTAATAAACACCACAAACGGACATGTTGTTTTTCATATGGTACAATAAGTAAAAAAATCAAACAATTGGCTTTTAGACCAACTAGTTGTTTAAAAAAGGGAACAGTTTTAAACACTGTAAAGTAACCTGATTATTAAAGATACACCATTTATATCTTAAGTAAAAAATATAAAGAAAAACAATATATTAGGAATTTTGACGAGACATTCATTTTTGTTGTTGGCGGAAACTGGTGGAAACGTGGTCCTCTATCAACGGCAAGTCACAGCAAGATGAAAAAACATTGTAGAACGTCCACACAAGTTTATAATTTGGTCACCCGATCTGAAATATGTCATTAATATTTTTTTTCATAATTAAATAATTATAGCAACCTTGTTTAGTTTTATTAAGCCTGTGGTAACAATCGTCTAAAAAAAACAATAGATTAGGTACACAAGAAAATAATAAATAAATAAAATTTAGATTTTACATATTATGTATAACGTGCATGTCGATTGCAGTAGTAAAAATGGCAACTATATGTATATCCCCCTGAGGTTCTCTTCAATCTTAGCAGGTAACACCATCTCGTAAAAACGTTTTATGTGTCAAACATTTACTCTAAAGTAATGGATTCTCAATATATGATATACGTTTCTAGTATTTACATCGGGGTTCATAGTGTTTACACAACTTGTATCCTAAATTTCAATTTTCCTCTGTCACTAGTAGTCATGTTAGTTTCATTGCAATGAATGCTGTCACTTACAGTAAATGCAATCTAAACGTTCATTCTCTGTATAAATTATAAGAATATAAAATTTAAATCCTTCGATACACTTAAGATCCGTTTCACTGATATTGACACAAACTTCCTCAGGTCTTCAATAAACTTAAAAAAGTGTATTTTTCAAATTGACAATGTTATAATGTCTGTGGTAGCTACTTACAGTGGACATTTTGTTCTGCACATGTTTTGTATTCATGTATCCTTGATTATATGATTGTGGTAGCATTACGTTAACCCTTGTAACCTTGTAAACCTTAATTAAAAGGAATATTCCGATGTTCTTTGTGTAAGGTTTTATTACGTTTCTAGTGGCTACATGTTTCGGAAGCTTAAACTTCCGTCCTCAGGCCGCGCTATAAATAAACAAATAAAAGACGATAAGACTACTTTACCGTCCACTAGATCTCTCGTATACTCCACCCAAAACATCGACTCCTAATTCCGTGGATAGATAAGAAGCTCTGGTTGAAAAATTAATCTACCATCAAGTTCAACCAAGAACAATTAAGCCAACCATCAAGCCAGACTGTATTCCGGTATTTGCACCTGGAAATCCTAATTTAACTTGCCAAAAGTGGATCGAAAAGATCGAACAATTGGGATCCATCAACAACTGGGATCAAGATACGATGGCATTTTACATGCAAGGGCGATTGACTGGGTTAGCAAGGAGATGGTATGATAACTTACACTCATATCAATTAACTTGGGAAGAGTGGAAGGGCTTGTTGCTGAAAACCCAGAGCACCAGGATTATGCCGCCGCTATGAGGAAAATGTTAGATCGATATAAACTATCGACTGAAACGTGGGAAGTTTATTACTTTGAAAAAATGGAACTCGTCAACGCTTGCGACGTTATCGGTAAGAAGGCTGTCTCTTGTTTGATTGATGGCATTAAGGATCCAACAATCCAAGCTGGCGCGAGGGCTGGGAGATATCAAACACCAGATCAGCTGTATGCGGAGTATCTATCTTCATTGAAACAACAGACGCAACTTTTTACAAAACCAATGAGACCATTCTTGAAGGAATTGGATAAAAATCGTCTAAATGAAGCAGCACACCAGAAACAAAAACATTCTATACAGAGGTTAAACGAACAACGTTGCTACAACTGCAGGCAAAATGTCACCATGCATGGGTCACCATGCCAACAAATGCACTAAACCAAAGATTGAATGTACCACCTGCAAACGTTTGGGGCATCTTGCGAAGGATTGTCGTAGAACCATTCCTAATCGTGTTGTCGATGTGATTAACGACTCTCAAAAGGGTTATTATTTCAATTGTACTATTAATGGACACGTGCCCAACGCTTATGTTGACACGGGATACGGAGCTGTACTTATCAGAGAAGAAAATGCAAAGGCATGGAATTTGGATATAAAGTCGGTCCATGCAACTATTACCGGTTACGGAGGCTCTCTTCTATACGCTTTAGGCGAGGCTAAAGTGACGATACAGATAGACCGTGTAGAAGGTGTTGTTACTGGTTTCATCGTGCCGAACAATATACAGGAAGTACCAATTATGATCGGGCAGTCATTTTTAAATCAGCCAGGAATATCGATGGTAGTGATGGGCGAAAAAGTGAGGCTTTTGAAGGACGATGACCTCAGTAATGTTCTGGACATCCCTCCAAGAAAGATTCCACTTTGGGCTAAGGAATGCCGTGTTATACCACCAAGGGAGGTAGCTGTCGTCGTTGTGACATCTCGGGGAATTACGTAGGGAGATGTTTTCGTTCAAGGTGGATACCGGCCTATCCCTGGGCAAGAGCACTACATTGACGGATGTGTAACTAATGGAGAAAATGGGTTCGTCACCATTGTTAGTATGTCTTCATAAGAAATCAAGGTTAATGACTGTTGTATTTTGGTTAGAGCTGTAGATTGTTACGCAGATATCAATTCCCCAGTCAATACTAACGTGTTTTACTGTTCTAATGTTTCTAAACGTGAGGAATCGCTCACTATTTCTGATATAACGTAAATGATCAGCTAAATGATGTAGAAGTACAACAGTTGTTGGAATTGATCAATGAATTCAAATATTGCTTCACTCAGAGTACATGCGAGCTTGGTAGGAGTAGTGTACTAAAAATGGGAATTCATTTGAAAGACGATAATCCAGTTGTATATCGACCTTATCGCTTATCGCACAACGAACGTGGAATTGTAAGAGACATTGTGACGGACCTGTTAGACAACGGGATCATAAGAGAATCAAATTCACCCTATTCGAGTCCAATTTTGCTTGTTAAAAAGAAAAACGGCGAACAGCGAATGTGCATTGATTATAAAGCCCTGAATGCGAAAACAATTAAGGACAGATTTCCATTACCGCGCGTTTATGACTGTTTGGAAAAGTTGAAGGACTGTAACTTCTTCACGAGTTTAGACCTGGCCAGGGGATATTATCAGATTTTAATGGAGGAAACGTCAGTTCCTAAGACTGCTTTCATAACACCTGATGGACATTACGAATACCCGAGAATGCCATTCGGACTTGCAAATGCACCCGCAGTATTTCAACGAACCATAAATAAAGTCTTGGGTTACTTAAGATATGGAAATGCATTGGCTTATATGGTGACATTCTGATACCATCTAAAGATTTTGCTAGTGGTTTGGCTTCGCTGAGAAAAGTATTAATTTCATTAAAGGAAGCTGGCCTTACCCTTAGGTTAGCAAAGTGCTGCTTCCTTATGAAAAAGGTTGAATACATAGGTCATGAAATTAGCAGTGGAGGTGTCCAACCAGGAAACAGGAAAACTGAGGCTGTGTCTAAGTTTCCAACACCAGAAAATGTTCATGCAGTGCGGCAATTTTTAGGATTGGCTAGTTATTTTCGCAAGTATATACAAGGTTTTGCGACCATTGCAAGACCACTGACAACTCTGACCAAAACGGATATTAGATTTGAGTGGAAAGAAGAACAACAAACATCCTTTGAAACCCTTAAAGAAAAATTGGCATCGCGACCGTTATTGGCAATATACGACTCCGAATTAGCCACTGAAGTGCATACTGACGCATCTAAAATGGGCATAGGAGGTATCTTATTACAAAGACAAAAAGATAACTTGTTAAGGCCCGTAATGTATTATTCTCGACAGACAACAAAAGAAGAACAAAAATACCATTCATACGAACTGGAAACCTTGGCGGTTGTAAATTCTTTGAAACAATTCCGCGTATACCTTGTGGGTATACCCTTCAAGGTAATCACTGACTGTAATGCCATCAGAACGACCCTAACAAAAAGGGATTTGATCCCAAGAATAGGCAGATGGTGGCTATCCATTCAGGAGTTTACCTTTGACATCGAATATCGACCTGGACATAGAATGGCGCATGCGGACGCACTGAGCAGAAATCCAATCGATTCCATGTTTTTTGATATTGTCGTCTCAGAAGTCAATATAACTGAAAGTGATTGGGTACTAAGTGCTCAATTAAATGATGCCAGATGTAAAACAATTATAGATATTTTATCAAGGACACCAATGAACCACGAAGAACAGGAGCTACATAAAAATTATAGTATGGAGAACAATCGACTTTACCGAAAGATCGAAGGTGAAAAGAAGTGGATTGTTTGAAAAGCTGCACGACGACAACTGGTGTTACATTTCCATTATGGGAATTGTCACATGGCTACAGAGAAGACTCTTTCTGCTATATCGAAACAATATTGGTTTCAAGGAATGCGCAGATATGTGAAAAAGTTTGTGTCAAATAGTCTGGAATGCATGTATAACAAGGAACCAGGAGGACGAAAAGCAGGTTACTTGCGTCCAATTGAAAACTTTGCGGAACTATTTGATACATTACATATTGACCATTTGGGACCATTTGTGAGGTCTAAAAAGAAGAACTCGTACTTGATAGTAGTTGTGGATTCTTTCACCAAGTTTGTATTTATGAAGGCTGTCCCTTCTACCAAAGTACGGCCTGTCATAATTTTCTTGGAAAGTATCTTCGAGAACTTTGGTGTTCCTAGACGACTTATCTCCGACAGAGGATCTTGTTTTACAAGCAAGCAGTTTAGTCAGTTTTGTACGAAACTCAATGTTAAGCACATATTAAATGCAACAGCTACTCCTCGTGCTAACGGACAAGTCGAGCGATACAACCGGTCTATTTTACAATCACTCGCTGCTTGCACTAGTGACGAAGAAAGATGGGATATGTCAAATTCAAAAGTGAAATGGGGATTGAATTCAACGACAAATGCAACAACTGGTAAGACACCATACGAGCTACTTTTTGGGTACGCACCCCGAGGAGTTTTTGAGAGCGTCTTGTCGAACGAAGTTGCGATCACATCAACGTATGACTGGGATTTAAGTATGACGAGAACAGCTGTAAAGGGTAGAATTGATGCCAAACAACAACGACAGAAATTACTTTACGACAAAAGACGTTGTAAAGGAAAATCTTTCAGAGAAGGTGATCAAGTTCTTGTCCGAAAATCCCAATCTAACAATCAAAGGGCTAGTAAAAAGCTTTTACCTAAGTACAGTGGCCCATATATTATTACGAAGGTCCTAGATCGTGATCGTTTTGTGATCGAAGACGCACCAGGTGCTTCTCGATCACAGAAGAAGTACAAGGGTATCGTATCACTGGACAAGATCAAGGCATTTAGCTTAGGGGTGGGCTCGGATACCGATCTGGAATCCGAAACTGTTCCAACGTAGAGGAAATAGTTACAGCTCACGGATTCGAACGGAAAGAATCCAAACGAATAAGATTCGACCGGAAAGAATCCATAAGTATTTTGGAACGAGCACGGATACCGACGTGGAATCCGAAACTGTTCCAACGTAGAGGAAATAGTTACAGCTCACGGATTCGAACGGAAAGAATCCAAACGAATAGGATTCAAACGGAAAAAGGAATCCAAACGAATAAGATTCGAACGGAAAGAATCCATAAGTATTTTAGACTGAGCACGGATACCGACGTGGAATCCGAAACTGTTCCAACGTAGAGGAAATAGTTACAGCTCACGGATTCGAACGGAAAGAATCCAAAGGAATAGGATTCGAATGAAAAGAATCCATACGAATAGAATTCGAACGGAAAGAATTCATGTATGAAATTTTAACGAACAAATTTCTATTACGAGGATTGCAACGAACCCAATCCTATAGAGATACGTTATCATTTTCAGCATAGTTTGTAAGGTCGTGAGTAATAGATTAAGTAAACTAAGTAATTAGATTAAGACCTTTTCTATGAAGAATATGTGTTATTAATTTGCTGTTAGGTCTCGACTAATGCAGTTACCATGGACGATCATCGTGAACATGCTTTTGTTTTGATTTGTCTATGTAGCAAATAACAATAAGACTTATCAAAGTTTTGATAATTTTTATATGTTTAGGTGAACAATGTGGATCCACAGGGACGTGGATTTCAGTAGCGTGGCCGACTGTAAGCATCACTGTCAGCGAGTCGTGATTTATCAACAAGTCTGAGACGAAGGATAAACACATGGCTGTTTAGATTATGACGGGACTAGTGACAACATAGCTGACAGTATATCTTCATACGAGTATTATTAAATTAGTGTTCACAGCTCTGTTTGTTTTATAATGAAATGTTTACATTTAGTGTTTTGTTCTTTTTTTTACTTACATAAAGGGTAAATCAGCGTGCTTAGTATCTACTGTCCGTGTCAGATAAGTTGAGCGGTCTAAGGAATGTAACATTGTCCACCTATGCTATGAGGCGGCATCTTTAGA
This sequence comes from Melinopterus prodromus, assembly GCA_964023965.1. Classification (NCBI taxonomy): domain Eukaryota; kingdom Metazoa; phylum Arthropoda; class Insecta; order Coleoptera; family Scarabaeidae; genus Melinopterus; species Melinopterus prodromus. The sequence goes on from OZ030390.1 coordinate 64,584,223, forward strand.
ACAATGATAGAAAGAGTAGAAACGATTCCGGTCACTACTGCTAGTGTACTTCCAATTATGCATACAAGTTCAAATGTATGACTGCCAAGATCTTATATGCTTAGCTTTATTGGGTAAGCTAGACGACATGGACTTTCAAATAATTCGAAGGGAAATTGGAAACTTTTATTTAGTTAGAAAAGTAGTTCCCACTTGCAAAAGATTGTTGGCTGCTATTAAAGAAAGAAGGGAGTTTCCGTATGGTGCGAGTACGTTATTTAGATGGTTGCACAGGAATGGTTTTGTGTGGAAGAAGTGTCAGAATAAAAGAAAAATATTAATGGAAAGACCAGAAATTCTAAATTGGCGTTTTAAATATTTGCGGGCTTTAAAAAGACATCGGGATGACCAGAAAATGATTATTTATTTGGACGAAACATGGATTGACAACAACATGACGGTTAAAAAGTGCAGGCAAAGCGAAGAAGTGTTTTGTGTTAGTGGTGGTATTCGATCATCGGGTCGATTAATAGTTGTAAATGCCGGATCAGCTGAAGGGTTTGTGGAAAATGCCGGTCTTGTGTTTAGATCCGGACTAAGTTCCGGTGATTATCATGGTCAAATGAATCGAACAAATTTTGAAAAATTGATAAAAGAGCAACTGTTATTATGACTTTGACATTTAAATATTGTTTTATGTGCTATAAATCTGCAAATGCAGTTTTTAAATGTTTTTGATAACTATTCAATAATAGAGTATTTATTATCATGACAGCATCGATGTTTAAAAATAAAAACATCGAAAACATCGATGGCAAAAAAATCAACCATCGAACCATAACATCCATGTTTCTAAAATATCGATAAACATCGCCCACCACTAGTACACACACACACAGAAATTTGTTGTTCAGGTCACCTAAAGGGACCAATTTCTGCTAAAATATAAAAAAAAAAAACTATTACAATACTTTGTCATACTACATATGATAAAGTAAAAAGAACACATTAATAACTTTAAACCCTATCAATTATTTATTAGAACAACGTTTAAACTTAAAGAAATATGTATTTGTTTTTAGTGACTCTGACTGAACAAATGCCTAAAACGGAAGAACTTCAAACAAGTATGACCAAACAAATCATTATATTTATTTCTAGAAATAATTAATAATAATAGTAACCTATTGTAGATAATGACATACCAACTAACCAACGCCCATTTTGGAATTTAACGCCATCCACGGAAAAGGATGGCCGGTGTAAGCGGATGAGAGAGCCGGACTACAAAGTTAACGAGTTTGTTGAAAGGTTGGCTGTGGCAGCCGAAAGCCGCCTAGTTAAGCCTGGCCAAGAATACACACGATCATTCGGCGAATATGTCATAGCGAGCTTAGACAGAATGAGCGAAACACTTCAGGAAGACACAATTGTAGAAATTACAACCATTTTAAATAATGCTATTAAAAAAAGAGGCGAATAATAAAATATCATTCATAAAGATAAACAAACTAGGCAACATGCAGTCAGTAGTTACAAAGCGTACACTGTCAGTAATTACATTTGTAAATATTGATTACAATGTTGTGCTTTTATTACGAATTCATAATTACTTTTAGTCAATTTTATATTCTTGAAATTTTACATTAATAAGTACAGGTCATATTAATTGAATCCAAAATAGCATTGTTCCTACTACTATGACGGAAGACAATATATAGTACAGTATATTATTGATAATTGGTGGCCTATTATGTTATTTAAGTACACGTTTTAGATATCATTTATTCATGTGTCAAATTGATTGAATAAGCTAGTACCAGATATTTGAACCATATTGCTATTTGTTTCAGTTGTTGCACTAGTCAAAAATAGTAAATTTTACACGAGTCAACAAAGATCCTTTTTTCACTAGACCTGTGTTTATTTTATTGTAATAGCGTACCTACAGACTAAATTTCCAAATTATTTGACCTATACCACTGTCAGGCAAAGCAGTTAAATACAGCTAACAAAGGCGCTAGTACAAACGGAAAACAATAATCTTCATCTCTGAAATAAGCCAAGCAACGCCGTATAGATTTAGCAAACCTATAGTTTGCCAAATTGTTTCTAGTTACTTTTCCAATAGCACCTTCTGTTACGCCATATTGAGGTATGGTGTCTTCTGATGGGTAACTTCCATTTTGAGATTGTGCTGCAATGATACAATTATATGAGCATATAAATATTAAAGCATTTTACATTTTTTTCTACGGTAATCCCAGTCAGTAAGCTGTAGAGCATTTCGAGCACTTCCATGCTTTTTATTCACCCTTCTGGATCTATAGATATTATCGCCACAAGATTATTATTATAGGTATACATAGGTGTGTCCAATTTGTTACCGTTATCGTTAGCATTCAAATTTATTTACCATTGACAATAAAATCAATAAAATTTAACGGTCACTAAATTGACCTTATGTGCTCACAGTGGCTCACAGTCAAACGCATTTAAAATTCTGTCCAACATACTGGATATGGGTTTACCATGATAACGCCTACTATAAGGTATTTGCTCATATTATAAAATTGTTAGTTTGTTAGGTTGTTTACTTAGTTTGTATACGAGTACTTACAATTTTCTCTTTTAATCCATACATCATCTAATAATCAATACGGGATGGGCTATTTCCATCATATTCTTGTGGGTTTGCATCAGTGCATTTTTCTAGGAGTTTGGATACTACAAATACATATGCAAGAAGTTACATTAAATAACTATATCACAAAGGTACCACAATTTTATGTAGATTGTTATAAGTATAAAGATAATAAAAAAATTCAGGGTTGTTCTTCCTGAACATTTTAAGAAGAATAAGAACCGATAGACATGCATTGACTAATAACACATGACTATATTTTAAAATGTAAATACAGAAGTGAAGGGTTAATCGGTTCAGAACATTTTGCAAATTAAAAAAAAAACGTTTTATATGTTTTTTATTCACAAAATATAATGCCCACTAACAAAATATGATGCACATAAATGTACTTGACAGAACAAATGACATAAGGTATATTCTAGTTACAACAATAAAAATAACCATTTCTGTACCATTCGTACTCATACTAATACATACTCAACTATTGAAATATGCAGCGTTCAGTTATATTTGTGATCAGCAAGCGAACAGATGAATGTTATCAACAATAGTGCATGTCATGATCTGGGAAATGGTTCTAGTTTGAAAACCTTTGTATTTATTAAACCAAACCATCAAAGTGCATAGTGACAATATAATGCTGATTTATAATACCAGTAGGTATAAAATGAAATACAGTACACTCTCGCTAATCCGACTACAGTCTAATACCTACTATCCCATGGTCTGAACGGCCTACAACTCCGCACTACCTCGTACACTGCTTTTTAACCTTGGTCCGAACAGCAAAATCAAAGTATGCCCTTGCTATCCATGGGCAACCTTGTACTCTGAACATCTCATTAGTCTAAATGGGTGTATGCAAAACCGGATTCAGATTAGCGAGAGTGTACTGTATCTTCTATCTTCAGCATTTGGTCTCAGTGACTGAACATAACGATTAATTTAACAATCGCTCATATGTACGTGTTGCAACTGCAACTAAATGCTGAAGATAAACTGTAGTGTAAAACTATAATAATTCAGGAAATACTGACACCATCCATATAAGATCAGAGCTCCCATTTTTCAGACCAAAAAATTTCTACCTACCATTCTGAACATAATATCATCCACCAAAACGCTACCAAAACGCAAGGTCCTACTGGAATGTGGTATACAATGTTCTAATTTAATCTGAGCTTCTACTAGTAAATAATACATCCTCTATTTTCAGATTGGGTTTCTCATTTTGCAGCAGTAAATTTTCTTGGTAATTTCAACACTACAAAACCATAATAATAATTAAAAATTGAGTTTTAAAACAAATAAACAATCTACCTGGCAACATAAATAAGTTATTAGTATGGTGTATTCTAATTATTTCTAATTATACCGGTATTACATAGCGTATCATATTGATTAGAAACTTTCACTTCGGTACCGTTCATACTCATAGTAATATACATATAGTCTACTGAACGACTGAAGTACTCAGCATTCAATTGCATTTGGCGTAAGCAAAGGGTATTTATACGCCAGTAGGTATAAAATCTACTATCTTCAACATTTGGTGGTAGCGAGTGAATAACACGATTAATTTAACAAACTAACGTCAATCAATGTGCGTATAAGCAAGTATTTGTTTAATCATAACATCCATGCCCTGCTACTAAATGCAGAAGATATATTGTACTTATAAACGATAAGATTGCGTCACAATTTTGCAACAGTTGCATCCACTTTCGACATGTCTAATTTTTATGTACATTTTAAAGCATATAGGAAAGAAGAACGCTTGTTTGGAAAGTTGAAGACACCACACGAAGACTTCTCTAATTATATTTGGGATCTTGAACATAAATTTTTTGAAAATGTTTAAAACCTTATAACACTTTTTAGAGTTAGATACAGTTTGTATGTATTATGTCAAGCAATACCATTCACTCCCATTGTAAAAATTCTCCATTAGATTATTTATTGAAATTACTTATTACATTTAGGATATATTACCTTCTAAAATACACAAACACCAACTTTAAAGGTATGCCAAAGAAAAACAGAAAACTTAATATATTATTGAACATGTAAATTTATTTATCAAACAGAATAGAATAAAATATATATAACATATTGGTTGCCAGCAACAAGTCATAATAATAATGTAAGTTTGAATATCGATGGCCTAGGTGCAATTTGAATATTGATGGCCTAGCTGCACATATCACCTTGGTTAAAGCATATGTGATACGTGGTATTGCAGCTAGGCCATCAATATGTATATCTAGAGTATGAAAAAATCAAAATATATGAAAAGTATGCACATGTAAACACTTGTTAAACTTCATGTGGCAGGTTGCCGTTTCTCTTCTATAGCATCAGCACATTCTTCGTTGGAGTAGGGTGTTGAGTTGATTAGAGAGAAGTCGAGTTTGCGTTTACACTCTCTGGTGGGCAGGTGGTTGCATTCGTCCGGTAAGTGGTTGTAAAGTCTGAGACCGTCTCGTGTGAAGCTGGTGGTGTGAAGCCTTCCAAAGGCTAGTTGAACATGATGACTTCCCTGTATTCTGCTCGTGAATTTCGTTCCTTTGCGTTCTTTGAGTTCATTTTTGACATGGAGTACCTACCGGAGAATATCTACTCCGCAAAGGACAATATTTTAAATCTTTTAAAGAAAGGTTTGCAGGTTTGATGTAGATAATGCACCCTTTATGAATCGAACAGATTTTTTCTGTGACAACAACAGTCCGTAACAATGTGCGGATCTTTCCCTAACGTTTATTAGTCCATATGGTACTCAGGAGTGGAACAGCGCAAAATAGGTTGTTCTCGCAGCGCTGCCATCTATAGTGGCTCCAATGCATTTTGTAGCATATGTTGCTGAGGCAAGAAGTGGCAGCAATCCTTCAACTTTTCGCAACCAGGTTGTGCGTGTGTCCAAGCGCACACAAATTTTACGACTTTGACCTCTCTATGATCTTTTCTGCTGGATGTAATGAATAACTCTGCAGTCAAAGTTAGCGCTAAGCGGTTTTGAGCAAACCATTTTGGGACGCAGATTACACCTGCGGTTTGTAACCATGGAGTAGCACAGTCGTATCGTCAGCATAATGCATAACCTCTGTTTTATGCTCTTCGGTAAATCATTTACGTAGATTGTGTACCTTGTGGGACACCACTGTCAACCCTCCACATGGAACTTGTTTTGTCAGTATGCAAAACATCACACTACAAATGAGTTTATTTATTGTTCCATCATTTTATATCTATTATTCGTAAAACAATCACACACTTATTTGCTTAATTAGTAGTTATACTAGTCAGCAAACCGCTGTGTATGTTATATTATAAATCACTATTTTTGTTAATATTCCATTTAGGTGACTATCGGCTACGTTTTATTTTATTTATATATGTGAACATTGTTTTGTTTTTATTTGCATTACATAACCTCTAATGTAGGTAGCCGCCCATCGTGCATTGTATTCGCTAGTTTAAAACTCCAGCCAATTCCCCAATTGTTTGGTCTACGATTTATAGCCCACATGCGTTCAAGGTCAACGAATGTGGACGCCACTAAATCAACGGAGCCGACCCGAAGCGTCGTATCTTCTTTATATTCTTTTATCTTTGGTTCAGTGCTTGGACCGCTCCTATTTTTGTTATACGAGAACGACATAAAAGACTGTGCTATCGCTGGTAAACTTGTTTTGTATGCTGACGATACTGTTTTGTTTTATGGTGGTGAGGTGAATGCAGCCTTTGAAGATGTACAAAAAGATTTGAACACTATTACCAGTTAGACTAACAAAAATAGAATTAAGCTAAACCATTTTAAATGTGTATAGGTATATAGTCTTTAATAAACCAATGTTTTCACAAAGACTTCATGCTCCCACACGTAGACCAGAGGTACGGTAAGTATTGATTTTGTTATGAAGATTTCCTTAGGGAATCGGGAGGTCCCAGTTGGAAGATATTTTTCAAACACGACTTCTGCATTTTGAAAACTTTTGGTGCATCTACGGAATTTCCCCATAACTGAAAGCCGTATTTTATTCTGGAGAATACAAAGGCATAATCAGAAGCCAGTGCAGCGCCTTCAGACTGTTGTATAATGAATAATATCAGTTTCTGTATTATTATTATAATGTATCACATGTGTCTTAAGTTGCCTATCCTCCAGGTGTATGATATTGTGTGTAGCATTATATTCATGTTCGTCTTAATAAACCATGGCGCTGTGGACCTTAAATTGGTTATTGGCTTTCCAACCGTCTTTATATTGTTGGACACACTTCTCGTATTTAAGTTTTTTTTTATTGTTGGTCCCGTGCTGGATCCATCCCCACAGTGCCCACTCGGAACTGCAGAATGCAGACGCACTATGTCATTGCATTACCATAAAATAAAAACCCTAGTATTAACTTTTCATAATGATCTGTTCGCGTTTGAACCACAGAAATCATATTCGAAGGTATGAACACGATTTGAATAATATAAACGTATGGCAGATTCCTTTAAAAAGCCTTACCGACTGAAAATTTGCGTTGAAAATCCATTTACTATACATTCGGTAGTAAACAATAACAATTCGGCCGAAGAATCAAACAAATGAAGCATTAACACCAACATATGCGGCTAAATTAAGAAAATCTATCTCAGTGTCAAGTGGAACAATTATAAAACCAGTAGATATAACACCAAACCTAATAAACAATGTAGGATATTAGGCATTCACCACTGTTTCTTACAAAAAGAAAAGAAATCAGGGTCAACTCATTCGAGGCTCTGCCCAGAACTCGAAACTAACAGGAGTTAACAGGAACGCACGCACCTAAATATTTCACGCCTTGCTAAATACACTACTGCTGAAGACATAATACAGCACTTGAAAATTAGTAAGATTAATATAATTGAATGTGAGAAGCTAAACTCTAAACACCCGGACATGTACTCCTCCTTCAGAATATCTGTTGCGATGGATCAACTAGCTGATACCAAAATTCCAAATTGTAGGCTGACCGAAATAATTTAAGCCCCGTAACCAGTGTTCGCCTTATCAGGCTTAGATCGAGAAAAGAGATTTTTGCATATATGGACAGTCATCTTCATCATGTTGAATGTTACTGGGCTAGTTTTATTCTTCACCGCATTCTTCAGATAATGCTATTGTAACTTTACGTCTCCTTTACGCTGGAGAAGGGTTGGGCTCATTTTTTTTTCGTTTAATTGCCTTCATATTACGAATAGATGTTAAAATTAAAGTTTCTCGAGTCTGGCTTACCTTTTCCTTGTCCACATATAAGACGTCGTTTAGGAACTGGAGAAATGTCGTCAATAGGGACAGCGAGAGTAGATCACGATGTATGTTCTTTATTAGCAGACGTTGTTTATTGGAGATGTTTCCACCGGTATGTTTGTAGTCTCCGCAGGCTCATACATATAATCGGGAAATATTTATGGATTTAGAGGCCAAGTTTCAGCGCTTTTGATAACCATAACAACCATTTTGCACAGTTGCTGCCTTGGTTCGTTGAACAAGCCGGCTACCTGAAATTTTGTAACAACACGTTCAGGACGTGCTTTCAGCCATTTGAATATTTGTTGATTAAAGTACGTCTTTAATCTTGCAAAATCGGAGACGTCAAAGGGCATGCGATGAGTGTGGTGCGGTGGTCAACAAATAATAATATTGCCATTTTGTTTAGCATATTCTATAGGTTCAATCACTTATGACTGCATGCCCGTCTACAATCAAAATCAACATATCGTCGATATCTATCATCTGATTTATAAATAAATAAATACTGTTTATTTGTCACTAGATCCGTAGTAAATATGGATAATTGTCAGAGAATATTACAAAACTATAATCAAAATACAATACAAGAAGACACGTGCGTACAGCACATCATAATTGATTCCGCTATCCATTCTCAGTCAAGCTTTTGCTTAAATTTGCTACTAGTTGATGTGTCTCGAATATCGGTTGGAAGTACATTAAAAGTCCTGATCATCATGTAATATGGTCCCCTCTCAAACACGCATGAGGTGTGCCGCGGGCAGACCAATAGAAGTGCACTGCACTGCATTTTTTTATTATACTACACATGCTGGTCCCACGTCAAATTATTCGGCAACCAAATCCCCGAGAATTTCACGCTCTCATCTACAGGCAGTGATCCATTACTCGTCCCGACAAAAATTTATATAGTTGGTGCCTCCAATGAGAACTGCAGCAAAGCAGTCTTCTTACAATTCAAATGCCATTGTCTCCGCACCACCTACTCCTTCGTCTAATAGCATCAGTGGTCGCAGCTGAAACACCAGCCAAGCGGGTGGCTCTTAATAATCAATGTTGTATCATCAGCGAACTGGTGCAGTTCACCATCCGGAACATTCGCTGCCAAGTCGCTCATATATACATCAGGAACAACAGAGGGCCCAAAATCAATCCTTGCGGGACTCCAGCAAAGGACCCAGAAGAAGAAAATGGACCTACAGCATCCGCTACACACTGTGCTGTCTGCCGTGCAGGTATGACTCCGTCAGACCAAGCACATTGCCGCTGCCATGCCGGCAAGCCAGCGGCGCGTTTTGGCAAAACAAATTAATTTGAAAAATGTGAGCAGCCTATATTTTGCCGGCACGTTGGCGGCGCACACCTAATCTCAAAAACCAACAAAGCAAAAAAAAAATCTTTTTTGGTAAAAAATTAGCAAAAAAATATAGGCTGCTCACATTTTTCAAATTCATTTGTTTCCAAAATGCGCCGCTGGCGCAGCGGCGCCTCGGTAAATCGAAAACTAAGAGAGCAAAAAAATCGATATTTTGGTAAAAAAATACGGATATAAATATTTTCATTTTGCAAAAGTTGCGCCGCTGACTTGCCCGACCTGCATAAAAACACGGCTTGAGAAGCATCTATTGGCAAATGCTCTACTGGGTATAAAAACACAGTTTGAGAAGCATTTAGCTATTGGCAAATGCTCTCCCGAAACGGGAAAGCAAGTCTATCTCGCAAAAAACTTTTCAGGGAACACCTCCGACGGCATGCCAGTGTCATCAATCACTTCACATTTAACCAGCAAACGAATAAGAAACCTGCCCCGATGGTAGAAGCGTTACCGATTAATTTTATTAAATCTACGTCCATTATACTCTAGTTTTGAAGAAACTATTGTTTGTCGGGGAGATTGTGTCATTTTTATACTGGAGCCACATTGCCGGATCTCCCACAGCACTGCAAATACTGTAGAAGCTCCGTAGCTCCTCCGACTTAGATCTGATTTGCTGATTGTACCTAGGATAGCTAGTTGCCATTCTATTACGTACCTTTATAAGAGGAAAATGCCTTAGACAGTAAAAATTAAACGTATTAATGAATGTGCGGTATTTGCGTCTCCCGCTCAAAAAGTTATTTGTTTTTTATCCTTAAACGAACGACGATATTCAATTTTTGGTACGGTCACCTGCAACATTAACAAACTACAAAACATCGAGATATGATCGGAGAGGCCGGGATCCGCCAACCAGGACTTCATCCCATCCGTGTCCAAATCCAAAACACGTTATCGATACAATTGTTAGCCCTAGTAGCCTCACTTAAACACATGTTCAAATTGTATAACTGAAACAGGTCAATAACATCACGGCTAAGTCTATTATAACTTTTAAAATTTACATTAAAATCACCATCGTCAATTATATAAATAAACCTATTGCACACTATATCCAACAAGACATTCATAATTGACAGAAAAACATTCACATCGCTTGATGGTGATCTATAAATACATATTAACACACATCGTCTAGAGTCCAACACAAAACAAACACTGCATTATTCAAAGTGTTCCTCTACAGCAGTGTTGGCAGATTGCGGGAAATGTCCCGAACTGAAAGATTTTTGGGGTCTTGGCTAGGGTGGGTTATTTGCACGTTTTTTTTTCGGGTTTTTTTTCAGGTGTTCGCCCCCACCTGGGCTTGAAATTTCGAAATTGGGACTAAAATCGCAAAAATACCGGTATAACGTCAAAACTGCAAATCTGATGACTAAAATGTTCAAACAAAACATGTTCATAATTTAATTACCTATAAAAATTGTATTAGGTGTTATGAAGGTAGGACTGACCGTTTTCGAGATATGACCGCTAACGCGCCGCCCCGCAGCGCAAGGTGAAAATCGGCTGTCACTGACTGCCGGAACAATTGCCTGGAACAATTACTATAGCGAAATATTGCAGGCGAATACACTTCCCTCCCGTGATAGGCGATAGCTGCTCTCGTCTACCCATCTCTTCTCCTGTTCCAACACCCCCCCCCCCCTTTTTCCACCAAACAGCGTGCGCAGACGGCAGCACGGCCGGCAGCGACTAGCTGGCAGCGAGGTGTAGCGAAGATCGCACCGACTACGGCGCTGCATGCTGCACTGCCGCAGCAGCGATCTCCGTCACGGCAAATATTTTATATTACATGGCGTTCAATGTGAACGCGTCCACCGGGTCCGTAGCAGCAAAGCGTGCGCACCGCAGCGCGGCAGGGCGATGGATGCAGTAAAACAAACATCAGTTGGCTTGCGTTTGCCGGAATGCCTGCATCGTTGAATATGGAGGAGCAACTAATATAGAAGGTTGAAACACATCGACTAATATAAGACGAGACCTTATCTGCCTACAAAAGTGGTAATTCACGCGAAAATGCTTGGAAGGAAGTTGCTAATGAAATGCAGTCCAAGGGTATAAGTTTATATATATTTTTATTGATGAATGAATACAGCTAATTAACTAGGTATAAATTGAAATCAATGTTTAATGACTCCGTATTGCCATGGAACCTCGCCTGCCGGTGAAGTGAACCAGTCAGCAGAGGTGTTCTGAATTTCCATACAATGCCATAGGTCTTGTATGGCGTTTTCTTTGATTGTTTTTCATGGTATTTACATTATTTTGCGTTGCATCCGACGAAAGTTGTTGTGTGTGATGGATTAAATGAGTCATTACGATATTTTTTCCCCGTAAATAAATAACTTTGCAGCGTGCAAAATGTAGCAGTTATTACCGTGGAAAACTTAATGTTAACTTCGATTCGTTTCAAGAGAATGCGGCAGGTATGAGCAGTGATGGCAAAGGCATTTTTCCGACTCTTCTTGCTCGTGAAAGGCGATAGTTAAAAAAAGCCTATTCCGATCAGAAAGCTTGTTTCCTGGATATAGACGTAATATGTTGTCTCTCAACGGCAATGCTACGTCGGCTACTAGCGCTATGGTGAAGGGTCGGCTAATGATGGATGTTGCTTTTCTGGCAACTCTAAATTAAGGTTGTTTGACAACCACAATCTTCCAAAAGAAGCATTAGCAAACACTTCACCATCGATATTACCACCATATCCATATGCACCAACATCAATCATGATGTATTTATAATTGGCGTCTACAACTGCCATTAGTACACGAGAGAAGCTGCCATTATAATTAAAAAAACTTTGATCCTGAATGTTTTGGAGCAAATAGCTGCACGTCCTTGCCATCTATTGCCCCGACGCAGTTCAAAAAAATCTGATGTGGCCAGGCACATTACTGTATCTGTTATCATACAATATATAGAATTAATAGTTTAGCTGCATGAGATTCTATTTGATCGAGATCGATCGTGTCTGCATTAAAATAACACAAGTTAGTAAGGCTTTGACAGATATTCTGACAATATTGACAGTAGGTATTGTCAAAAAATCAGCGTTTGACAAATCCTGGCTTACTATGTGGTTTTAATGCCGACACGGTCTCGATAAAAAATTTCATAGACATAAATTACACAAAATTTCTTCTACTTTTTTTATTATATAACTATTTTGACGAAATTACAGAAATGGCAGCTCATTTGCAAATCTTTGAAAAATACTTAGAGAAGACATCCAGTTCCTTTGGACCCTTTTGAACCAAAAGCTTTTCAGCTCTAAGTTTGGTCATAAAACTAACTAGTTTCTGCGGAATCGTCGCTACAAAAATCGGGTACACACATGCGGAAATTTTTTCGGCACGATTACAATACTTTATCATACTGCGTATCATACTGCGTATGATAAAGTAAAATTCAGTTTTCGAAGAAAACCCAATTGAATCTCTTTCTATTTTTCAAAATCATGACTTTAAATGAATACCAAGGCAAACGACTTTACCGCATGCAGTGCTGCCGCACGCAGTGCTGTATTCGGTGGAATACCCATTGAACGGATGATAACGTAGCGTCATTTGACGTCGCAGCAGTGCGGCAGTGCAGCATGCAGCGCCGCAGTCGGTGCAATCTTCGCTCTCAAGCTAACTGCGTCGGTAGACAGACAGGTTTTGACAGGCTCCAATACTGACTTGTTGTTGATTGGCGGCTACTTATTTGTCTCCATTAGGCGCAATACTGACACGAAATGGCTTTATGTAAATTTGATTCTAGACAGAAATGTCCTGTTTTCGACACATATCCTGTAGATTTGTTTGAGACCCAACTCCCAACCTATAAGGATGTGCTTTTGTGTTGCCTCCACGAAAGAAGTCGCTTAGGGCAAGAACGGGGGAAAAATATTGAACCCAGTTTCACTGAGATTTCAGGAATAGTTGCAAACAAACTTGCAAATATTTATGACAAAGCGTCTATTCCAACCGTTTCATACACGAGAATTATACAAGTAATAAAGGCATATCATGACAAATACATATCAATTAAAAAGAAGTACCTCGATGTAAAGAAGAGAGCACCAGGAGCGCAGGATATAAAGGACGCATTTGTTTCTTTTGCTAAAACAAAACTCTGACATTGCTTTTTGTAAGTGCGCTAATTTTGCGTCCTGTGTTTGTCCAAAGGAGAAGAAGGTTCCACTGATCGAGCAACCATTTCTCCTGGACCAGAGAAGTGCTAGAATAGGTCGCATTGGATCAGTAGACCTTCCTTAAACAAAAACAAAATTAAAAAGAGCTCAACGCATAACACAAATCATGGATAGAAAATTACATGTTACCACCACAGAAGCAGTTCCATCTTGCTCAAAGTTACCTACACCATACACAAACGACGATACTTCTCATTTTTTTATGGTGAAACTGAAGCAGAAGCGTTTCGTCCTCATAGACGACTTGCAAGTGCAACAGCTAAAACTAAACAAAATACATTAAAATTAGAACAGACTGCCTTAGGTGCTCAGAGGTTTGATGTCAGTAACACGGCAGCGGCCTTCATTGTTTCGGCTGCATTTTTGGATGCAAAAAAAGGAGGATTGATAACGGAGGACCAGGCTCGTATTGTCAGCGACAGATGCAAGATCAAGCGTACAAAAAATAGTTGGGAATGAACTGCAAAGGACACAACGTGTTGGCTCTCTCTTTGGACTCTATTTTGACGGTCGTAAGGACAAAACAATCGCACAAGTCAAGGAAGGTGCAAAATACTACCGTAGGGTCACCAAAGAGGAGCACATTTCTCTTGTGGCGGAGCCTGGTTCCCAGTATATCGGCCCCGTTGCCCCTGATTCCGGTACAGCCGACGCTGAATGTCAGGCTATAATGAAATATCTCTAATTCTGTGGATCTGCAAGATCTTCAGGTTGCTGGTGCTGATGGAACTCATGTAAATACCGGCTGGAAAGCGGGAGTTATTCGTAAAATTGAAGAAAAGTTAAATAGGCCCCTTCAGTGGGTGGTGTGTCTCCTTCACTTCAATGAGCTCCCATTTCGAGCACATTGATGGCGTTTCATCTAGCCCAAATTGTTACACAGGCCCGATAGGTTCGCAGCTTCCAGAGTGCGAGAAGTTGCCTATAGCTAAATTTGCCAGTTTTCCATCATGTGAATTGCCTGTTGAGATAATAGATACCACAATACTAAGCACGGATCAGGCTTACCTGTACAATATTTGTAAAGCTCTTATTTCAGGCCACTGCCCAGCTGATGTATCTATTCTGGATCCAGACACCATCTGCAAATCTCGATGGCTAACCTGTGCCAACAGAATTATAAGATTATACGTTTCAACACCTAAACCGACACAACAGTTTAAATCTATTGTGAAATAGTTTACACACCTTTGTGGTTCAATATTCGGTTTCATAGTCCAATCAAGGATGGATCTAGGCATCTTTTTGATGTAATTCAAAGAACGGTACTTATCTGCCAGTCTGCGCAAAATAGTAGATGCTTCTATTCAGAGCAATGCGTTGTTTGCTGTCCCTGAAAACATCTTATTGAGCATGATGACAGACGAACGGTCAGAAGTGAGAAAGCTCGCACTCGACCATCTTCTCACAGCCAGAGAGGCGGAGACTAGGAGACTAGAAAATCAACCTATTAGGTACAATGTTGTACCGCAGCTCAATTTCAAAGCAAAGGAATATTTTGAAATTATTGACTGGCAGACAACTACCATAACTGTGCCACCCGTTCTTGACAGACTTTCTAACGAACACTTAATAGCAGCATTGTCTCAAGACACAGTCAATAAATGAGAATTTTCCGCATTTCCCTCACATACCGTTGCTGTGGAGCGAACCGTTAAACTGGTAACGGAATCTTCTAAATTAGTATGTGGCCCTGAGTCACGGGATGCTCACATTAGGGCGACACTGAAATCTAGACAACAATTGCCCATTTTCAGCACAAAGAAAGATTTTAGAAAGATGCATGACATTGACTCGGACTGAACAAGCCCAGCATATGGTTGGTTGGTTGGGTTGGGATTGGGAGGAACCCGTGGTGCAGCCACCTCCACGTGGTGGGTTCTGGGTAATCGCTACAGGTTAGCTGAGAGCTGCACAGTTTTTCACCTTGCGCTGCAGCGCGGCGCGTTAGCGATCATATCTTGAAAACGGCCACTCCTACCTGCAAAACACCTAATATCATTTCGATAAGTAATTAAATTAGGAATATGTTTTGTTTGGACATTTTAGTCATCAGATTTTCGATTTTCATGTTATACCGGTATTTTTGCGATTTTAGTCCCAATTTTGATATTTCAAGCCCAGGTGGCGAACACAAGATATTGTCCGATCGGAATGAAATTTTTCACATGAACTACTGGTATGGTAAGGCAACTTTTCCGCGCTATTAGAATTCGGCCCTCGAAAAAAACGTGCAATCGACCCACCCTAGTCTTGGCGGGACAAAGGGATTTTATGTCTTTTGGTGGGACTTTTTCTATATTGTTGCATTTATTTCGTCAAATAATTATGAAATGAAGAATGCAGATATCACTGGAACTTAGTCATGGATCTAGTAACTGGAAATTTTCACGCTATCGGCCTATAGTTGCCAGTAGTAGTAAACGAACTGACAAATTATTAAGAATTATTAAGTACTTCCCAACATTAGAGTCAAACCGACACGGTCGGTAATGTCATAGTAATTTCGTAAAACAGTGAAAATAATTTCTGCGCTGTACAAATATATCTATATCCGAAAATGGGAGAAACTTCTGATTCCGAATCGGGACAGTCGGAACCTCAGGCCAACCGCAGAAAACCTAGAGGTGCCAAAGTATTTCAGGAACCGTGGCGCCAACATCCGCTATTTAAAAATTGCCTGGTGCCTGATAATAAAAATAAAAGAATTTGCAGTAAAAGATTATTAGATGTGTATTTGTAACATTTTAGTATGTTTTTTTTATTAGATGCAAAGTGTGTAACGTCGAACTGGCTTGTGGGAACAATGAACTATTAAAGCCTTTTACTCGATAAAAACAGATCAGTGGTATAAAAGCAGCTCAAATGTCGAAGCTATTAGACAGTTACTTTGGTAAAACTTGGAAAATGCATACAAATAAAGTAAAAAAAAACTGAAATAATTAGTAATGTTCTTTGCTGAGCATAATGTTGTCACAGTTATTGTGGATCATTTAGTTCCTTTGTTAAGAACGCTTGACGAAGATTCAAAAGTTTTGAAAGACATTCCACTCAGGAGGTCTAAATGTAGACAGCTTATCAACAACATAATTGGGCCCTATGAGACGGACAATATAGTTAAGCCTTTAAGAAGCAACAACTTTCCAATACTCCTTGACGAAAGCACTGATTTATCACAAAACATAAATTTGTGTATCACAAGATGTGGTGATGCAAAGACAGTCAAAACCATGTCAAAACAAATCTTCTTGAACTAATATCGCTGCATGCTACAAATTGCAGTATTTCAAAAATTTAGGAGATAGTTAGGACTTGCTTAACAAAATATATTATTATTATAAGAGTTGCATCTGACGGTGGTAACGAGATGGTTGGTGAAAAATAATCGTTTTTTCGCCTCTAAAACAAGAGGTACCTAACGTTATGTTGATGAAATGCATCTGCCATTCCATCGCGCTACTAGCATGTGAAGCATTGCCCAGAGCTCCAGGAGACTTTATGAGATGTGTTGCAACGTATGTATCAGAAAGCGCAAAACGTTACGCCATTTTAAGAGAACAAGAATATTTTAAATTGAATAACCAAAAAAATTTGGAGTTAGCAACCACACGATGGTTGAGTCGGCATAATAGTGTGGTCACATTTTAGATAATTAGGATGTATTGAAGACCGATTGATATCTGCAGAAAATATTCATAAAGACATGCCACTTTTGTACTTAAAGGGATACTTGTTCTTCATGAAATATTCTTTAAACTTTCTTAATTTATTTAATCTACAATTGCAGGCTAATAAAATGCATGGCGTGGGACTCTAACATCATTTAGTAGGTGCCACCTGAACCGGAAGGTAATCCAACCAGTGTGAAGTTGCAGTGGTATTGACTCGTCTCATGCGAGTTTCCATTAAGGCGCTGCCAGACGATGCGGTGAACATCTTCCAACGTCGAACGTTTGATAGTTTGTTGCATCGTGTGGCCGACGTTCAAGCCTCGAGCTATCAATGTCAAGTGATCAACGTTCGGGTTAGGTCTCGCTTGACCCATTGTCGGACCAACATTCGAAGCATCAGTTGTTTAGTCCGCTGGATTTGTTCGAGTTTAGTTGTTTATACATATATAGTTTATATTAATTCAAGAATTAAACGGATGAGGATAAACCGGCAGCTTTTTAAACTACATTCGGTAACTGTATAATAACGTAAATCAGTGTCTACATAACAAACATAACCTATGACATAACCTGAAATACCAAATAGAGCATAGTGTAGAATACGCCGAAACCGTTGTCAAGTTAGCCCCCCAACTTTTGAATTTTAGGTAAATTTTTATGCAAATCGTTTGGGAATCGTTAGGGAGGGTTTGGGAGTACAGTTTTTTCGTTTGGGAGTACATGGTTTTTGAGAAAATGAAAATTGTTTTTTGTACCGTCAAGTTGGCCCCCCATCTTTTACATTTTGTGATTTTTTTTATTGGAATGGTTTAGAAATCGTTAGGGAGGATTAGGGAGTGTAGTTTCGACGTTTGGGAGTAATTAGTTTAATTGCAAAGTAATATAAATGTTTAGTACATAACCTCACTTTTTTTGGTTACCGTCGTAACGTTACGCTAACGGCTTTGTTTTGCTATACATTTTACTCATTTCATCACAGACGGTTAGAATATGGTTAGGGAGGATTAAAAATGCTACTTTTATATCAGAGAGTGCATTATTTGACCGCAAATCAATAAAAAAACTTTGAGTACAGAAGCCGTCATAGCTAATGTATTTATCTGCTTTGTTTTACAAAAACTGGTCAAATTTCTGCAATAAACAGTTAAAGAATCATTAGGGAGGAATAAAAAGTCCACTTTTGATGTAAGGGAGTGTATAGTTTGGCCGCAAATCAAAATATAAGATTGAGGTTACGTACATAGTCAACTATTGCGTTTATCGCTTATCGGCGCTTTCCCTTCGATAAATTGCGCTTATTTCGTCATAAGTCATTAGAAAATCGTTAGGGAGAATTAAAAAGTTCACTTTTGATGTAAGGGAGTAGATAATTGCCCCGCAAATCAATATCTAAGGTCACGCTTATGTACCTTCTGAATTAACCTATTTAAAGACTTCTCCTTCCATAAATGGGACGTATTTTGTTCATAGTCTTGCAATATACCTGGGGACGGTCATGTAGTTTACTTTAATGTTTAGAAGAACATACTGAGTTTCATCGTAAATGAACGTAAAAGTTTAGATGAAAACCTTTATTTTGTTTGCCCGCGGAATGTTGGGAATATTGGCTTATGTTTTGAGATAAATTGTACGTATTTCTTTAACACTGTTAGAGTATCGTAATGGAGGAATATCGTGTTAATTTATCACGAGTATGAATCTTTCGTTTGTTCACAAAATAGTCATAAAGACAACATATGTAATAACAAGCATAAAAGCATATTGTAACCCTATTCCACCAAAATGTAAGCATTTGTCCTTGTCTGCTAAATTGTGATCTTAAATAAAACTTTGCTTCTTCGGGCGTTCGAAGAAAGTATTTAAAAAAAATCCGAAACCAATGTGTATGTATGCAAGTATATTTGGCTGCATACCTTGCCACAATTTCGAATTGTTTGTGGTTCCCGTGGTTCACAGTATAATTCTTACGAGTGTTCATAGATGGCGCTTATGACAATCGAAAATAAGCGTAATAGGTATTAATATAAAAATAAAAGCAGCAAATAATAATAAAAAAAATACAATAAATAAATTTGCAAATTTAATATTGCAAAACTATTTACAAAATACGTCCCATTTATGGAAAGAGAAGTCTTTAAATAGGTTAATTCAGAAGGCACATAAGCGCGACCTTAGATATTGATTTGCGGTACAATTATCTACTCCCTTACATCAAAAGTGAACTTTTTATTTCTCCCTAACGATTTTCTAATGACTTATGACGAAATAGGCGCAATGTATCGAAGGGAAAGCGCCGATAAGCGTTAAACGCAATAGTTGACTATGTACCTAACCTCAATCTTTAATTTTGATTTGCGGCCAAACTATACACTCGCTTACATCAAAAGTGGACTTTTTATTCCTCCCTAACGATTCTTTAACTGTTTATTGCAGAAATATGACCAGCTTTTGTAAAACAAAGCAGATAAATACATTAGCTATGACTGCTTCTGTACTCAAAGTTTTTTATTGATTTGCGGTCAAATAATGCACTATCTGATAAAAGAAGTAGCATTTTTAATCTTCCCTAACCATATTCTAACCGACTGTGAAGAAATGAGTAAAATGTATAGCAAAACAAAGCCGTTAGCGAAACTTTACGAAGGTAAACAAAAAAGTGAGGTTATGTACTAAACATTTATATTACTTTGCAGTTAAACTAATTACTCCCAAACGACGAAACTACACTCCCTAATCCTCCCTAACGATTTCCAAACCGTTCCAATAAAAAAAATCACAAGATGTTAAAGTTGGGGGGCCAACTTGACGGTACAAAAACAATTTGCATTTTCTCTAAAACCATGTACTCCCAAACGAAAAAAATGTACTCCCAAACCCTCCCTAACGATTCCCAAACGATTTGAATAAAAATTTACTTAAAATTCAAAAGTTGGGGGCTAACTTGCTAACGTACACTTGGCGAACACGTCCAAAATGTTTAGACGCGGCTGTTTTGACCAAATCAGTATAAAGTTGAACGCCAATTAAGTGGAAAGTCGTACTACAACTCATTAGTTGTTTTCGCCAGTTAAAGAATTAAACGGAAGCTGTAGCTTTTTAAATTATATTATGCTAACTTCGCCGAAATGGGAATGTCATCGTAACAACAGTACAATCATAACCTGAAATAACGAATATAGCTAGATGTAGCTCGCTGTACTGCTATGACAGCTATACAAAAGACCACAACTCAAAAACTTCTTAAAATTTTGGTCCGAAGTTGAGCATAGAATACGCCGAAGGTACAGTAATTTCAATTTATAATTGTGTCTAATAATTAATAGTGAATTAATTGTGAATAATGAGTTTATTGTATTCTAGGGTAACATACACGTACTGAATGCCTCCAACATCTTTAGAAAGAGCAGTTTTGACGATATCAGTATCAAGTTGAATACTAAAGATAAAATTGAGCCGTGTAGTATATACTGCAATCCATTTGGTGTTCTCGCAGAACTTTTACGACTGTTTTGAAAAAGAATTGTACATGATATAATATGTAGTGATCAATCTAGACAGCACAGAATATCGAATATTTATTGAAATTGTCAGTTATTGGACATCTATTTTAATCTTGTGTTACACTATCTGTTGCAGTACTGTTGCCTATGAGCGCAACGCTCATCCAACAAGCAATGCACTACCAACACCTTCCAATGTCGGACGTTTAATACTTTTTCACGACGGGTGGCTGATGTTGAAGCCTACCTTCGCGGCACTAGAGCGGCAATGATCGTTATCGGCACGCCAACCTCGAACGAAAGAAGCTGTTTTGTGTGGCAGTACAAAAAAATGTTTTATTTTCGCTAGAATGAATCTAAATATACGATGGTGTATTGATAATATTCTTTGCGAACTTAACTGAGCTACCTCCAAATAGCTCTAACTCGATTTAGATTTAGCGGAATATTTGTATTAAAGATTAACATATACGGGATGATTGCGAATGTAGTATACAGGATGATTATAGTAAATTATAACATTTTAAATGACTTTTTCTTGTGTTCGCCCATAGATGTAACATCCGAACGCTGAACCGGTGGATGGCGCGTGTAGCTGCTCTGTTAAGTAGCTGCTCAGTAGACGGAGTATATCGCTCATTTGCTCCATACCGGTAACGGCAAAGTTGAGAAACACAACTTGAGGAGCCTCCTCATAGTTGGTCATTTTAATAGCTGTTCTTGCTCATTTTTGTACCTGCTCTGTTGAGTAGCTGCTCAGTAGACGCAGTAGGTCGCTCATTTGCTCCCTACACCTTTTCCTCGTGTTTTCCCATAGATGTAACTTCCGAACGTGAACCGGTCATAAAACGAGATATGCTGGGTGTTTGTAGTAGTATACAGGGTGATTTTAATAATTTAATATGATAAATAACAATTTTCTTGTTTCCATTTAGATGTGGCGAAATATTTATGTAACACACTCCTGACACTTCTAACATCCTTCAGTACGATATAATAATGGACCAACATATAATAAATACCTACTGGTGGTGACGCTAATCACGATAACGACTAATCACGTAGATAATTCACTCACCAACTATAATTTCCACCTAACCAGACTAATAGCGTTTTCTTTTGGTAAAACTCGGGCGCACCAGTTCGGGCGAATGTTCGGGCCTGTTTTTAGTGAAGAAATTCGTAGCAGAAACGAGGGAAAGGGAATTAAAGTGTATGCGCCCAACCTTCTGGGCTAAAAACTAGATAATTAGGCCTTTTGGAAAAGTAGGAAAGAATTTATTGGACAAGTTGGGCCGAGGAAGAGGTTCCATTCCAAAAAAATACATGTGGGCAGAGATTGCCATTGCCATCAACAATACCTTCAGCTTAAACGTAACTGGTGTCCAGTGTGAAAACCGTTATAAGACTGTATTAAAAACGAAAAAGGAAGACTTTACTATGACATCTGGACATACAAGAATGCCCATTCCGTTTGAGGACGAGTTGTCGGAAATTGCTGCTTTGGATGACAGCATTGAACCCGAGATTCTACATAGTGTGACGAATGTTCGTCAGTTACTCTTCCTGGAAATGGTATGCATTATGATTATCTCTCAACATTATAATTATGTGTAGACACAGTTTAATATTAAAAAATCAAAATGAAGTAAAAATCATTTATTCAAACTTTGTATCAAGTAAAGTCATAATATAATTAATCAATGAATATGCCATAGGAGTAACTTATTGTATTATTCCGCCAAGATTGATTGTATTAGTTCCTGGTGTGTGTGTAAGGGACTGTCTCTAGTATAGGTGCAAGTTTAGGGTCGTTGAAAATTGCATTTAATTTACCAATAATATCTTTAAATGGTAATAATTGTGTGTAGAACTATATTTATTTTTAACTGAGTTGTATGACCAAATTAAAGTTACCTTTCATACAGTATTTCTTACATATTGATTTCAATTAATATTGATGACGAAGGTAGTACATCAACTTTTTTGGGAGCTGCATGCAAAAAAATAACAGGTAATCGATCAAAGACATAAGGAAAAAATGGCATTAATAAATGAACTGTTTAAGAAAACAGATTAGTGATGTGTCAAGTAGAATGTTATTTGTTAACCAAGAGACTATTCATTATTATTATACCTTATTAAAGAAGATATTTTTTAGTTATTTAGAACCAATATTTATGTATAACCATATTTATGAACTGATATATGCTGAAATAAAACGATAAATTCTGACTGATACACTTTGACTTATTTTACCATAAAAAAGATAAAATATATTTTCGTCAAACGGTAGATACGGTACAAGCCAATAATTTATTTTTTAGTTAGTAAAAAAGGTTTATACAACGAAACAATACTGATTTTTAAAATTTTATTTATTAGAACAAAATACAAAACATCACAATTACTCAAAAGCATTGATAATTGGTTCTTTTTCTTCTCCTTTTTTTCTTAATTCTATTACCGTGTCTTCAAGCACGTGTTCATCTTCTGCAGGTTCTGTAAGTTCTTCGTCATCCAAAAAGTTATTGTTGATACAAAAGTTGTGAATAACAGAACAGGCAACAATAAACTTATTCAATTTTGACAGTCAGCATTTTTAATTGCTTAAATTGTCTACACGGTCCTTTAATTAGTCCAAACGTATTTTCAATTAACACTCTTGTAGCACTAAACGTTTTGTTATATTGCTTATTCATTTCTGTTAAATTGCCAAAGTTTTTGTATGGTGTTAACAAATACTCTCGGTTGGAATATGCCCCATCGCCTAAAATATGAAATCTTTTGCCACATATTTTTGGCAATACTTCAGCAATATCAGATAACTTGAAAACTGTGGCGTCATGGATCTGCCCAGGGGGACCAATAGGTCAATGAACCTGCGCTTATGATCAGATATAGCCTGTAAGGTTATTGACGGTAAATCATGACGATTAGTTATATTTAATTATTCTAGCTGTTCTAATAACGGAATGGCTGGCATTGCATAATATAGCTTTTTCTGGGTCAACCACTAATCCAATGATTTTACAAAAATGCACATTGAAAGCTAGCATTCCGCAGGTGATTTTACTTTTCAATTCGTTCAAATATATGTATTATTTCCGGAGTAATTAATTGCTAAAGTTAAACGAATAAAATTTACGTGGCAAAAACAGCGCCGATTCTTCTTAATTTGGAAAAATCGCGAAAACGCCAACACATACAGCTTTCTAATTTTTATGACTTGTAGCATATTAATGAAGGACAGCACAAAAAATTTTTAAAATTTTTTCGCCCCTAGGTTTCCGAGAAAATGGACGTCAAAAGAAGGGACATAATATATGCCCACGATAGTACATGATCGAATATGATGTCTTGCCGACGCGACGCTCCAATTGTTCCAGTAAACTGTAGAAATGCCATAGGTGTTATTTAGAGAACTTTATTTTATAAATACGTGTCTGAAGAATACGATTAGGTATGCGTACATGTTATTATTATAACACATTTTATATCAAGATTTTTATTGTATTTTATATAGGATTGAAGAGTGTAAATGGTTTTGAGAAAGCAGTACATACGATATCTACAAAGAATGTGAGTGCAACTATAAAACTGATGGAGGATACACTTTGGTTTTTATATATTATATATAAAATAATATAGATATGAATATGATTAATAATTTATATACGATAAAGTAACACTTGATGACAAGATAAACTTGTAAGACAAGATACACTTGTACTTATGTGTGGAACAAATGACATATTAAGAGGTCGGCCGTTGAAAAAATTAAAGAGAGAATTCGGTCATTTAATAAGAACAGTATCACGAAATACCACTTTAAAAATAATTATTTGTACCTTACCAGCGTGCAAAGAAACCCAAGACATAATCGTAAGTAATAAGAATCAAAATAATGAAGTAATTTATACTTGTACTAAATTCTACTTTTGCAGACTTTCAATAATTTTATAAAATCTTGTTAACAAAACATCTACAATTCGACATCTATAGATGTCTACAATTTTATCAAGAGTTTACATTTTAATGTGTTTAAAAGCTATAGTCAAACATAATATACATATTATATATGTTGTTGAATACTAGAATTTACCTCATCTCATTTTTTACAGCGATGGAATACACTTGACGAAAAGGGGTTCAGGAAAATTATGGAAAATCATAAGATCAGCCATAGATATTTAAGAATTATTCAATAAAAATTAATAAATTAAATAAATAAATTATAAAAATTAGTGATAATTTAATATATATTTTTAATAAAATGAAGAGTTCTTATGCCTTTATTTATTCTATTACACATTAAGCACACATTTATAATATCAAACAAAATAATATAAATAAAAACTTTGTCAAAAATAAATAACGCAATCAGTACAAATATAACAATAAATACGACGATAAAATAATACTTATAAAATGTACAGTTATCATATTTTACTATCATGGTCGATTAATCGATTAAATATATTTTTTTCAAACTCAATATGACAATTGACAACAGCAATTCTCCAAATATCTTTTCCAGTGTAGTAGTGATTTTACTGCATTAACGTCAACATGACACGTTAGGCGTTACACGTTAGTGTAGCTGAGGAATTGCAGTTACGCTGTTTAGTGTTTAATAGTAACAATAATGGAACAATTTGATAAAGCCTTCTCTGATGACCAAATCTTAAAATACACACCATAGAAATAATTCATAGTTTACTAATGCTGTTTCATATTTTAGCATCCAATTTATCTCAAAGATTCTTGAAAAAATCATATTTACTTAGTAATTAACAATCTATGTGAAACAACATTTAAGTGGGTTTTTGTATGTTGTCAGTTTTCATATTCTATTCAAAGTCATATTCACAATAACCTCATACATAATACCAGAATATTATATTAATAATGTTGCTTGAAAAGAATATCAATAAAATTAATATACAGGATATCGCAAGAAAATTCTCTAGCAACTTCCAAGTAATTTTGAACAAAAAATACCAATATTGTCCGATGCAGAAAGGATATCAATTAATGGCACGATAATCAAAATAATTTTAAAATGTTACAAAGTTGAAAATCGGCTCCACTACGAACTAAATAGGCACCATTACGGATTACGTCGGCAGCATTACAACTTACGCAATAACCCTTCCGAAACAAACCTACGTCGATATAACTTTGTTGTCAGTTTTCATATTCTATTCAAAGTCATATTCCCAATAATCTCATTGATAATACCAGAATATTATTTTAATAATGTTGCTTAAAAAGAATATCAATAAAATTAATATACAGGATATCGCAAGAAAATTCTGTAGAAACTTCCAAGTAATTTCGAACAAAAAAATACCAATATTGTCCGATTCAGAAAGGATATCAATTAATGGCATGATAATAAAGGTAATTGAAAAATGTTACAAAATTGAACATTGGCTCCACTACGAACTAAATAGGCACCATTTCGGTTTACGTCCGCAGCATTACAACTTACGCAATAACCCTTCCGAAACAAACCTATGTCGATATAACTTTTTTGTTAGGATTGACATTACTTGAAGAACACTCTTGAAAATACTGACAAAATTAGCAGTAGAAAAATGTTTGTTCTGTATTCTTCCATGTACCGTCTGAAAGACAATTTAAATCATTCACCTTTACAGTATGTGTCGTCGCATTCGCAAGGTCAATCTAAATAAATATGAACTAAATTACTTTAAACTATTTGGAGATAACTATTGTACAATACCGTAAACGTATTTGTCCATGTACGTACTTGTTCTAATAACAAATTCGAGAATAATATTACTCAACAAACTGTTTCGGAATCCATAAAGTTTATCCATAAAATGCGATTCTAGTCCATCATTCTAAAAACCAATAAATAACTGTTAACATAAAAATAACTATAAAAGAAAAACAAAGGCAAGAATGATATGACCAAAAGAAGTTGATAATCATGACTAAGACTATTTAAGTCATCGTAAAACTCGTGTCTCGATTATCGAACGAAGTAAAGCTGTAATTTCGTCTTGTTATGATTGCTACACGTCTGTTGTTGTGCCTCTACCAACATCCCCTTGTGGATTAAAATTAACCATGATTTTTTTATTACGAACATAATATTTCTGACCTGCGATAAGTGTTTTATCAATAAAGATTTTGACGGAAAGTATTCAATTAGAATGTGTCCGATTAGAATAATTCACATTATACGAATTGTACCTCTATAAACCATTACTGGAAAACACACATTTTCGGTAGTTTTGAGATATTCATCTTGATTTCTTCAATGGTTCGATACACATTGTCAAATCGTTGACAAATCAACAGATGATTGTGAACGTAGAATTCTTTGTTGATACGTATGTAATGCCTATAAAACCTGAAGCAGATTAAGCGCAATGAGATTTCTATCCAAATGTCGACAGCTGGTACTGTTTATTATTAGTTAGGTTCTTCTTGTAAGGGTTCGAGTTGGAAATATTGGTTATACGTTGTTGGTTATGTTATGACATTGCACACATCGGGGCACTTTTTCGACTTATACGCTCTCAATCCGACGCACGCTCTCAATCCGACCCGGCACCGTGCCAGTGGGATGTGCACTTTTTTCGTGCAGTTGGTAAGCCGAACGCTTCGAGTGTGTTAGAGTGATTACTTTTGTTTTGATGGTGGGATCGTTATTGAGGTTAGAATCATATTTTATTAAAATTATACATAAATTTTATGGATAAACTTATAGACTTCCAGATTTTTAAACGATGGATACAAAAGAGATTCATTTGAAAGTCAACGGTGAGGTTGTCACACTTTTAATTCCTCGTGGTTTTACGGAATTATGTGAGAAATTGGAGAGTATGTATTTTACTATAATTCGGTTAATAATATTTGTTAGTGAAGTTTTATTTATTTTTAGATGATGATTATACGCAAAACTATGTTCAAACATTGATAGCGTAATATATGTAATATATCAAGAGTTGTATTTATTTTATATTGTTTCTGCATGTATTTAAATATTATTAATAAATGAGCTGTTGCAACTGTTATAATAGTTTGAATATTAATATAACAAAGTCGGGCATACCTTTTAAATATTTTTTGGATTTATCAAGCAAGCTTAATTTAGTATTCACCGCTAATCGGAAAATCTGCTAACTGCATATTATTAGATCTATCCGCTTCCATCAAAATCTTGTTTACAACCTTACTGTATAAAAACTGAAGAAAACATAAACGCCAATCGATAGAAGAGATTTCTCTCGTACCGTCACATATTATAATCAAAATTATGCAAATATTAAGAATTTAATTGTTAGTTAAAATTACAACCTTGTCAAGTTATGGCTCTTTTGGTGTATTGATAATACGCTGCCCCAGTTCTCCCAGCTGTGTCGGTTCTCTCCGGCATGACTGCCCCGCTAACGCCTCCTTTCCCCGCAGTACCCCAAAGACCGTAGAGCGTCGGAATTCACGCGGAGTTTCAGCCCGATCTTTTGTATGAAAAATGCAAGATAAACAATGATTATGTAATAAACTTTAAACCTATGAATTATTGGGTAGCCTATAGTCTACATTTAATTATTCTAGCTCTTCTAATAACGGAATGGCTGGCATTGCATAATATAGCTTTTTGTGGTTCAACCACTAATCCAATGATTTTACAAAAATGCACACTGAAAGCTAGCATTCCGCAGGTGATTTTACTTTTTAATTCATTCAAATCTATGTATTATTTCCGGAGTAATTAATTGCTAAAGTTAAACGAATAAAATTTACGTGGCAAAAACAGCGCCGATTCTTCTTAATTTCGAAAAATCGGGAAAACGCCCACACATAGCTTTCTAATTTTTATGACTTGTAGCATATTAATGAAGGACAGCACAAGAATTTTTTTAAAAATTTTCGCCCCTAGGTTTCCGAGAAAATGGACGTCAAAAGAAGGGACATAATATATGGCCACGATAGTACCTGATCGAATATGATGTCTTGCCGATGCTCCAATTGTTCCAGTAAACTGTAGAAATGCCATAGGCGTTATTTAGAGAACTTTATTTTATAAATACGTGTCTGAAGAATGCGATTAGGTATGCGTACATGTTATTATTATAACACATTTTATATCAAGATTTTTATTGTATTTTATATAGGATTGAAGAGTTTAAATGGTTTCGAGAAAGCAGTACATAAGATATCTACAAAGAATGTGAGTGCAACTATAAAACTAATGGACGATACAGTTTGGTTTACCAAAAACATAATAAATTGATTTATGTTAAAATATGGGGTAATTACTTTTGTATTATATTGAACGTTTTATTGAAATGAATTACTAATTTTACAGTAGTATGTTACCTCATTTGAGAAGAGCACGATCAGTTGAGACCGATATAACATAATATAGATTAGATAGAATGGAACAGTCTACATTGGAAGAACCACACGCAAAACCCCATCACCATCTACAACAAAAGTCCATGAGGTATACGAGAAAGATTCAAAACACCTGTTGAGTACGACAGGAATCGCAAGGGCGTCTATTACAATTCGACATCGAAAGACGATAGTATTGAACGAATGAAGAAGGCATACACACAAAATCCCATCAATACCCATAATGAGTCGATAAGGTATGCTGTAACGAAGAACCACAACACCTGTAGTGTACCACAGGAATCGCGATTGTATACCTATTATAATTCATCAAAAAAGGCTTTACCAAACGTTTTGTTTGTGATTGTGTCATTAATTTATAATGTAATAATGTATATTTGCCTATCAATATAGAGTAGTATTGTATTGATGAACACATTTTTTGATTCTTTATTAGTTTAAGTCAAGTAAAAACTTCAAATCCCGATTGCTCATAGCATTTTTGGAGCAATTTTTAGCTAGCCACATGAACATATGTCAGTTTCATTCATTATTTTGGGAACTGCTTTGTTTCTCCTTGGCATAATATGACCGTGTTACATAGTTTTGTTAAATTGCACCAAGCAGTTATTTTATGTAAGGTTTTTTTTTTGTTGATTATAAGAAAAAATCAGTTATCATTTATCACTTTACTCAGGTTTTGATCTTGAGGAGGACAATATGCATCATCTAATTTTTTGATATTTACTATAAACATGTTTTCTGCAATTTTTGGCTTCTAAATAACTTTACCACGATACTATTCAATACTTACCTATTTACAGCATGTCTTTTCCTATGGTTCACATAATTTATAAACATTTCTTTTATTAATTTATTTTCATTGTATTCTTTGTATTTATTTAAAATTATATCACCAAAACTCAATACAATAAATACTATCTTTTAGATTAGCCTTTTTTAAATAAATAAGAACACAGTAAGTATTAGTTAACTAAAGCAGATAGGAAAGTAATTAATAGTAAGACCATTTAAAAAATAAATAAAAAAAATCTTATTTGTTGACATTTGCCGTGTTTGCTGTGTTGTTTGCTGCTTCAGTTATACTGCTTGTATATATTATTAGTATCACTAATGAATTATATTTTAGTAATTATATTAATTATTTCTATATTTCTGTACACTTTTTATTATAAATTATGTAACATAGTTTGTAGTTCAGTAATTTATTTTTAAAATTCTAATAAAGTACATACTACCACAAACTGGCATGTTTGGTTTCCTATGGTACAATAAGTAGAATAACAAATATTATTAGATGAAACAGTATAAGTTGCAAATGGCCTACCATCACCCTGTAGAAAGGTTTGTTTTTAATTGCACACATGCACCGAAAAAAATCAAACAATTGGCCAATTAGTTAGAACAGTTTTAAATAGTGTGAAAAACAGTGATTGTTCATGTTACACCATTTCTATCTTAAGTAAAACATATTGAGAAAAAAAAAACAATATAACGGAACTTTGACGAGAAATGCATTTCTGTGGTTTGGCGTAAACTCTTCGCATCGTACTTCTTCGTGGTCCACTATCATGTATCAGGAAGTTCGAAGAAATATGCATTTAGTTCTTTGGCGTAAACTCTTCAGATTTGTCGTACTGCATGGTCCACTATCGTGTATCAGGAGTTTCGACAAGACAGCATTTTTGTTGTTTGGCGTAAACTCTTCGGATATATTGTACCTCTTGATTATCCAGTATCAACGGCAAGTCACAGCAAGATGAAACAACATTGTAGAATGTCACACATTTTTACTATTTTGTACATTTATGTATGAATACGATTACTTACAAGATTCTAATTTCATCTGAGCATCTTCCAGTACTTAATACTTATAATTTTTTACTACTCGTTTTCATCCTGGGTTTCTCATTTTGCAGCACTAAATTTTCTTGGTAATTTGAACTACAAAAATATAATAAAAATTTAAAATCGAGCTGAGAAGAAAACAAATGTATATAATAAACATTTCAAGTCATAAAAAGAAATTGAGTTTTAAATACAAATAAACAATCTACCTCACAACATAAATAAATTATTAGTATAGTTAATTATACCATACACCTACTATAACTATACGGTATACTATATACTATTATATGGTATACTAATTACAAAGCGTATCATATTGATTAAAAAGTACCACTTGTGTACCGTTCATACTCATAGTAAATACATAATCTACTAAACTACTGAAGTACTCAGCATTCAGTTGAATGTATCGCAAGCAAATGGTTACACAACTGTTATCAACAATACCATCATACTGGCAATACTATACTGATTTATAATGCCAGTAGGTATACAATCTACTATTTTCAACATTTAGTCGTAGCGAGTGAACAACACGATTAATTTAATAAGCCAACCTAGCAATGTGCGTATAAGCAAGTAATTTGTTTAATCGTAACATCCATTCGCTGCTACTAAACGCAGAAGCCTAATTGTACTTTTAAACGATAAGATTTCAGGGAGCACCAACACCATAAAATTGATCGATGCATTAGACTTCCCATTCTTCAGAGCAGATCACATAAAAATTCCACTTACCATTCTGAACCTAACGTTATCCACATATTCTATGCTACCAACAAGCAAGTTCTGTGTGAATATTGGTTTCATGGTGGTAGATTATCCTCACATAAGGCCCCAACGAGTTTAGGCTTTTACTGCTAATAATAAACAGGTAATCCTGCATTTAACGTGGATGAACCGGGCATGCGCCTACTCACTAGAACTTCGCATGCGCTCTGTTTGAATTCACGCGTTGTTGCCGCATCTGTAACTGTTTACTGTTTGGTACACAATTCGAGGTTAAGTCGTGTTGTTTCTCGATTGTTATTAGTTTTGTGATAATGGCTGCACGCGTTGTGGAGGCACCCACAGTAATAGTGAATATTGGCGACATCCTTGACGACGCTGCCATTCGTGGAGAAGATCTACTACTTTGGGATTTAAAATTCCCAGATGTATCCCTATTGTTGGAGTGGCGAAGCGAAGCGAAGCGACGGTTAATAAAAAATTCAGTATTGTGTTGATTGTGATGTAGGTTTTATGTAAAGAAAACAGCCTAAACCAACAATATAATTTCAGATTTCTACGTCATTTGTCCGAAATGGTGAAATTTCGGATAGGCATGCTTGGCGATGCCGGAATTGTAGGAAGCAATGTTCAATCAGGAAGGACTCATTTTTTGCACGTAGTCGGTTAACATTAGCATCATACAAGTAGTTTATTTATGGGCGGAGGATAGTCCGCAAACATTCATTGCCCGCCAAGCTGCTTTTGGTCCCGCAAGTACCCACACTGTTATAGATTGGTGCAACTTCTGCCGTGATGTTTGCGAACAATACCTCATTGACCACCCGACAACCATTGGAGGGTTAATGACGACTATTCTGTGAAAGTCGTGGGAATAGACGAAAGTAAATTTTTCCATAGGAAGTACCATCGTGGCCAGTGGCGCGATGGCCACTGGGTGTTTGGCGGAATTGAGCGGGAGACGGGGAAGTGCTTCCTTGTGGAAGTGCCAAACCGAACGGCCGGCGTACGCTGGTATAGCTCAGTTGGAAGGAGGAATTTATGAACATCAGGTGGTCGTGCATGAGCACAATTTTGTAGATCCTGACAACGAAGCGATACATACGCAAAACATCGAAAATGTCTGGATGCGTGCAAAGCGTAAAGTAAGGCACCAGTTTGGTATATCAAGGCCGTTATTTACATCGTACCTCCACGAATTTGTCTTCCGGAATAAATTCCGCAATTCAGTCTCCCATATTTCCGGAGTTTTTGCAAGCAGTACCCCATCTAATTATGAAATAGTGCTAATGATGATTTACTACATTTAAGTAGTTACTCTGAAGCAGTATGATTTTTCAGTTAATTAGTTATCAGATTACTTAATTTTATGACGAGCATTTCACTTTAAAAAATGAAAAGCTAGACAAAAATTAAATGAAGCACCATTTTCAGTAATATATATTTACTAAATCGTCACACTACATATTTTTATACACAAGAAAATTTTATAATTTGCAAAAATCCCTATAAAAAATCATTTGATCTATTGAAAATGACGGTTTTAAACTGAACACAAAATAATGTTACAGGCACGAAAGGTGACGATCTGGAGCAGGATATGGATATAGCAGAACAAGAAAATTTTGTCCATTATGAAGTTCTATTACACTACCAATAAAAAGATTACATTACAAACATTTTTGCTTTCTTAGTAGGTGTCTAGCTACGCTTTTTAAAGACATAACAATCAGCTGTTATTGTGTGATTCATTGTGAACTGCTATAAAGTAATTCCCGCGACTGCATGTCGATAAGTAGACATCAAGCGTAAGTATAAATACATTAAAATAGACAATGAATAATTAAAATTGCGTACTAATTCACGCGGCCGGATAATTATCTGGTGAGTAGAAACGAAATTAAGACGTAAGTATAAAGACATCAGCTTTGATTAATACAAATTACGCCCACTGCTAATAGAAAATCTACTGCTATAAAGTAATTCAGTCGACTATTTTGAAATCCACACCAACTGACAGAGGTGATGTAAATAAAGTATACGTGGCAACGTTGCTTGTATGATACGACCCACGGCGCATGCCCGAGTCATCACGTTAAATGCAGGATTACCCCATTATAATTTCTTCGCAGACAGACGTAGAACAATCTAGGGTTTTTCTTGAATATGTTGCTATAAAGCATTCAATAAAAGGTGCTCACTCAAATGGATCATACGGTACGATATAACCTCAAAACATGCCTACAAGTGACGTAAACCGTGCATGTGACTTTAGACACACCGTGGCTAGCGCTCCAAGCGCACCAGCGATTAAGTGAGCGCGGGAGAAACTTTGTGAGCGCGAAACTAGCGCCACCAAAGCGTAACTTGCGCGTATCTGAAAGAACCCTGAGTCTCGCCGACGCAAGCGCAAGCAGCTTTTGCTGGAACCGGCTGAACGCAACCAGTGTTATATAATCACCTTCTTAAACTCTATTGCTGTGGCGTCTTTTTCAGCATCTGACCTTGGAAATTGTATTACCGATGGTGTATTATTTAGCAAATAGTCCATCACTCTATTTATAAATAGAGTCTAACACTGACGTGCCAAACCTTCCCGCAACATCTCTAAGGCATGTTTTATTTCCCGCAAACCTAATACATAAGTAAAGATCCCGATATTACTTTATTACTTAATAACTGTTAAATATAATGACAAAAATGATAAAATATGTGTCTCCGCTGTAACATGGGGTCTTCCGCCATGTGTTTTATTGGTAGGGTACGCCCTTGCGGATATGTATACCACTATCCAATTTGAGAACACCGTAATGAAATTTATTATTCACTCCCTATTTAACATTGGGAATACTGTTGTACGTATGCAGTGCGAGTAGCGCTAATGAATACTGAGATCCAATTTCCAATTCACTTGGAGGAAAAAAATCAATGGATACTATGGATAGTGTACTCGAAACACCTGTAAGGCTGAACGTCTGAGACATAATTAAACAATTTTGTTGAATGCACTTCTATTTATGCTTTATTAGAAATTGTAGATACAAATGGCCACAATTATAAGTATTGGTCCTTTGTACATTTGTGTGATTATGTTATGTTACAATGTTCGAAATATTTTACTAGTTCGTTTGATAGCCTCAGGTTACCAAAACTGTCAAAGTAGATGACATGATGTCCAGTCTTGTGATATGCCACCCAACGAGTTCCCACTCCAACTGTACCCGTGCCGCGACTCCGTTTATTAACGACGTTCTGGCAAAACAACAAAGTTCATTCATTCCTCAAGGCATCTCCGACAAACTCAGGATGACAAAAGATCGGTACCCAAGGCCCACAATCTCTTACCACCACCTCTTGAGGAAGACGTCCCGGAACCGCCTGAGCAAACTTCAGATCGAGTGGGGTTTAGCTCAATTCTGACTTCACCAATGGATTTATCTGACCCAATTTTACCAATAGCACACTCATTTTTGTCAAAAATAGTTTTACCTGCTTTTGTATGCTTGCCGAACAACTGATTGTAGTCAAAGTAGACCATGCCCAGGTTACTACATTTCTGTCGCTTAAGGCAGAAAACTGACCGATGCGCGACCGCGATATTTCTATGGAACAGTAGTCTTGAGCAGTAGTCCTAGTTTGCTACTGTTAAATACTGCTCCGTCGCTGTTCCTGCCATAATCTCCAACATCTATCGTCACAAACAATCCATTTGCGTCCGCTGATGCCACCAATACAACGGACAAGACCCCTTTATAATTGAAATTTTATGAGCCTGTATTTCTAAATTTTCTTATTCTTATATGCTTTCCGTCGATCGCACCTAAACAGTTCGCTATATTCCAAAGCTCATAATATCTCTTAGCTATAGCTTTCCATTTCGCTTCATGAGGTACAGGCATATAGTGAGGTTGTACACATTTCCAAATTGCGGCTGTTGCTTCCTTAATAATAGAACTTATTGTAGTGTATCCTCGAAAAAAATGATATGATAGCGCTGCAAAGCTGCTTCCTGTTGCTAAATATCTATAAAGAATTATCATATTAGTACATTGTTATAAACCAAAAATACTTTTCTTGTTATAGTGGCAGAGAGCAAGGAAAAGTAGAGACATTTGAGAACGTCCTTCACTCGCTCTCAAAAGAAGCCTCCATCTGGATCAGGCGCAAATAAGAAAAAGAAATATTATCTCGAAGATGTCATGCAATTTATTCAACCATTTATCAAATCAAGAGCTCAAACAGGAAATTTATCATCTACCAGCAGAGATACTCCTGACGATGATTCAGAGTCACAAGCTCATGATGATATCCAGAGCCATGATGATATTTAGAATCATAATGATATCCAGAATCAAGATATTTCTACTGTGATGAGCAGAAGATTTGAGGATCTCGAAGATATGCTTAGAAATATCGACGAGCATGGTGTTAAACGGCGTGAGCCACCTACCTGAAAAAAAAAATCGGAAAACAACCGGCACACCTTCAACAGCAATTGAAGGAAACGAAGCCGAGTATATAAAAAAGCATAGCGTTGAAGATTTTGATTTTCCAAAAAGTCTTTTACCGGATGTGAAGAAAATGGACAAAAAAAAGAAAAAAGAAATTTATAACGTCTGTACATCAACTCATCGATCAAACTTTAAGTGAACACGAAAATGCAGAAATGCCACGGCTTAACAGTACCATCCCAATAATTTTGATTTCACTTCCAAATGAAGAAATAGTTAATTAGCTATTTAATAAATAAACGCAAATAAATGGTTGAAGTTTCCTATTAATATATTTATTGGTTTTCTTGCCAAATAATATCACAAATACATTGTTTTAATACCTACTATTCCGCTATCCATAGGTAATGTGTCCTATCTACAAAAAGTATAATGATAAAGACATTGCCGTTTCTTTCTCAAATATATCGTTAATAGTAAAAACAAATTAACGATGTAGCCATTCATCAGACAAAGCTCATTACACATCTGTCATGATATCCATATATATTATCCACTCAGTCCAAATTATATGGAAATACATATTACTAACAAATTATTATTATTCAAATTATAAACTTACCTAAGCGTAATAAGAATACGTTTTTCGGCACTCACAGCTTCTCTGTAGTTAGTGTCTTTTTATTGTGATTAACGTAGAAACCAGGCCTAGTAAAATTAAAAAGGTTTCCTGGTTCATTCTATAGAAATCTTTAAATTTATCCCTGTCTAAATTCAATTCTCTTGCAAATGTCGTTATGCTATATTTTATCTAACTATGCTAAAACTCAAATCAACACTGTACAATTGGGTGGATTTTCGCGACTTTCTTCGCGAAAACCGCAAAACCGCGGCCGCGGTTTTGCCTTTAAAATGCCGTTTCGCTGCTGTGTGGACTCGGGAAACGCGGATTTAGCGCCCATTTTTAGCGAAAAATCGACGTACGATAATTTCGCCGTTTGAATTTCATTGCAAAAATTTTTGGAGTGGGTACACTCCGTTCGGCACTTTCCCGAAAATTGCAGACCTTAAGTCGTGAAAGGATCCTAGGAGAAGCAACGATGGGCGCTCTACCACGGCATTTATTGCTCAAAATAGAATGCTTTATGGCGTAGGCCAATCTATTTGTCGATATTTTGCCCAGTTTTTGTATTTTTTTCCTTCAATTTGAGTAAATTTATGGTTGTCGTTTTGTGACTGTACTTCTACTCAAGTCGCCATGACGACGGCTCAATAAACTGACAGTTGCAAAACAGAGATGTTTTTTATGTGATTTAGAACATGTTTTATTTCATGTTTAAAACATGTTTTTTGCGTAGTGTTTAAAAACATTGTTGCGTTAAAAAACACAATTTTATAAAAAAAAACATGTTTGTTTCGTTTAACAAAAAATGCTTTTATAACCTCCCTGTTTATAATCCAAAAATTCATTTTATAAAAGAAATGATTTTTAATTTTTGAAATTAATCTTAGAATTGGGAAATGTAATGCCCGCCAATGATGAACATAAAATTCTTAATTGCATGTCAAAAAATGCGCAATGACTATCTCTTAAAACCCACTAAATTTCATTTGCATATCTCGACCGGTTTCACAGCAATAAATAAATAGTCAGTTTTTAATAAAAACCCACGTATCTCATAAAACAAAGCATTTGCGGACATACGTTTATATAGCAAACTATCATTATTTTGTCATGCAGAATCACACCCGAAAGTTTGTACAACGTATTTACTAACGCCCTGTATATTGGTTGGTTGTTTTAGATTTGTGTTCTTTTATTTTTCAAACATTTTTACAATCAATTATTGCGAGCACTGTAGGTATACAGGCCCAGGACGTCAGACCGGTTGAGAACCTACAGATTTCGGTGATATACACGAAGTCGCGACGAAGTCGCCACTTTGCCTTTCGTCGCCTCTTTGCTCTACCGAATAAGCGATATACGCGAATCGGCAATCCACCCGGATCGGCGATCTGCCCGGATCAGCGTACTATCCGGATCGGCGATCTGCCCGGATAAGCGTTTTCCCCGGTTCAGCGATCTGCCCGTATCTGCGATCTACCCGAATCGGCGATTTACCCTGATCGGAGTTCTACCGAGTCGGCAATTTACTCTGATCGGCAATCTATCCGCATCGGCGTTCTACCCGAATCGGCGATCTACCCGTCTAGGCGATGCGCAGACCTATTAGGTCTGCCCCGTTTCTAGTATCATCTAAATTGAAAGGTGGGACCCAAAACCGCTGTTGTTGCTTTTTCTTGGACGCCCTTTGTCTACGGATCTTCCGAAGCATGTAATATGCAATTAGCACTTTGTCAGCTGACATCTTTCACAAACAACAGTGTTCATGTGTGTGTCTTGGGCAACATTTTGGAGTCATCCACCGATGCGATATCTGCCTGTTGCATACACATATAGCCGCGATACGCGACAGCCTTTATAGGTTTCTATAGATACATATCGCGTGTTGCGCATCGCTAGTCGCCTATCTCATCAGTGGGTTTTCTACCTTACACAAACGAGTATCAAGCTTGCATTAGGTTATGCAATCAATTTAAAAATTGCATATAGAACAGTAGTATCATTTCAGTTCAAATAAAGCGGCAACCATAAATTTTTACATTGGATCTCAGCGCGGACTTCGACTACACTCATTTATAATAACCTTGTACATACACATACCACATTATATATTTATACGATGTTCAGTACATACACCACGTTCTTTTTGTAGTTTTATCTTTAGTGTTTGTTCTTGTAGTTTTGTCCTGCTTCTACCATCCCGACCATCCCTGAATATTTTAGTATTTCTTCCCATTATTTGCGTAGTGCAAGAAAATCTCAATTCGTTTTATGACGTTCCTTTTTATTTTCCCACAGCCCACTACTGCTCGGAACGTTTTTGGTCCGCTCGCGTCAAGTCATTACTGATCTTATTGTGACTTCTTTATTAAGAGCGAAAATGATGTGACTTATTAAAATCAAAATGTTCAGAAAAGATCGGGCAATTGTCTGATACCAGTTGATACATATGGGTTTATAAGGTACACGCAACAGAGCGCTTCAAATTTTGATTAAAAAAACTTACCTTAATTCTTACACCCTGCGTATGCACAATAGTATATTGTGTACCAAGCCGAGAAAGTGGCTCTTTTCCGGGCTGAGAGAAGAGTTGTACAGGCGAGCGTAGGGAGCCTGGGCAGTTCTTGAGGCCAGTAAAACCACTATCTGGGCGTGATGCACACATAATTTTTTATCCTACACAACAATATCGTAATAAAATCACCCGTTTCTAAAGACTAATCACTGACATATTGGCTTTTGACAAATAAACTCCATTGACGTTCTAATCGAAAACGTCAAACCGAGTCGAAAACTGTGTTTTGATTTGACAGTCCATTGGGTCGCCGCTTATAGGTTATATTGTGTATAATTATTTTCGTGGCTAGCACCGAAAAGGGTTCATTACAGGCCTGGCTGGGGCTGGTGGGCAAATAGCATCTTCGGTGTCTCCATAGAGCCGCGAAAATGCTGTCCAGTGAAAATGCGGCCCAGTGCTGTTGTTGTGCAAATATCCTTCAATTAACTGATGGTCATAAAAATTGGACAATTAATTAGTCAACTCCACATTTGCAGCAACCAAATTAGTGCCATTATCAGAGTAGATATTTGAGCACTTCCCGCGTCTAGAAATAAAACGGCGCAGCGCCGCCAAATACGTATTCGTCGCTAAGTCGCTTACCTACTCAAAGTGCAACCAACGCCTTGGTTGCGAGACAAACAAACAAAGATATGCCTTATCGGTTTTAGAAATCTAGTTTTTCTATTGCGAATAGAAAATGGACCCGCATAGTCCACGGGCCGCCGTGGCACAAACCTTTGGTTGATCAGCCACCTGATAGTGAGGAGGGCTAGCTCGGAAACTTTCCAAAACTATCCAGAAATCTTTGTCGAATGCTTGCCAATGTAGCTTGAGGCCCCGCGTGCAACAAGCGCCCGTGCTCTTCTTGTTCTAGCACAAACCGAAAAAACGCGTCGTTCCCAGGTAAAACAATAGGGTGTTTTTGCGATAAATCTAAGGTCGATCTCTTCAACCTTCCTCCAACCCGTATTAATCCATTATCGTCAACTATTGGAAAAAGTGTAGACAATGTACAATAAGGTTTTACGCCTCTATTCGTGCGTATATCACCTGTGAAAAATTGCATCTTTATGACATACCTGCTAACACCTCTAAAGCCCTACGGAATCTCTGTGGTGTTCAAAAATCCTTTTGTCCATTTCTAGCCGAGCGTTGCCGTTGGAAGCAAAGCACAAACAATACGCTCTAACTTCTGTAGTGAGAAATACCTTTCGCTCAATTGCAGGCCGGACGCATTGGCAACTCTGGTCGCAGTTTTCATCCTTTTTCATTTTCTACCGGCTTCTCGAGGTGCTTCTCCTTGTGGTGAAACTTATAACTTGCGCTGTTGAGCGGCCACTCATCGTGTGGTTTGCTCAGCCATTCTGGACCATTCCACCAGAGTCGATTCTCTATCAACGCCTTGGGATCTGTCCCTCTTGATAAGAGATAAGCCGAGTGCTCACGTGATGCCAACTTTCCCTCTGTGAGTCATAGTTTGAATCTGCGAGATCCTATTTGAAACAAATTACTTCCACTGCGAAGAGTTACCGCCTATCCATGATAATACAATCGCTGTCAAAATTATTTGTAATGCCCTCACGGCCTTATCCATAAGTAAAGCCAGTAAAAGTGCGCCGCATAATTCCAATCTCGCAATCGTAGTTGTTTTTAGCGGTGCCACTCGCGTTTTTGAGCATAACCGTTTGGTGTGGTATATTCCACAGTCATCGATACTTCTCGCATAAATCAATGTAACGTATGCCGCCTCTGAGGCATCCGAAGAAGCATCATGAAGTGCTACTCTGCTGTAATTACTACAAATTACATGCCTTGGGACTATAACTAAATTTAGCAGGTGCCACTTGGACCGGAAGGTACTCCAACCCGTGTGAAGGTGCAGTGGTATTGACTCGTCTCATGCCAGTTTGCATCGCCAGAGTT
The DNA here is from genome assembly GCA_964023965.1 of Melinopterus prodromus. NCBI lineage: Eukaryota > Metazoa > Arthropoda > Insecta > Coleoptera > Scarabaeidae > Melinopterus > Melinopterus prodromus. The sequence continues at coordinate 64,625,419 of OZ030390.1, forward strand.
CCTGTAAGGGTATTTTCGCTAGCACTGTACAGGGGCTCAATAAACCTAAAGGAACGACAATTTGAGCCGTTTCGGAAAGACTTGACCCCTTGGTCAACTTTGTTTTCTCTTAACCTGGAATGGTTGCAAATCATATTGTAGAAAATAATTTGTTTTGTGCCAAACCAAACCAAAAGACTTCGACTGGGCCCCAAAATTTTTCCATATCGGAGCCTTTGTGGGTACCCTTGAGTTTCTACAGGACATCGCTATCGTTAGATCTCCACTTGCGTAACTCGAAACAACCACGTTTCAAGTTATCCGCAATTTGAGTTTGCAGGGTTCCCGCTTCCTCTACCGTACCGCCCTCGCTCAGTAGGTCATTAACGTAGAAATCGCACCTAATCGCCAGGGCCGCTGAAGGGAATTCCTGTTCAGACTCATTGGCAAGCTGCTTCAAACACCGTACGAGGCCGCTGCTGCGTGGTACGTCACTGTGTTTAATTCATGAGGGGCAACTTATCCTGGGACTCGGTCTCCATAAAATTCTCTGGAAACGCTTATCGTCAGGCGCCAATAAAATCTGCCGGTACATTTTTGTTATATCACCGTAGGTTACCACCTTCTGCTTGCAGAACCGTAGTATAGAGAACAGATCCTCTTGCAGCACTGGACCTACCATCTATCAGTGTTGGGTGTTAGTAGACGAAATTTACAATCTAACTAGTACTGACGACTAAAATATCCACAACTAAATTAGTGATGACTAATTTAGTCATATATTTTAATGTTAGTCGGTGAATAAAAAGTAGAAATTAGTCGACAAATTTTGTCAATCATGAATAGCAGTTATGACTAAACTGATGACTCGTGAAACAGCCGGTAGGCGGTAAGCAATCGTACGGCCGCGGCGCTGAAGGGGCGTGACGTCTATTCCCGCTAGGCGGCGAGCGGCGTGGCGCGTCCGGCTTACCCTACAGTCATCTCTGTAATCGGCCGAGTGTGCCGCGCAACTGTCAAAATCACAATAGAAACGCGAATACGTAACTTTTCATATCGTTACTTGTAAAAAATAGTTGTTATAACAATTTTATAAGTAAAATATTCAAAAAATTCTCTAAATGGTGACTATATTTATTATCTAATAATTAAACTACCTCTAAGCACTCTGAACAATTATTTATTAGGATTCACAAAGCCCAAGCTATAGTAGTAGTAGCAGCAGTACTGATGTTAACGTTATTAACTCCGATAAGACGAATACAAATGAAAATGCGAAGTCCAGGAGTATGAGCATTGTAGATGGAAATTTTTTCAAATTGGTACCCCACAAATGCACCAATCATACCACTGTAGCAACATGCGTTAAATGTGAACCCAACATAGTTGAAATTCGAGGTAACGTGTCATCTTCATCAAATTATTTAAGTCATCTCAAAAGGAGTATAAAAATGTGCTGTACAGAAAAGGATTGCAGATAAACAGGCACCAGCGTCAATAATCAAATATACGAAACGTAAAACTAGAGTACATCTAAGGTGCCTACTAACCCAAGAACAATTTGAGACAAATAAGCAGTTTATAAGACATGCTAAGACATGTTGTGGACGATCCATATTTTACTATTATTTTCGAACAGTTAAATATTGCAGATTACGGACTTCGGACAATTAGCCGTAGAACGAAATTCATACGGAATATAATATTGACCACACAAGAATTAGTGCTACGGTAACAGATAACGGATCAAATTTTGTGAAAGCATTCAAAGAATACGGCGTTCAGGAAAGTAGTATAGACATCTGTGAAATAGATATTTTAAATGAAGACATGGATACTGTGAATGCTACAGATGATGATGATGTTGATTCTATAGACAATAATGCCATACCACAACTACCACTACTTCCGAAACATATACGATGCTGTGCACATACCTTGAATTTAATTGCCTCTTCAGATCCGATGAAGTCAATAAAAAGTTAAAAAAATGTACCTAACATGCAAAAAACGTATTATAGAAAGCGGTAGCTCGACCAAAGTCGGCAGAAATTGTTCAAAATATCTTAGGTTTTACACTTCCGCGCAATATTATCTATTAGATCAAAGTTCGCATTACATTTTCAAGCATTAAAAGTTCGTTGCCTGATTGCAGATGATGAATTTATATACAGTGTGTTCATTTCAAAAGTATCCACCCTTAATAAGTGTACCATTCTAACGATACTTTGTCGGTGTCTTTCTTCGGAACGTCGCTAGATGGCGCTGCATATATTGTATGTGTTTCGTTTTATGTTACCGCCGGTAGATGTCGTTACTAAATGGCGTTGTTTCTATATACATGTTTGTAACGAATATCGATTGCAGTGTTGTCAGATGTACGGATCTGTCCCTACACGTAGGGATTTATAGGCAACGAAGGGATGTAGGGACGGATTTTCGAAATGTTCTAATTTGTAGGGGCACTGACACCTTGAGGCCGCTATGTACAAGTTAGTTTTAATGGTAGAAATAATTTGTTTAGTAAACTATGATAGCGTAAATTGTAAGAAACAAAATATTCTTTGCTGTCGATATCCGACCCCGGCGACATCTAGTGAGGCATGGAGTAATTAATAGAGTGGAGTAATAATTATCTGTGCCACATTCAAATATATTAAAATATATTAAAGATATTAAAACGAAAAAAGGAATACTGTAAGTACTAAGTACTACAACCTTATGTTCTTTAATTAGAATAAAAATGGAAATTAAAAAAACCACACTCATTCACATGATTTTATTATAACGAATAACTTATTTAAAAACAGCTTACATTCGTTGGGTGCAGCCGATGAAGAGCAAAGAAATGAGTTCTCTGATAGCGGTAATGATAATTAACATTTTTGCTTAATATTATGTTTTAACTTTTGCATATATTTGTATGTTCCTGTTATTTTGCGGTTTTAGAATGTATTGTTTATTTGTTATACGATCTACATATATATTTTCAGTTCTGTCAATAAATGTCTTTCTACAGAATTAGCATCATTTCAACATTTTTTGGTATTGAAGGGACATATAGGGGATTTTTTAAAGCCTTGGTGGGGATATTTCGTTTGGAACTTCTGGCAACACTCGAAGCAAGAGACGCGTTTTATTTTCTCCTCACAACAAGTGGTCCAAGACCAGAATTTCATTCACGAAATTGAAGTATCACGACAACAACAGTGGCTAAGCCACAACATATGGTCCGTCGAATCCGAACAGCAACAGCGAACGGAAATTATTTGATTGAAAACCACGAAGAAATCCACGACATAGCAACAGGAACAAGAAGGGAATCAACATGGCAGCTGAATACGTCTTCACTTCACAGGGCGTGTACAAGACGACAAACCGCGAGTTTGACCATTATCCTTCTATACCCTTATCATTTTATGCACGACTCGATTTGTTTCATTATTACTCGGTATTTATTGGGAATTTAGTTATTTTGTCATGTCTCAGGCTAAATTGACTAATTTGCGCAAAAAACGGGAACAATTACTAGATAAATTAGCACATTTTTACAAGTTTATTGAATTAGAAGAGAACCAAACAAAATTTAGCGAATTACAGTTACGTTTAAGTAGAATTGAACCCGCGTTCGATCAGTTTGATGAGATTCAATCGGACATTGAGCTATTAGATGAGGACGAGGCAAAAGAACGACCAGACTCAGACAATGCATTTCGTAGAGCAATCTCATTTGTCAAAGATTTGCTTAAAAACAATTCCGATAATCAATCGGCAATAACCGGGAATGCATCTCCGGTACTTTCAGATATGTTAGATATCACAGATGGGGCATTGCTACACATAAAATTACCAACAATAAGCTTACCAACGTTTAATGGATCGTACGATACTTGGATACATTTTAGGGATACATTTATATCATTAATTCACGAAAATCAGAAGTTGTGAAACATACAAAAACTATTTTATTTAAAGCCGTGTTTGAAACGCGACGCCGAGCGACTAGTTGAGTCTTTACAAACTACAGCTGATAATTTTTTAATCGTTTGGAAAATTTTAAAAAAGCGCTATGAAAATAAAAGAGTGATTGTCAATACACACGTTAAGGCTATATTTGATTTACCGATAATCTCGCGCGATTTACAGGTTTACACGTCATTGCGTCAGTTGATTGACAGTTTGTTTCAACATTTATCAGCGTTAGATAGACTACAGTCGGCAACACAACAACGAGATATTTTAATTATTCATTTAATTTGTAATAAATTGGATCACAAAACGAAATTAGAGGTTTAACAGATTTTTTAACAAATAAATGCTTCACACTCGAAACATTACAGGGCAGGTAACAAAATCACGTAGCTACTAATGGCAGACATTTTAAACACGATAGTTTTAAGTTGAACAAGCAACCGCAAAGAATATTTGTTGTTACCGAAAATGAAAGGAATAAAAATTGTTTTTATTGTCAAGACTGTATTTACAATTGTGAAAAATTCATAGCACTATCGGTGGAAGATAAATACAAGGAAATTCGAAAGCTCAAAATTTGTAGCAATTGTTTAAGATCCGGACATTTTAAAAACGACTGCAATTCAGTCGTCCATTGTAAAAAATGCTCATTAAAGCACAACACATTATTACACAATCATAATTACGGTAAACAACAGTCACGATCAAATTCATCTCAGACGCAATCGACAGCAGAACAATCACAACAAAAATCAAATGTACAAACAATCGCACCAGTAACCACCTACAAGGCAAATTCAGATTTTGAAAATTTACAAACAGTGCACGTAAGCTGTAATCACAGCCAGGTTTTATTGTCAACACCTCCTGTTAGCAAATGATCCACATATACGTCATTTTAAATTGCAGTACTAGCCTTTGGAAATGAATCTTGATTATCAATTGCTAATCGACGTATGCACCTAATACCATGGAATGGTGATGATGCTAGCCCGTACGTGACTGTTTTGGGTTATGCCTTAATTTCATTTGACAGATCTTCTCGCCATAATATCCGCTGTAAGTCTCGATCCTGTGGGTGAATTATAGTTTGGCGATACATTTTCTCAATGTTCGCAGCGATTACATATCTATGTTCACGAAACCGAATTAGGAGATTTAGTAAATCTGGTAATAGTTTACGGCCTAACATAAGCATTTCAGTCAATGATGCTCCAGATGATGTCTTTACCGAACCATCGAATACCACGCGCAGTTTTGTTGTAAGGCTCTCTTCCCTTATAACGGCATGGTGTGGTAGATAGTACACATTATTCTTGGTATCTAATGTAACTTCCCTCATGTGGTTCAATGTTAAATGTTCATGCATAAAGGCCTTGTACTGATTTCTAAGCTGTGGACTTTTCTCCATCTTCCTCTCAATCGATTGTTGTGTTTTCATTGCAATTTCAAATGAATTTCCTAAATATTTAGAATTTTCTTTTAGTAGAAGTTTAGTTACAAAACGTCCGGTGCAAAACGTTACAAAACGTCTGTAATATGTGCTTTTAAAATGACTTTCGCATATTTTTTCTTGCATGGTGAAGTGTTCCATAGTTCTAAATTCTTCCACCTCCCAAAATTTAACATGCGACTGACTGACCGGCCACTTGCCGAGCTTGTTCGCAGGGCGAGGGGACGGTAAGGCATCCTGTGCGAATGCTCCGCCCTAGAAGACCAATGGGTAAGTGCTCTTGGGAACACCTGGCCTATCATGGATAGAATTCAAAATGCTCCTCTATCGTGGCTCGTAGCCTTTGCCCAGAGCCTGGATTGGTTTACGAATCCAGAGTGAGCACAAGCGGTTTCCATAAAGGGTCCAGTGGGGCCTAGGTGCTTTGGGCCTTCCCAACCTCTAACACCTACATACATACATACATGGTGAAGTGTTCCATATTTCTAAATTCTTCCACCACCCAAAATTTCTCAATTTGCTCAGTTAAGGCTTCTGTAGTTGTATGACAAAATGCAGATTTAGGATCTATAAGAGTTCTTACTTTTCCTGTAACTAACCATCCAAATACTGTATTTTGAAGTGTAGGGAACCTGAGCCTAATTTAATATCGTCGCCTTTTAATAGCTCGTATACAATTCCGCTCCAATAAGCATGTCAACAAATCTTGGTTCTCCAAAATTGGGATCTGCTAACTCGACATTGGGAATCTTCCAATCAACATGATTTATCCTCATAGTAGGCATTGTCTCTGTGATCTTCTCAAGCAGGATACAATACACCCTGTATAACATATTATAACAGCACCAAATTAACAAAAAACAAACATTCTGAAACAAACGACGCAAGCGTATTGGGTTGAATTCACTGCCGTCGAAAAAAAAATTTATAACAAGGAACACGAACTTAGCTGCAAAGAATTTGTATACAAACTGAGAAACATGGATATAGATGGCCCGTTGAAGATGTTGAACAAATCGGTTTTGAAAAAGATAATGATGCCACTGTTGGCTCTCCGTCAAGCTTACGTACATCATCAGACCGTCAAAGGCCGTTACTTAGCAACATGCAACCAAGTGAGTTCTATGGAAGACCTTCTGGACGCCCTGATAGCAAAAAGCATCGCACAGTGCGAGGAACACATCCGAAGCATCATACCGGCTATGAACGGACTTGCCAGCGTCCATTTGCTCGAACAGAACCCCCCTGCTGCGGCGGAAATGTATCGGAAAGTGGTGGCTCTTGCGGATCAGTACTCCTCGAAAAACACTGAGATTACGATGGAGGTAGACAGGTTGCAGGTGGTGCACGCCCTGTATTATCTGGTGGAGATCCTGGACCTGTATCCGGGAATTCGCCGTACTCCGGATGATGACGGTCTGAAGGAGAAGTGGAGGCAGTTGGAGAAGGGGTATCTGGAGAAGTTGATTAGTCAGCTTGTCACATGATGGAAGACAATTCAAAAATATACAAACAGATAGAAACGCAACAGGCAAACTTTACTCTGCTGCCGGAGCAGTGGTTTGCCGACATGTTCGACTGGGTATCGACAAACAGGCATTTCCGAGATTACACGAATAGATTATTAACTGTAGCGGGAAACGCAAGCGTCCCCATAGATCCTGCTTCCCTAGGAGAGCGCAGCACCTTGTATAATGTCGCCAACTGGGATGAAAAGATTGGCACTTTAAAGGTAAAAACGAAATCAGCTATCGAAAAATTACTGATTTTCGACAAGGATCATCAAACTTTCACGATTCCTATGTCTATAATCAATTCTGCCGCGAAATGTCACATGAGGCAATATAAGAAGTCGAAGAATACGAAGTATAAAGGCGTTGACTGTCTGATTAGCGTCGCTAGCAATTATTTGAACGAATAAGAGAGTGTTTTGTTTAGCGCCGAACAACGGCTGCTCGAGGAGAAGGCAAACGCTGAGAGTTGGAAACCGGCTGCTGAAGAATTGTTTGTTTGTGGAAAATCGAATAAGGCCCCGAAAGATTTGCTACACGACGGGGAGCTCCAACTTGACATCCTCGAGTTGATAAGAAAAGAATTCAAGGAAATAAGAAAACTCTGGGCGTTTGATGATTCAGTAGCTTGCTTTTGCGATGAGCTTGACATGTGCAAAATACGACTACAGATAAAGGAGCCCGACGAAAATGACGATAATACAGCAAACGCGCAACAGAATAGAGCTGTGAAAGTATTGGCGGAAATAACCACAGATAGGCTTGCCGATATATACTACATACAAGCTGCTGAGATACCGTATCAGTTGGCTCACTTAACTTCTCAAGAGCGGAGGGGTTTAAAAATGCTAGAGACCAGTATCGGAACTTATAAATATCTTCAGACATTGCGCAAACAGCAGACTATAGGCGAAGACTTTGACCCATGCCCTATCTGCAAGTGTGTCTTGGATACGCAATGGAATATATTGACTTGCTGTCATTGCTATTGCATTGAGTGCGTCCAGACTCTGATCGGACAGCAAATTGGAAGAAATTGTCTGTGAATAAGTTGCGCGATATGCAGAAAATCTGTGATAGTATCGGAAATGTTATATTCACAAGGACGATAAGAAAAAGAAATCTGGTGACGATGAAAGTAAGGAAAATTGTTCATCGAAAGTTGAAGCTGTGGTGAAATTGGTGCTTGATTTAAAGAAAACTAACCCCAATGTAAAAATGCTGGTGTTTTCGAACGGCACCGTTCTTAAATTTAATGCATCTTATTTTCGAAGCAAATAATATTACGTCACAGGTGTTGTTATCGTCTACGTTCGATAAGACTTTCAAAAGTTTTAAGGATATCAAAGACGGCATTATTATTACTTGTACATTTAGGTAGCAGGTAGCAGGTAGAATATTACTGAGGCTACTCATGTTATATTTGTGGAACCTCTACTAAACCTGCAGATGAGTTACAAGCAATTGGTCGGGTATATAGAATATGTCGTTCTATGTAAAATAAAGAATAAGTTAATCAGTAAAGACTTTAAAAACCAAGGTCCGGCGAAGCATCAACAGATCCGTCGAAGCATATACATATTTCTGGTCCGTCGAGCCGGATATAGGCCAGTGTAGTAAGCGATCATCGTGGAGGAGTACATAGACGACAACAAGGCATCAGGTTTGGAAATTTGAACAATACCAGGAAACTAAGGTTCGAAAATTCAAGCAATCATCAACTGTCACTCAATAGACCTCAAGTACTTTGGAGCGGTTCGAACGAGTTTGGAGTGGATTGTAGCAGTTCCAACTACAACCAGGTTATTGAGGAGAGGTTCCAGGGGAGTCAAGTGACTAGGAGCGGTTCGAGCGGCAGTTCCAGAAATTAAGTGACTGAGGAGCAATTCGGGCTGCGTAAGCGGTTCGAGCTACATCAGACAAGGAACAGTTCGGGCAGCGGTTCGAGCTACATCAGACGAGGAGCAGTTGGGTTAGAGCGACAATTTCAGTCTTTAATAACGACAGCGAGGTTATACATACATAGGAGGTCAAGGTCAGTGGTCCTCATTCATATATTTACAAATCGTGTAGTAATACAACAAAAATGCCTGGAGACCAAGCAAACAAAGCGGCCGTACAAGGAGTAGATGATACTAAAGAGGTTGAAGCGTAGGAGATCTGTTTAAAGGGAAATTTAACTAAATTTCAAAACAAACTCGCAGAACTCAAGGCTTCAAATAGTCTAGCTCAAATTAACCGAAGATTTGTCCGTTTCGAAAAGGTATTAGGTGATTTTGAGGTTATCCAAGACCAGATTAAACACATCGAAGACAATGAGGAGGCTCATATCCAAGATAGAAACATCTTTGAAGATTTTTATTATAGTTAGTAAATGAAGAACATTTTTTCCAGAGTCAAACGATTTCAATGGCAGCTCAGCATGAGAACAAAAATCCATCGGTGACAGAAGTAATTATTTCATCAACAATAAGATTACCACGCATATAAATTCCTAAATTCGATGGCAAATATGAAGAGTGGTCTAGCTTCATCGATCTTTTCAACGCAATGGTACACAATAACACTACAATTAGCGGAACTCAAAATCTTTTGTATCTTAGTGATGCTTTAGTTGGGGATGCAAAGGAAGCTATAAAGTTTCTAAACATTACTTCAGACAATTACCCTGTAGCTATGGATATGCTTAAATCAATATATGATAAGAGGCAGTTAATCATAAGTGCGCATATCAAATCACTTTTGGTTTACCTCAAATGACACGGGATGCACCACAACAGCTGAGAAAGCTGATTAGTACATCTAAGCAAGTGTAGTGATAAACTACTCCATTTCATTGGCAATTGTAATGCTTAAATAAAATTCCAAAAAGGCTGTCCAATGTTTATTTCGAGCTGTAACAGCAGAATTTACTTCGAAATAAACATTGGACAGCCTTTTTGGAATTTTATTTAAGCATTACAGCTAAGCAACATGTGGGAACAATAGAAGCAACGAAATTTCCCATATCTGAGTGGGATCCGATAATAATAGTATTGTTAAAACACAAGCTTGATTCTTCGACTAGTAAGCAATGGGAACTGGAACAATTGTACGAGTTTTTGAAACGTCGTTGTTACGCATTAGAGGCCGTAACATCAATTATCGGGACAACAAACGAGGAAACACAAGGCCAGTTAAATTCACTACCCACGTAGCTGCTATTAAACCAGAAATAAAAGCACACATTTGTAAGCTGTGTTCTGAAGGATACAGCAAAAGATTTCTTCAATTGCCACTACAGGACAAAATAAATCAGATAAGAACCATGCGGTGAAGATGTGCCGCATGAGCCATTGCAAAAAGTGCAATGGAAAACACTATCACATCCAATAGTGTTGTTTTAAATACTTTAACCGACAAACAGTGCCAGGTAATATTAGCTACAGCTATAGTTTAGGTCCAGACTAAGGATGGACAATGGATGCAGTGCAGAGCCTTACTTGATACCGAGTCACAATCTAACTTTATCACAAAATCATTCGTTAAAAAATGCAATCTGAAATCCAACACGTTGACATTGCAATTCAGGGAATTTCAGGATCGGAAACCATAGCTAATGGAATATTGTATTGTGGACTGTTGGTTTTGTCTGGCCAATTCTATGTACTCGACCAATTGCTTGTAACTCATCTGCAGGTTTAGTAGAGGTTCCACAAATATAACATGAGTAGCCTCAGTAATATTCAAACCTTTGCTACCTAAATGTACAAGTAATAATATTGCGGTAATGCCGTCTTTGATATCCTTAAAACTTTTGAAAGTCTTATCGAACGTAGACGATAACAACACCTGTGACGTAATATTATTTGCTTCGAAAATAAGATGCATTAAATTTAAGAGCGGTGCCCAGTTCGAAAACACCAGCACTTTTACATTGGGGTTAGTTTTCTTTAAATAAAGCACCAATTTCACCACAGCTTCAACTTTCGATGAACAATTTTCCTTACTTTCATCGTCACCAGATTTATTTTTCTTATCGTCCTTGTGAATATAACTTATTTCCGATACTATCACAGATTTTCTGCATATCGCGCAACTTATTCACAGACGATTTCTTCCAATTTGCTGTCCGATCAGAGTCTGGACGCACTCAATGCAATAGCAATGACAGCAAGTCAAGATATTCCATTGCGTATCCAAGACACACTTGCAGATAGGGCATGGGTCAAAGTCTTCGCCTATAGTCTGCTGTTTGCGCAATGTCTGAAGATATTTATAAGTTCAGATACTGGTCTCTAGCATTTTTAAACCACACACTTGCGCGTTTGCTGTATTATCGGCATTTTCGTCGGGGTCTCTTATCTGTAGTCGTATTTTGCACATGTCAAGCTCATCGTAAAAGCAAGCTACTGAATCAATAAACGTCCAGAGTTTTCTTATTGCCTTGAATTCTTTTCTTATCAACTCGAGGATGTCAAGATGGAGCTCTCCATCGTGTAGGAAATCTTTCGGGGCCTTATTCGATTTTCCACAAACAAACAATGTTTTAATCATAAATTCTTCAGCAGCCAGTTTCCAACTCTCAGCGTTTGCCTTATCCTCGAGCAGCCGTTGTTCGCTGCTTGACAAAACACTCTCTTATTCGTTCAAATAATTGCTAGCGACGCTAATCAGACAGTCAACGCCTTTATACTTCTTATTCTTCGGCTTCTTATATTGCCTCAAGTGACATTTCGCGGCAGAATTGATTGTAGAAATAGGAATCGCGTAAGTTTGACGATCCTTGTCGAAAACCAGTAATTTTTCGATAGCTGATTTTGTTTTTACCTTTAAAGTGCCAATCTTTTCATCCCAATTCGCGACTTTATACAAGGTGCTGCGCTCTCCTAAGGAAGCAAGATCTATGGGGACGCTTGCGTTTCACGCTAATCTATTCGTGTAATCTCGGAAATGCCTGTTTGTCGATACCCAGTCTAACATGTCGGCAAACCACTGCCCCGGCAGCAGAGTAAAGTTTGCCTGTCGCGTTTCTATCTGTTTGTATATTTTTGAGTAGCCTTCCATCACTGTGACAAGCTGACTCATCAACCTCTCCAGATACCCCTTCTCCAACTGCCTCCACTGCTCCTTCAGACCGTCATCTTCCGGAATACGGGGAATTCCCGGATACAAGTCCAGAATCTCCACCAGATTATACAGGGCGTGCACCATCTGCAACCTGTCTATCTCCATCGTAATCTCAGTGTATATCGAGGAGTACTGATCCGCAAGAGCCAGCACTTTCCGATACATTTCCGCCGCAGCAGGGGGGTTCTGTTCGAGCAAATGGACGCTGGCAAGTCCGTTCATAGCCGATATGATGCTTCGGATGTGTTCCTTGCACTGTGCGAGGCTTTTTGCTATCAGGGCGTCCAGGTCTTCCATAGAACTCACTTGTTTGCATGTTGCTAAGTAACAGCTTTTGACGGTCTGATGATGTACGCAAGCTTGACGGAGAGCAAACAGTGGCATCATTATCTTTATCAAAACCGATTTGTTCAACATCTTCAACGGGACATCTATATCCATGTTTCTCAGTTTGTATAAGAATTCTTTGCAGCTAAGTTCGTGGTCCTTGTCATAGAAAATTTTTTCAACGGCAGTGAATTCAACCCAATACGCTTGCGTCGTTTGTTTCGGAATGTTTATTTTTTGTAATTTGGTGCTGTTATAATATACAGGGTGTATTGTATCTTGCTTGAGAAAATCACAGAGACAATGCCTAGTATGAGGATAAATCATGTTGATTGGAAGATTCCCAATGTCTAGTTAGCAGATCCCAATTTTGGAGAACCAAGATTTGTTGACATTTACAATTGTAGTACGAGCTATTAAAAGGCGACCATATTAAATTAGGCTCAGGGTTATCTACACTTCAAAATACAGTATTTGGATGGTTAGTTACAGGAAAAGTAAGAACTCTTATAGATCATAAATCTGCATTTTGTCATACAACTACAAAAGCCTTAACTGAGCAAATTGAGAAATTTTTGGAGGTGGAAGAATTTAGAAATATGGAACTCTTTACCATGGAAGAAGAAAGATGTGAAACTCATTTTAAAAGCACATATTACAGGGATACTACAGGACGTTTTGTAGTTAAACTTCCACTAAAAGAAAATACAAAATAGTGTAAAATTCATTTGAAATTGCAATGAAGAGACAACAATCGATGGAGAGGAAGATGGAGAAAAGTCCAGAACTTAGAAAGCAGTACAAGGCCTTTATGCATGAGTATTTGACCACATGAGGGAAGTTACATTAGATACCAAGAATGATGTGTATTATTTACCACACCATGCCGTTATAAGAGAAGAGAGCCTTACAACAAAACTGCGCATGGTATTCGATGTATCGGCAAAGATATCATCTGGAGCATCATTGAATAAAATGCTTATGGTAGGCCCTAAACTATTACCAGATTTACTAATGTATAATTTACTATGATTTACTCCGTGCCGCCGGCGTTCCTTCGCCACCGGCACGGAGCATCAGGCGATTCGTGGTATCAAGCGGGCTGGTGGTGGTCACCTGGACGACGGATGACGTTTGGCAAATAGAATGGTGTCACTCATCGAGTGCAGCTGTAACGTCTTTGTCATATTTATTGTTGCGTTTATAATTATTAAAGTTTGTTCTACATCAACTGAGGGCTTATCTGGTTAAGTGGAAAAGTGGTTTACAGTTCAGGTGAGGGGTGTAATCTATTGTTCCATGGTGTATCATATTTCTGATTGTGTTTTGATACTATTAATACGAAATAGGTGTCGGCATACGCAGATAGTTCATCTAATTTAACAAAAATGTACAGACAGCTCACAGACGAGCAAGAAACGATATCGAGGTAGGTAAACGTACTACTAAAAGGAAACGACCCTTTTGCCGGCCTCTAGTTTATCATGACCTCCTATAGAAAATTACGTTTTCCACTGAGCCAAACTAGAGAAAACGTCTGATAATTGCGAAATACGTTTGCATTTAATTAAGCCGACCACAAACAAATACGTTTGCCTGAACGAGAGCATAACCGAATACGTTGGCTCGTACAATCGACACACAATCAGGTACAAGGTGGTTCAGTTACCAGGTATAGTCGAAGTAAGCAAATGGGTTCAAGCGCAAGCAAGCGTCCTCACAGTAAAACGCCTATTCTTGCGAACAGATATAAATACAAGCTGGCATCACGGAAGTGAGGGACATTTTAGTCTTTCTAACATTTTTGTTTACGCCCTGAAGATTTTGGACCAACCGATGACTTGTGACGCAAGTTAAACTCGGAGTGGTGAACAATGTGGTCAATGGAGATTGATAAAGCTGGATACAAGGCACGAATTACCAAGAAAACATCAGATACGAATAGTAGGTAATAATAGTATGTCTAGTACTATAGTTCGTAGCGACTGTACACCGGAGTTTTCAACAGAAATTGACAATATGTCTGCTGCAAAAGGTTTGAAAAATATAAACTGGATAAACGTTATCAACAATTGGGTGACATCAGAACCATCTATCCCATTCAGGCCCGTTTGGCAGATATAACAACCGCAATGGTTGTACAACGGCAATAGACGCCAAACAACTTTTATTAACTCTTGACTTTTAAATGCAGTGTAATAGCATTTCATAGAATATATGATAAAGACCCTTTACGAATCTTAATAGATTCAACTGGTGCTGCTGTCGTCTTCAGATAATTGAACGCCATTGATTTAAAATTACAAAACAGCCTCCAATTTATTTATTTGTGTTGCGATGAAGATTTGATGCTTTTTGTAAATTTGAATCTAATGTATCTCAAATCATAGCACTCCTGAGGATTATTAAAGAAAATAAGAAATTATATAAAAGATAATAATATACACCAACAAGATCTAGTAATCAGATTCAGCACGTCACCAAATTTGGAATTTCGTTTTTCACGAAAACTAAAGACGACGATCAGTGATCTCAAATGAGAACACGTTAAGTTAAAAAAAAAAATCTGATGTGGCCAGGCACATGACTTTATCATACAATATATAAAATTAATAGTTTAGCTGCATGAGAATCTATTTGACTGAGATGATTCGTGTCTGCATTAAAATTAAACTAGTTAGCCAGGATTTGACAGATATTTTGATAGTCAATAGTATCAATCGAAGGTATTGTCACAGCATCAGCATTTGACACTACCTACTGTCATCAGAATAATAGTTGTTTATCTCACAAGTGCCGAAAGTACGGAATAGCACAACGAGCGGTGATGCGGCGCGTCACCGATGGCGGAGCGTCGTCGTCGCATGTTAGCGAGTCGCGCTATGTAGTTTTCGGCAGGAGTGACATCAACGTTTTTTGTATTGCTTTTTGAGAAATACGTATTTTAAAAAAATCAAAAATGGTTATATTTCGGTATAGGAAATGTTAGGTTGATGCCACTTCTACGAAATGTCAAGTTTAAAAAGCTAATTCAAATTCTGACAGATTTATAGTCGAGGGTTCTCCGAGTGTGACAGCGTGGTGATAGCCATAGACATTTCTGTGGTGACAGCACAAAAAAATATTTGTCAAAATCCTGGCTACTATGTAGCATATCAATGCAGATGCGACCGATCTCGATCAAATAGAATTTGCTCTTGCAGCTAAACTATTAATTTTACCAAAAAATGTCATAGGCATAAATTATTCAAAATTTCCTCTGCTTTAATTTATTATTTAACTATTTTGACGAAATTACAGAAATGGCGGCTCATTTCTAAAATCCTTGTAAAAGGCTTGGAATAAACTACCAGTTCCTTTGGACCCTTTTGAACCAAAAGCTTTTCAGCTCTAAGTTTGGTCATAAAACTTCTAAATATGAACTTTCGTCCCGATACCTTTAGTAGTTTCTCCGGAATCGTCTCCACAAAAATCGAGTACACACATACGCACACACACACACACACACACACACACACACACACACACACACACACACACACACACACACACACACACACACACACACACACACACACACACACACACACACACACAGAGACATTTTTTTGTACCTTGGTCAAAAATGTTCAGGGGACCCAAAAAGACCTATTTCCGCTAAAATCTCATTTTTTTTTTCGGCATGATTACAATACTTTACCATACTGCGTATGATAAAGTAAAAAGCAATAGTGTATCCTGTACGTTCAGGAAAGACTGAGATAGATAGTCTCTATTCATAGCTACGAATGTCATATCATCTCATGTATCATTTGACATATCGTAATAGCATATAAATACAAAATGATATAAAGAATGTTGGTAACAGCAGGCTGTTCCAACACTAGCTTTGCGACATATACCTCTATCTCATCCGACGTACTGCCACTGAATACACTACGCATGCGTCAAGTTCGTGGATTCGATTGGCTGGATTTGATCCATACGCTGCGACAGCGCTGCCTCCAGCTGCCACATGTATAAGGTTACCTATAAGCTGTCAGTGGTTTGGCGTTAGTGAGCTGCCACATGTATAAAGCCCGCCACTGACGGTACTGCGCCGCAGTACGATTTTATCAGTCCATCTTCGTTTTATCAACGTCGAAGTTCATTCTATGTTCGTCGGATCGTACCGCGGCGCAGTACCGTCAGTGGCCGGCTTTAGGTTATCTATGGGCTGTGAGTGGTTTGGCGTTAGTGATGCTGAGTATTACCGGCTAACGGCTGCGGTAATACCGACCGCGCAGTTTAAGCTATAATAACGCCATCTGTCGACGGTCCGAATAACTACTAGCCACGCCTGCCCAGTTTGTTCCGGGGCACTACATCGATAGACAAAATATATCTCCGTCTCACATTGTTGGAACCGAGCCTACACATTGGCGCTATAGGACAAGCCCCGTATAATCCCTAATACGTATATGCGTAATAGAAAGTTCGACTCAGTAGTCATAGTAATAAATAAGGTTGATAAAATCCTCCATGCTCGTAATCGATAAATTGTGATGGAAATAAAAGTTCATAAGCTTGTCAGAACTGTTTATGAGACGTGTTTATTAGACGTGCAGTTCTGACAAGCTTATGAACTTTTATTTCCATCACAATTTATAGTAATAAATGTTCATGAACTCACACATAACTCAATATATTATCTTCAGCTTGTCTGAACGTATAATGGGCGCCCAGGTTACCATACTATAGCCTCAAAATACTGCCAGTAACATTTGCTCAAATGACTAGAGTACAGATTAGAGCTAAAAATTCATGACGTTAGGAAATGGCTCAAAAGCACCATTTACCGGAAACATAATTTTTGATATAAGAAACATGAGGAGTAGTCATAAGATTTAAGACTAATGAAAGTAATAACGTCGCCGTCATGAAATGTTTGTGATTAGACAATGTCGAAAGTACGTTCTATTTTCAGGACATCGAGAAACATGTGATTATAAATTTAACAAAATTTACGTTTTGTTTTGCTTGAATGTTACTAAAATAGCGATTACAGTTAAAGATGACAAGTATTAACATAGAGAACGTATCGTAAGCATTTACAAATTGAGAAAAGATAAAGAATACAGTGCAGAATTATAGATACTTTAAAAATACCGAATAAGTCGCTAAACCAAGTGAAATAATTATGGTGAAATAATTCATACAGTGAATTTATGTATATGAATTATAAGCCACTCAATAGAAATCCTGTCACGGATAATTATCCCCCTGTATTCAGTTACCTCTGAAGAACGGAATACCATAGTTTGCAAAACGTTAGTAATTATGAATTTTGACGCATCACATCCGTATTTTCTATATGATTCTGGCCCTGGAAGCCTATGTACTTATAACAATATCTCCTTCCACGAATTGGTAATCTTTTAGATAATATAAAAGAAACTAATACTGCCGTTTTCACAGTGATTCCAGACTAATGGCCTGGACTACCGCTAATGCCTGGATTCCAGCTACAATTATTTAGGACATGTCTTATTTAGATGACAATCGTATCATCATCCTCGTATCATCAGCCTAGGTGGATCAGGGCATGTAGACGTCAGAGATAGTTTTTAACTCTTCAGACTAAGGATGAACTTCGGGCGATAGATCAGAAGGAGTAAAATCGGGTCATGAATACGAGCTGTTGCAGCTATCTCCTTTTAACGATGTTCAGTAACGATACTGCCTTAATACAAATAATTTATTATTATTTATTTATTACGAATTTATCTATCTTACCGGAATACAGTTTAAGATGGTTGTGGTTGGAATGGCATATTATTACGTCTGCGATACACTTTTTTAAATATAGAGACAGTTTGCTAGAGCGAGACAGTCCTTGCATTCCTGGACGGTTTGAATGTGGTTGACGATACAAGAGTTCTATTTCACGACAGAATGATACTACCCAGAAGCAGTACATGGCTGTCGTAGACGTGTTAGAAAGGAGTCCTTAAGAAAGCGACGTTTGTGAAGACGTGAACTAATCTTAACGTTGGTATTGTTAACATATCGATCAACATATGGGTGATGGGTTCAGTCTACTCAACTCCAACGTGAGAAGTGCAAACGTATGGGTGTTACATTGTGCTCTCCTGAGATGATAGAAAACATTGTTAAGAGTGTAAAACTAGTGTATATAACAATTGTGTATATAAGATTACGCCAACTGGAGATTCACGGATAATCTCATGAAGAACGCGACGCAGAATTCTTTTGGCTTCACTAGTTCCACGACGACTTATCTGCAAGAGTAGTAAATACTCTCCTCTGCTTAACGACCAGTGTAGAGAATGAATCTTTTGTTTCTTCTCGACGCAACAATGCCTTTGACTATTGACGAACCTATAGCAGCAAGTAAAGGAATTGACTCAACGGTTAATGCAGACAATGCGAAAAGTCCTAATAAGCTATTTTTTATTATCGTCTGCGATGCATTAAAGATGCCAGGTTTATTCTGATGTATGTCTACATCTGACAAGGTCACGAAGTAAAATATCTTGAAGGATTACGTCCAAGCAGAGGTAGTATAATGAGTAAAAAACAGCAGCATGATGTTACGAAAACGTGAGTACATATTTGGTACAAACTTGACTATTATTTGTTGTTATGTTGCAGATAAAACCGTTGCGAGGACGAATGCAAAGGGTTTCACTCAATTCGTACGTGATAACGTATCACATGTGATTGCTGTAAGCAACATGGTTTAGAGGCATCCATACGATGTGATGCATTGCATACGATGTCACCTTACGATATTGCAGACCCATTCGAGGTTGGGCAGCAAGCCGTATATATTGATGGTGATAGAAGAAGTAGAGAGCTCGAGCTATAAATACGATAGACGAGGGATCCCCATTTTCGTTATTACGAAAATGTTAGATAACGATCGTTACGTGATAGACTATTGAGAATATGCCTCAACAACGTATGTATAGGCTACGTGCCTAGTGCGTATTAAGGGATATGTCCCTGAGATAAGCTCAAACCATTTCATAGTACTGTTTCACTTTGTGGGACAAAATACGATTCATCCTGCTAATGCTTGGTACTAATTTCTTTATTGTTCGTTTTACAGATTTAAACGGTTTTCACGAGGTCGTGAAATACATCAGATTGGCCGACTGGGAACATTCCTTTGCGCCGGCGCACAGTGGGCAATTTGAATCTTTCAGCGGGACAAAATTATTTTCTTGATTAATGAATGTAAAGTAATCGTTAGATCATCGGAAAATAGTGAACGGGGGTTACGGGGGTTGTTTTTAGGGGGGTTAAAAAATAAATTTTTTGTAAAAATTCTCAAACCTTGTGAATATGATAATATCATATGTGAGAACACACTAAATAAATAGTAAATAGTAAAAAGAATCTAATCTTTATGATGGGTTGTTTTTAAGGGTGTTAAAAAATAAATTTTGTGTCAAAATTCTATAACTTTGTGAATATAATAATATCGTATGTTAGAACACACTAAAAATAGTAAAAAAATCTAAGTACCAATGGGTGGTTTTCTGGGGGTTAAAACAAATTTGGTTTTAAAATTCTGAAACCTTGCTTATATAATAATATTGTAACCGCAAATACACAAAAAAAAATACTGAAATAAATATAAAAAGTAAGGGGGATATTTTTGAGGGTGTTGAAAAATAAATTTAGTTTTAAAATTCTGAAACTATGCCATTATAATAATATTATAGATGCAAATAAATAAAAAATACTGAAAAAATTCTTATAATTAAGGGAGTAATTATTTGTGGGGGTTAAAAATTCTGAAACTTAGTGAATCAAAAATATGAAAACAAATCTAAAGAAACAAAAGCAGGAATTATTATAAATGTAACAGAAACCCAAGTATACATTTGAACAACCTTTCTTTATTTACGTATTTATTTATATATTGACACAGCTATACACTTTTATATTAAGTTTGTAGTATTATTATTAAATAGTAATCACATAAACAAAATACCTAACTTAAAACTACACTAACCTTATAATACAAAAAATACTGACTAGAATCGGAGTCAGATTCAGATTCTAATTCAGAAGAATCCTCAATAGTATAAATTTCATTATCACTAATATTAACAAAATCATCACCTCGAATTAACTGGGGAACAGGGGGGTGGTCATTTTCTTTTAACATTAATAAGCATTCTTTGGATAAGAAACCATTTGATTTACAGGGTGATTCCTGGTAACTATTTACTAATGAATCGGAAGTGATTAAAAGCATTGTAATTAAATCTGTATTAGTATAAATGCGGCTATCTTTTCTTGTATTGTTTACTCTAAAACGTGTACAATCTTTATTTCGCGATTCTTGTGCTTCTGATACCTATCCAATTGGTAAAATGCAATACTTAATAACACTATGCAATAACACTATGCACAGATATTTTATGGACTGTAACTGGCATATAAAACCACCCATACAGATTTAAGTATAATTCTTTTGTTTTCTTTACATATAATTCAAACTTTGCTAAGTCTATTTCATATCCTGATGACATAGTTTGTAGTATAACATAAAATTTATATAATAAGGCTTCATCAAGTCTGGTAATCTGTGCACCAACATCGAATTTTTTAAAAAATTTGCGTGCCGTATTGCCATCATTTGTGTTACCGAAGCCAGGCTTTGGCCTATCCACTATCAAACCCATCTCTTTTTTGAAACTATCTTGGATGATCTTCTTTCTTTCTTCTACAGCTCGCTTGTCAGCATCACCTTTAACTTGCCACTTTTTAATATCAAGTCTGTAGCTTATATGCAGAAGACCCTCAAATGTTCTTATCCAAGCATGTAAGGTGGACAACCCGAAACTATACATTTCCTGACGATCTTCTCTCGGCAAATCTTTATTCATTGATGGTTTGGCTCAAATAGTGGCACTCAGCCGATTTTTGACGTTCTCAGCCACGCCCCTGGCATGTAGGGTGCGAATAAGATCGCATTTAGCAGTTTCATACGTAATTCCCCCAGAACCTGACCGCTAGATTCTGTCCAATTCAGTCGTTAGATAGAGTGACTGTCAGTGTATACCGAGAAAGTAATTTGTTTACAATGAATCGCCGTAAGCGAAGTGTATTGTGAGACCATTTTACGTTAGAAAAGGAAAATAAAAAAGCCAAATATGGCTATTGCAGTCAACAGATTAGTGTGAGTTGTGGATCCCTAGGAAATTTACAAAGACATTTAAAAAACAAACACTTTAAATATTGAAAGGTGTGCTACAATGGACAAAGAAGATGATACTATTGTCACAGATGCTATTGGCAGTAAACAAATTGGACAGGAAACAACTGCTTCCAATGAAACAGTACAACCTTTAGTACAACCTTTGTTAAATACCCGTAAAACTAGCAATACATTAGTGCAATCGCAGCCGTCAATTCAAAATTACATGAACAGACCTATTTCTTCCGAAAAAAGCCGAAAATTTGACATACAGTTAGTTAGAATGGTAGTTAAAGAATATCACACTTTCTCTATAGTGGAAGACGAAGAATTTAAACAATTTGTCAAAATGCTCTGTCCAGGATATAATTTGCCAACACGGAAAACTCTATCAAATACATTAATCCCGCAGATGTATTTGTCAAATTTACAAAAGGTACAAGTTTTACTAAAAAATGCAGAAGCTGTTTCTTTAACCACGGGCGCATGGACGTCTGTTAATAATGAAAGTTTTACAGCTGTAACAGCTCATTTTTTTGACACCAATTTTGATTTGAAGTCTATATTATTGGAATGCACGTTGTTTTCAGAAAACATACAGCTATAAACATTTCCACCTTTTTGTTAGACTCTGTAGAAAATTACGGCATAGAGAACAAAGTTGTAGCTTGCATTACAGATAACGCGGCAAACATACTTGCTGCAGTAAAACTTTGCAAATGGAAGCACTTATCATGTTTTGCACACTCAATCAACCTTATTGTACAACAAGGGATGAAGGAAATTCATGACACTACAGCAAAA
This sequence comes from Melinopterus prodromus, assembly GCA_964023965.1. Classification (NCBI taxonomy): domain Eukaryota; kingdom Metazoa; phylum Arthropoda; class Insecta; order Coleoptera; family Scarabaeidae; genus Melinopterus; species Melinopterus prodromus. Next base: position 64,647,791 of record OZ030390.1, read on the forward strand.
GTAAAGTCAATTGTCGAATATTTCAAACGTAGTTCGCATGCATTGGCAAAACTGCACCTTACACAAGAACAGATGAATGTCCCTAGGTTAAAATTAAAACAAGATGTTGTGACTAGGTGGAATTCCACGTACGAAATGCTGAATAGAATTCTTATAATTAAAGATGCACTTATTTCTACATTGGCAATTTTGCAACACGAAACTAGACTGACTCCAGAAGACTGGTGCATAATTGATAAATCTGTTGATATTCTGAAAATGTGTATGGAAGTCACAGTAGAAATAGGCGCAGAAAAAAATGTTTCCATATCAAAAATTATCCCAATGGTGAAAATAATTAAAAGAAAACTTGGTCACTATCGCTCCCAGGAAATAAATTTTCCAAGACAAATTAATAAGATGGTTAAAAAGTTAGAGGAGCAATTGAAACTACGTTTTAGAACAATTGAAGACCAAGAATTAACGAGTCTGGCAACCATTTTGGATCCTCGTTTTAAAAAGTATGGGTTCATAGATGAATTGAAGTACAAAGTAACTTACGAAGCCTTGAAGAAGGAAGTGTGTGAACTAAACATTAAAAACTGTGTTATAAATACGTGCAATGATTATCCAACTGCTTCGACTTCTACAGCGGCTACAGCCACAAACAACTTATGGGAGGATTTTGACAAGGACATAGAAAAATTGTCAGATACCGATGATTTAACAGCTGCAGGGGTCATTGAGTTAAACAAATATCTTGATGAAACAATTTTACATCGTTGCGAAAATCCCTTAAAGTGGTGAAACGGAAGGGATAAAATATATCCCCGACTATTTGCAGTTGTTAAGAAGAAATTGTGCGTAACGGCAACTAAAGGAGGACAAGTTTTGACTGACCGAAGAAGCAGATTGTCTTCGAAGAAATTTAAAGAGATTATGTTTTTAAACCATAACTTGTAAGTTTGCTTCTTATTTTAAAGTTAACCAAAGAAACCATATTTTATTTTATATTAGTTACCTATTACCTATTATTATAATAATCTAAGAATCGTTATTTTGTTTTATTTGTATTTTGATTTTTTAAATAAATATTTATTATAATAATCTAAGAATCATTATTTTTCTTTATTTGTATTTTTCTTTTGCAAATAAATAAATATTTATTATTATAATTTTTTTTTTGGGGGGGGGGGGTGTTGCCATGTGCACAAAGCCAGTGAGTGGCTTGTCTGTGCGGCAGTCGGGGAGACGGAGTATTTGAAAAATCCCCTGCCTAACCTGGGCTTGAAAACCTGGACTTCTGAGTGGAAGGCATTCACCTTATCCACTCGGCCACCTCCGCTCTAATAATCGTAGAATAGTTATTTTGTGTTATCTGTATTTTTGGAAAATAAATAATTATTTATAATTATATTAATCGAAGAATCGTTATTTTATTTAGGTATGTTTTTTTTAATATGTATTTCTATAATAAAGCATATATTGCTGCACCTATTTTAACCTTATTCATACTGCAATATTATGTGGAATTAGGGTATTATTTATAAATTATAGTACAGCAAATACTCTCGGAACTATTGTTAACAGTAACAGTATTATCTAATAAGAAAAAATATAGTCTAATTATATACGTAGTGTTTTGACATAGCCCGCCGTTAGATAAAGAAACGACTGGCGGGCCGGGCGGTGCGCTTTGTCGCTCGCTTGATGTCGCCACAACTTGGTCACTGAATGGTTATGTTTCACCAAAGCAGGTTTTTCGAACTAGATTTCATGTCCGTATCTGCAGACACGCCGCCCTACACAAGTCGTTCACTGAATCGGATATATTTTAGCAAAGCAGGTCTTTTTCGAACTAGTTCTTTTTGAACTAGTTCTTTTTATTTTAATGAACTAGTTATTTTGTTCTGAGCTGGGAGCCATTCTATCGGACTAGTTCGTTCACGAACTACCCACCTCTACTACAAATATAGGAAGTTTGGCTAGAAGAATTTTCACTTAACGCTTTGCCGTCAGCCATAGTTAATAATAGTGTATGACGGACAATAATTTCTTTTTCATTTAAAATTACCACAGATGGCAACAAATTATCTATCTGGTATTGTATTAATTTAGTTTCAGCGCGTGTAAGAATATCAGAGTCTTTGCTGAACATAAACTTGATTACTCTGCAATACCTCGTTGATGATGGACGAGGATTTTGCCATGGACAAACCCTATCATCATTAGTTGTATGTAATTTTAAAGGTACAAACGAAAACACGAACAAATATTCATCATCACTTTCGATATAAGAGAATTTTTGCTGTGTCCCGAACTTCCGTCACAACCCCATTTACTAACTAGATTAAAACTATTCATATTACTTTCTAGAAGACGTAAAAAAGCTGCACCTTGCGCCTTTACAAGACGCTTTGCGGTGAGATCTAAAATTGATTGTAAATTGATAGTAACACTGGCTTCTGTTATATGAATCATATCATGTTTTGGATAGTAATCATTCTTGGCCTTTTGAACACTACCATATGATGGATATATATTATGTCCTATACCTCTTGCACATTTTCGTGATAGTTTGCTTGGTTTTCTTGCAATACACAAACAGTGCTAAGGTTTCCTCTACCGTATATGCTTGTTACTTGTCAGTAGATTTACTTACATTTTTCAAAGCAGTTACCTTTTCGGATGACGAATTTACATCCCGCACAGTAGTAGCTACGTATTTTTTGCCAGATGAACGTATAGCGAAATCGGCAGCAAACGCAAGTTCATTCTTAGTCCTTGAATCTAATAAATCCTGTACTCTTCTTCTCCTTGTTTTAGAACTAGTTTCGTCAAAAGCTTTAATAGGTCTACCTACACTATCCAATGATGAGGTTGATGGTGTTGGTTCGGTAAACTGTATAGAAAAGGTTATGTCTTCATCATAGATCTATTCTTCAAACTTTGTTAGGAAAACCTCCGCCTTTCGTTGACTCTTTTCCCGACATTCACAAATTTTTTAGGAAAACTGGCTGATAGTCTCTTTTATGTTCATTACACTAACATCCAAAACACTTGTTGAGCAGTAGCTGGATGTTATGTGCTTAAAAATCAGTTCATTTCGACTTTTCTTGCCATGTTGTCGCCACACATCAAAATATTCCCTTCTTGTTATTGTGTGACTTACCTCTGAAAATTAAATATTTTTAATAGTTGCGCATTTTAAAAAAAGTTTAACATCCTGAATAACTACGTTAATTTCCCTACATGTTACATTAAACAAACCCTTGGAAGCTTCTGGTGGTTACTAACTAAATGTAGACACAAGTAAATAGAAATCACTCAGCAGAGTACACAAATAGAGAACTATTTAAAGCGGTAATAATATATTAAAAGAACAAATTCACACCAAGTAACTATTATAATATAATGTATACATACCAGTGCTAAATGAATCCATTCTTGAAACAGACACTTCACAGATCTACGAAAAGTTAATATTGATTGATTGAGCGCACAAAACGTACTGGGTAAATTCTATTAGAAACCAAATATTTACGCCCCGACTTTGATTACTCAGAACATTAAGTAGGGTTGTAGTAAAAATTTAATTTTTGAAATTTCCCGACAGTATTGTTCCCTAATCAGCCTGGACTAGTTATTTTGTCAAAATAATTTAATGACTTTTGTCCCGCTAAAAGGTCCCAAATTGCCCACTGTGCGGCGTTCCTTCGCCACCGACACGGAGCATCAAGCGATTCGTGGTACCAAGCGGGGCTGGTGGTGGTAACCTGGACGACGGATGACGTTTGGAAAATAGAATGGTATCACTCATCGAGTGCAGCTGTAACGTCTTAGTCATATTTGTTGTTGCGTTTATAATTATTAAAGTTTGTTCTACATCAACTGAGGGCTTCTTTGGTTAACTGGAAAAGTGGTTTACACTAAATCTCCTAATTCGGTTTCGTGGACATAGATATATAATCGCTGCGGACATTGAGACAATGTATCGCCAAATTATAATTCACCCAGAGAATCGAGATTTACAGCTGATATGGCGAGAAGATTCGTCATATGAAATTAAGGCATATCAACTCAACACTGTCACGTACGGGTTAGCATCATCGCCATGTATACGACAATTAGCAATTGACAACAAAGATTCATTTCCAAAGGCTAGTACTGCAATTCAAAATGACATATATGTGGATGATTTGCCAACAAGAGGAAATTCACCAAAATCAGATTCACTAACAGTCGAAGAATTAGAACTGGCACGAATAACTATTCTAAGATTGGTCCAATCGTATCAGGACGAACGTCATAACCTGAAATAGAATGAATACGTCATGAAGAACAGTAGTCTAAAATTGTTAAATCCTTTCTTCGATCAACAAACATTCCTAATTCGTGTTGCTGGTCGTCTAAAGAAATCAAATCTATCACTCGATCAGAAACACCTCATAGTATTACCGCCTCACCATTTTATAAGTGAACATAACTGAACTCGACAACCATTACAAGTTAGACCATTGTGGACCAGGGCAACTGTTAGCAATAACTAAACTACAGTATTGGCCTATTTCTGGTGGAAAACATCGCTCGACAAATTACAAGCTCCTGTGTAAAATGTGTACGCTACAAACCCACAGTACCGGAATATATCATGGGAAACTTGCCTGAAGAGAAGATCTCACCATCTCGCCCTTTTACAAGCACAGGAGTGGCGCTAGACCACTTCATATTCGGGACTCCAGACGACGTGGAAGATATGTTCCGATTAAAGCATATGTAGCTGTATTCATTTGTCTACCCACGAAAGCAATACATTTAGAATTAGTTACATTATTGACACCAGAAGCGTTTTTGGGTGCTTTAAGAAGATTTATTTCACGAAGACGGCTTTGTTCCCAATTATATTCTGACAATGGAACTAATTTCACAGCAGCAAATAAGGAACTAAAGAAAGTATTTGAATTTCTAAAGACCAATCATGAATATATACAGACGAAACTATCTGATCTTAGAATCGAATGGCATTTCATACCACCGCGGGCACATTTTGGAGCTATTTGGGAAGCAGCAAGGTCATTTAAAACCATGTTTATAAAATTACGTGTAATCTACGGTTGACATTTGAAGAATGCTATATACTAATCACTGAAATAGAAGCTATTTTAAGCCCCAGACCGCTTATTCCTTCCTCGTCCGATCCCAACGATCTGTCCTACACAAGTCCCTCACACTTCCTGATAGGGGACTACCTTTTAGAACCTCCTACGCCTAATTACTCCACAATTGCCGACAACAAGCTATCACTGTGTCAACACATAGAAACAGCATTTTTGGCGACGATGGACGCAAGATTATCTGCACCAGCTCCTATGTCGCACCAACCAAATGGCAACAAGATCAACATGACATGAATATTTGTAAACTAGTTATTTTAGTGGAAGATCACACTTCACCTCTACACTGGAAACTTGAACTTGGACGATAATCGCAACACATCCCGGCGAAGACGGTGTAATACGCGTGGTGACGGTGAAAACAAGTGCGGTATAAAAACAAACTGTATAAACGGGCAGTGAAAAAACTATGCCCGTTGCCAGTGTAAAAAAGGTGATTAGATTTAGAATGCATGTACTATCGTGGCCATATATTATGTCCCTTATTTTGACGTCTATATTCTTGGAAACCTAGGGGCGAAACTTTTTTAAAAAATTCTTGTGCTGTCCTTGATTAATATGCTACAACTCATAAAAATTAGAAAGCTGTATGTGTTGGAGTTTTTCCGATTTTTCCAAATTAAGAACAATTGACGCTGTTTTTGCCACGTAAATTTTATTCGTTTAACTTTAGCAATTAATTACTCCGGAAATAATACATAGATTTGAACGAATTGAAAAGTAAAAGCACCTGCTGAATGCTGAATGCTCATGTATAGCGATCTACAACAATATCCCTAAGGAGATACGCTCGTGTAGAACATTTTATTATTACATTTTAAGAACAATTTTAAACGCTTTCTCATACAACACTGTTTTTATAGTGCCAAGGAGTTTTTTAACGTGTAGTGTTTGTTTTCTGATTTTATTCCAGAACTATTTGTATTTCTGAAGCTTACTTGTATGTGTGTATTGATAGTATAAGTAATTTAATATTTGCCTTGTAAGTGTGACTTAGCTGATGTCATTAATGTATGATCTAAGAGCTCAATAAATGTATTTCTATTAAAATTCTAAAACGTCATACCGAGTCTAAAACTGTGTTTGGTTTGACAGTCCATTGGGTCGCCGCCTATAGGTTATATTGTGTACAATTATTTTCGTGGCTAGCGCCGAAAAGGGTTCATTCCAGGCCTGGTTGGGGCTGGTGGGCAAATAGCATCTTCGGTGTCTCCATAGAGCCGCGAAATTGACATTTTCGCATCGTGTAGTAAAAACTGAAATTTCAATACTAAATACTACCCCAGTGCTGTTGTTGTGCAAATATCCTTCAATTAACTGATAAAAAATTGGACAATTAGTTAGTCAACTCCGCATTTGCACCTACAAAATTAGTGCGATTATCAATCAGAGTAGATATTTGAGCAGTTACCGCGTCTAGAAATAAAACGGCGCAGCGCCGCCGAAAACGTATTCCTCGCTAAGTCGCTTACCTACTCAAAGTGCAACCAACGCTTTGGTTGCGCGACAAACAAACAAAGATATGCCTTATCGGTTTTAGAAATCTAGTTTTTCTATTGCGAATTGAAAATGGACCCGCATAGTCCACGGGCCGCCGTGACACAAACCTTTGGTAGATCAGCCACCTGATAGTGAGGAGCGCTTGCTCGGAAACTTTCCAAAACTATCCAAAATCTTTGTCGAATGCTTGCCAATGTAGCTTGAGGCCCCGCGTGCAACAAGCGCCCGTGCTCTTGTTCTAACACAAACCGAGAAAACGCGTCGTTCCCAGGTAAAACAATAGGGTGTTTTTTCAACTATTGGAAAAATATCACCTGTGAAAAATTGCATCTTTATGACATACCTGCTAACACCTCTAAAGCCCTACGGAATCGCTGTGGTGTTCAAAAATCCTTTTGTCCATTTCTAGCCGAGCGTTGCCGTTGGAAGCAAAGCACAAACAATACGCTGTAACTTCTGTAGTGAGAAATACCTTTCGCTCAATTGCAGGCCGGACGCATTGGCAACTCCGACCGCAGTTTTCATCCTTTTTCATTTTCTACCGGCTTCTCGAGGTGCTTCTCCTTGTGGTGAAACTTATAACTTGCGCTGTTGAGCGGCCACTCATCGTGTGGTTTGCTCAGCCATTCTGGACCATTCCACCAGAGTCGATTCTCTATCAACGCCTTGGGATCTGTCCCTCTTGATAAGAGATCAGCCGAGTGCTCACGTGATGCCAACTTTCCCTCTGTGAGTCATAGTTTGAATCTGCGAGATCCTATTTGAAACAAATTACTTCCACTGCGAAGAGTTACCGCCTATCCATGATAATACAATCGCTGTCAAAATTATTTGTAATGCCCTCACGGCCTTATCCATAAGTAAAGCCAGTAAAAGTGCGCAGCATAATTCCATAACCGTTTGGTGTGGTATATTCCACAGTCATCGATACTTCTCGCATAAATCAATGTAACGTATGCCGCCTCTGAGGCATCCGAAGAAGCATCATGAAGTGCTACTCTGCTGTAATTACTACAAATTACATGCCTTGGGACTATAACTAAATTTAGCAGGTGCCACTTGGACCGGAAGGTACTCCAACCCGTGTGAAGGTGCAGTGGTATTGACTCGTCTCATGCCAGTTTGCATCGCCAGAGTTGCTGCAAGGGTATTTTCGCTAGCACTGTACAGGGGCTCAATAAACCTAAAGGAACGACAATTTGAGCCGTTTCGGAAAGACTTGACCCCTTGGTCAACTTTCTTTTCTCTTAACCTGGAATGGTTGCAAATCATATTGTAGAAAATAATTTGTTTTGTGCCAAACCAAACCCAAAGACTTCGACTGGGCCCCAAAATTTTTCCATATCGGAGCCTTTGTGAGCCCTTGTACCCTTGAGTTTCTACAGGACATCGCTATCGTTAGATCTTCACTTGCGTAACTCGAAACAACCGCGTTTCAAGTTATCCGCAATTTGAGTATGCAAGGTTCCCGCTTCCTCTACCGTACCGCCCTCGCTCAGTAGGTCATTAACGTAGAAATCGCACCTAATCGCCAGGGCCGCTTAAGGGAATTCCTGTTCAGACTCATTGGCAAGCTGCTTCAAACACCGTACGAGGCCGCTGCTGCGTGGTACGTCACTGTGTTTAATTCATAAGGGGCAACTTATCCTGGGGACTCGGTCTCCATAAAATTCTCTGGAAACGCTTATCGTCAGGCGCCAATAAAATCTGCCAGTACATTTTTGTTATATCACCGTAGGTTACCACCTTCTGCTTGCGGAACCGTAGTATAGAGAACAGATCCTCTTGCAGCACTGGACCTACCATCTATCAGTGTTGGGCGTTAGTAGACGAAATTTTCAATCTAACTAGTACTGACGACTAAAATATCCACAACTAAATTAGTGATGACTAATTTAGTCATATTTTAATGTTAGTCGGTGAATAAAAAGTAGAAATTAGTCGACAAATTTTGTCAATCATGAATAGCAGTTATGACTAAACGGATGACTCGTGAAACAGCCGGTAGGCGGTAAGCAATCGTACGGCCGCGGCGCTGAAGGGGTGTGACGTCTATTCCCGCTAGGCGGCGAGCGGCGTGGCGCGTCCGGCTTACCCTACAGTCATCTCTGTTATCGGCCGAGTGTGCCGCGCGACTGTCAAAATCGCAATAGAAAGGCGAATACGTAACTTTTCATATCGTTACTTGTAAAAAATAGTTGTTGTAACAATTTTATAAGTAAAATATTCAAAAAATTCTCTACATGGTGACTATATTTATTATCTAATAATTAAACTACCTCTAAGCACTCTGAACAATTATTTATTAGGATTCACAAAGCCCAAGCTATAGTAGTAGTAGCAGCAGTACTGACGTTAACGTTATTAACTCCGATAAGACGAATACAATTGAAAATGCGAAGTCCAGAAGTATGAGCATTGTAGATGGAATTTTTTTCAAATTGGTACCCCACAAATGCACCAATCATACCACTGTAGCAACATGCGTTAAATGTGAACCCAACATAGTTGAAATTCGAGGTAACGTGTCATCTTCATCAAATTATTTAAGTCATCTCAAAAGGAGTATAAAAAATGTGCAGTACAGAAAAGGATTGCAGATAAACACACACAGAGAAATGTTTAAGACATTCGTTGTCTTGCCGAAATTTACTCCGAACAAATCAATAAAGTTTTCAATTTAGATGAGCTTTTTGAATCAAAACTCACAAATTTCTCCTTTGAAGCGACAACATTTTGTTTCCAAGTAAAACTATATTGTACAATTTTAAAAGTTCTTATGAGTTCTTTTAAGAATATAGTGTTTTGCATTGAACAATTCAATATATTCCAATGAAAACAACTATTGCATTGAAACAAGATCATATATGTAAAATATGGTGTTCAAAACAAGTAAAATTAGTTGGTTGATGCAAGAGACGTTTTGTGTGAACCAAGTAACCAAATAGTTAGTTTAAAATATCGGGTGGTTTCATTGTGCGGAAAACTTAAGAGTTTGCGCGGTTTGTGGCACCAGACTGACGCGACGTAGAACGGCGACAGTTTTTTGATACGCAGTATATGAGGACTACATTCTCCAGTCTCACTCACAACCCTCACAACGTTAACTCCTTGCAAATATATTGGTTATAGTGGTAAGCAGTGTCGCTTTGATATACGCTTGATTGTATCTGCAGTTTACATGTGATAATGGACAGCGTGGATGATTTTTCAATTTCATTAGATCATCTTAAAACGATATTTGACAGTAGGTATATGCGTATATCTACTTTTTATGCGAATGTTAATACACTATGTGCATTCTATGTTTTGTAGACCATAAACTGTCCATAACTGTCCAAAACATAACAAAACTTACAGAAGAAGAGGTAAAAGAACTTATTCCGGCTATTGGAGATCGGATTGTTTTCCGGGAAGCGGTGAAGCTAAGAGGAGATTTAGAAACATCTGAGGTGAGAAACCGTATTATAATGGCCAGTTGCAGAAATGCCCTTCAAGTCTTATTGACTGGTTAGCTCTTAACTGTACTAATTACTGTATCAGATTGACATTTTCTTTAGTATTTTTGAATGTATTTTAAATGTATTTTTTTTTCTTTTATAACGAGTTATTGGGTTTATATCAGTATGACATCTACTTGGTTGAAATGTATTTTTATTTTTATAATAAATTAATGTATTGGTATATACTTTTTTTATCCATTGTCTTTGCTACATGACTAAAAAAATGTCTTACAAAATAATTGCTTAAAGAACTTTGATGTAATAGCACATATTATGTTTTGATTAGATTTGTCAGCCAGAAGAATTATTCTTGCTAGTAAATATGATTAAGAAAGTAATGTGCTATTATAATCATGTAGTTCTTTCTGCATTTGTTTTGATAGACTTATGTTTTTATGTAACCTTTGCAGCAGCGGTAGATAGTTTTAACAAAACAACAAAAACATTCACTTCAAATCAATATATTATGTTGAATGTAAATTACTATTACTTACTTTGAATTTTTAACGCACTTCGTTTAAAATGACAGTTACTTGCTTTGAGAACAAAATACTCTATTCAGAACACTAAAGGTATTGAACCAAAATTACAAATCTTTCTCTGAAACATTGGTTCTTCCAAGCTAAATAACCTATTACTTATTCGGAGAGCTCCATTACTCTCTTTAAGACATCATATGGTTGAATTAAAACAATATTAGTTTGGTCCAAATATTGAAATATTTGAAATAATACTACAAAGTTTCATTCAGAACAACATTATAGTCCTTTCGAGTTGATGACTATTTGGTGCAAGTCAACAGTTTACTCGTTGCAACTCAATTTATCTCGAATGAAGCACTTAACACATTTGTACTGAGAAAATATTGTCTTGGTTGAAGTGGATAGTTATTTCGTGGATATGGAAATCAACCGTTGTTTTGATGCAAAGCAATTTTATTTGAATTGAGCATTCCTTTCTCTGTGTGCACTTGTGCAGGCACCAGCGTCAATAATCAAATATACGAAACGTAAAACTAGAGTACATCTAAGGTGCCTACTAACCCAAGAACAATTTGAGACCAATAAGCAGTTTATAAGACATGCTATGATTACCTTGCAAGTTGTGGACGATCCATATTTTACTATTATTTTCGAATAGTTAAATATTGCAGATTACGGACTTCGGACAATTAGCCGTAGAACGAAATTCATACGGAATATAATATTGACCACACAAGAACTAGTGCTACGGTAACAGATAACGTCAAATTTTGTGAAAGCATTCAAAGAATACGGCGTTCAGGAAAGTAGTATAGACATCTGTGAAATAGATATTTTAAATGAAGACATGGATACTGTGAATGCTACAGATGATGATGATGTTGATTCTATAGACAATAATGCCATACCACAACGACCACTACTTCCGAAACATATACGATGCTGTGCACATACCTTGAATTTAATTGCCTCTTCAGATCCGATGAAGTCAATAAAAAGTTAAAAAAATGTACCTAACATGCAAAAAACATATTATAGAAAGCGGTAGCTCGACCAATGTCGGCAGAAATTGTTCAAAATACTTTTTTTTGGTTTACTCTTCGGCGCAATATTATCTATTAGATCAAAGTCCGCATTACATTTTCAAGCATTAAAAGTTCGTTGCCTGATTGCAGATGATGAATTTATATACAGTGTGTTCATTTCAAAAGTATCCACCCTTAATAAGGGTACGATTCTAACGATACTTTGTCGGTGTCTTTCTTCGGAACGTCGCTAGATGGCGCTGCATATATTGTACGTGTTTCGTTTTATGTTACCGCCGGTAGATGTCGTTAGTAGATGGCGTTGTTTCTGTATACATGTTTCTAACGAATATCGATTGTCATTATAGAGTTCAACACGACACTCGACACAAGAGACGCGTTTTATTTTCTCCTCTCAACAAGTGGTCCAAGACCAGAATTTTATTCACGAAATTGAAGTATCACGACAACAACAGTTGGACGAAGCTGTGACGTTAATCAACAAGGACTTGGAGTCGCTAGTAACAATGTCTGAGTCGCACTGTTTGAAACTTAACCCTGCGAAGTGTTCAATGATTCTGCTTGGTGGTAGGAATGCTCGTATAAGTGTAGAAATAGGGATATCAATGTAAAAATAAATGATAATATTATCTAGAGGTGGGAAAAGCTGTTATATTGAAATAACAGTTACGACTGTTAACGTTATTTAAAAATAACAGTTTAAAATAACAGGTTGTAGTTATTTCTGTTATTTTTTACGATACTGCTATATTGACTATGGGACTGTTAACGTTATTTAAAAATAACAGTTTAAAATAAATTTTTTTAGTTATTTCTGTTACTTTTACGATGCTGCTGTATTGATTATTGTATATTAGTAACAGATATAATGATATGATGGTACATCATAGTGTATATAGTGTATAGTTGATTGTACAACTACAATCAGTAGAGCAGTAGAGCGTCGATAATCCGAAGGAGGTTCGGATTATCAAATTGTTCGGATTATCAAATATTGCCGCTAAATAGTAGAAAATACGAGTATTGGATACAAAATAGATACAAAAGCAATATGTTTCTGTAAACAGGTATCGACAAAAATGGTCAGTTACTCAGTGATTTCATTCATTATTATTTCTTTTTGTGCGTTCGGATTAGCGAGATGATGTACCATCATAATCATAGTAAACAACAACACTCCTTACTAGTGTAAGGATTCTTCGTGTTCTTCGATGTTTAATTAATATCATTTTTAAATAAGAGATGATGGTACCTCTATATCCGATGTACATCTTATAAACCAATAATACTATATTGTGGACTAATAATTCTTTGAATAAAAAGTCATATCTGATAAATTTTCTTTACCTATATCTTACATTATGTAGATATTTTGTAAAAGCTTTTTCGGAAGTATATACATATGATACAAAAAACTATAAAGTAAATATTCAGAGCGGCGAATTGAATAACAACGGCGGCAAAGCCGTTTCAAACAGACTGTCTGCCATTGACAACCGACGCCGACGGTGTGATTCGCCGACATGGCGACATTGAGTAAAAACACCGCGGCGCCAAAAACCGTACTTTATGAACACGTGCATTTTGTTTTTCTTTTTTGATGTATTCGCCGCTAATGATTTAAAATATATTTCTGAACTTTTTGTGCATTTCATACATAGACTAAAGGTCCGTTTACACGCTCATGCCATTTGCACAAACTGATTTGCGCAAGCCAATTTGTGCAGTTGAACTGAGTGAAATGATCGCGTTCACACGTTCAGTTTAGTTGGTGCAAATGTGAATCAGTTAACTATGGAGAATCGTCACGAAACGTGGTATTTACTGTGTTTTTACTACAGTATTTCAAAACTGGAGAACCAAGAACTAGTTCTTGCAACTGCTGCCATTTGTACCTATAATATGAAAATTCGGAAATCGAAAGTAGACAAAAGGTCTAAACATTGGTTACTAAAAAGGAATCTGCTTTCTCATGTCAATGCAATTGCTGAATTACGTAGTCATCCAGACGATTTTTGCAACAACTTACGCATAACCCAAAGTACCATAAATTTGGAACATACATTATCTTCTTCTCTGGCACCCAATTTTTCCGATGCTAACACTTTATTTTAAGTTCCTTCGGTACGGGGTGCCCAAAGAGTTCATTTTTTTCACTATATTTTCCCTATTTGACTCTGGTTCGAAGAGTTGAATTTTTTCTATTCAACTATTATACGCGTCCGTCTTACCGCAACGCTAAGCGTCTTAGCGTTGCGGTAACTATACTCTGTACCTACTGTTACCTTTTCATAAATATGGAAAAGATTAGAACTATGTAATTTGAAGATTAACTGTGTTATTGAACGAGAAAACATATAGTGGGAAATTAGTCAAATATTTTTTTCTTTTTAATTTTTTGTTCCTTAACCAATATTTCGGACAATTTAGGTCCTTCTTCATAGTTCGGAAAAAGTTATATAAATATACAAAACAGGAAAGGTGTCATAAGACAAGTTTACTCGTTTTATATAAGTGTATATATCTATAAACTCACAAAGAATTTTTTTTCGATTTTTAAACGGATTAGGTACGACTACAAATTAAGATTTTGGTAAATGACAACGTGCTGTCAACAAACAAACATCTTTCACGTAGGTTACGTGCTGTCAACAATCGACGAGTTCAATCGACGAGTTCGATTAACTATGCATGCTCAAAGTTGGACCTGAGGCTTGTGCCCCGTTTACACGCTCAAGCCAAAGCACCAACCTCAAGCCGATTTTCTGTCACGACAGATTTTACACAAGCCAAGATTTTTGGCTTGCGCAAACTTCATGCCAGCGTTTACACGCAACGATTTAACTGTGCAAATCGATTTGTACAAGCCAATTTGTGCAAATGGCATGAGCGTGTAAACGGACCTTAAGGGTTGTGTCGCGCGGTCTTTCTTTTCTACACAGGCGGCAATCGGCGTATTTGACTAGCACTAGAAAATTAACTTGGCGGCGGTACCTAATGCTTTTTTTATGATTAGCAGCAAAACACTTTTGTACATTTTTTAACGCAGCAGCTTTGCCCCGTGGGTATAAAAGAACGTCGGGTGTTAATACATGCCAGTACTCGTCTGTCTTTCGTCGATATTAAAATTCTGCATCTTTACAAGTACATATAGTGAGTCCTTGCAAGTTATAAACCCTACAATGGAAAAATATTTGAAAGGGAAAAAATCAGTGCTCTGGAATTTTTTTACGCCGCAGGATGAAATTAGAGCGAAATGTAATTTTTGCAAACAGATTCTATCATACAAATCGTCAATAACGAACCTAAGGCAACATATTCAAAGGAAACACCCGTCAATTAGACTTGTAAATGAGACATCTACAGAAAACGAAGAAACCACCATACCAACACCAGCCACAGACAATGCTTCAATTGCTCTATCCACTTCCAGTGCTGTTCCACCAGTGCCAGATAGGAACATTTCGGATGAAAATGCTACTCTACTATTACCGTGTACCAGTTCTACACCGTATCTGAAAAATCTACAACAAACTAAATTGAAATTGGTACCTAGAAAAATTGGATTTGCACAGAAGAAGCTCATAGACCAAAAAGTGTTAGAATTGGTAACCATAGATTTTCAACCATTCTCGGTCGTAGAAGACGTTCTTTTAGAAGCTATTCTCATGCGTTAAACCCGACATATATATTGCCAAGCAGGAAGACATTTTCACACCTTACTACCAGCAAAATTTGAAGAGGTACAAAGAAAAACAAGAGAACTGTTAACAGGGGTTAAGTCAGTAACTATCACCACGGACTGTTGGACCTCCTGCAACAATGATATTGCTGTGACGGCTCATTATATTAATAAGACTTTTGAAACCAAATCGCTTTTATTAGATGTTTGTTCGTGTACCGTAAACCACACCAGTGCAAATTTAGCGAGAGAGTTGGAGAGAATTGCTTCGGATTGGGGTGCTCAGAACAAAATATTATTAGCTGTATCTGATAATGCAGCTAATATTAAAAAAGCGGTAACTGAAGAATTGCGTTGGAGGCATTTAGGTTGTTTAGCCCACACAATTAATTTAATTGTGAAAGACGCATTGGTGCTGGCCGAACCTATCGTAACAAAAGTGTCTCAAATTCTGTCACATTTCAAAAAAAGCACTGTTGCGAAGAACAAACATGATTTTTATCAAAAACAAAACGACAAACAACCGAAAAAGCTGGTGCAGTCCGTTGCTACTAGGTGGAATTCCATATATTATATGTTGGAACGAATTAGAGAATTAAATGAAGAAGTTCGAGCGTCAATGGCTGCTCTTGGAAAGGAAGAATGGCCAATGCTTTCCAACCAGGAATTGAAACATATTGAAGAGCTAATTGAAATACTTGCCCCAATGGAATCGACAACGAAACTTGTCAGTAGCGAAAAACGAGTGACACTATCATCCGTAATAATAATCACTAACGGTATCAGAAATCTATACAAGGACCTACAAAAAACCGGACAGTTTTCATTAGACGGGCAAGCTATTTTAAATAACATGGTAGAAGGAGCAGATAAACGTTTCCAACATATGGAATCTAGTGGAACACTACTGTTGAGTACATTTTTGGACCCAAGGTTCAACCACGTAGGATTTAAAACAGAAGCAATAGCCGATAAAGCTAAAACTTTAGTGACGAGTGCGTTAACTTCCCTTATTGAGCAACAAGACCTAGAAATTACTGGCTCCCAATTGCCCATTGCACAGCAACCCGAAACAGCAGATACTGGGAAAAAACAATTTGGAGTGCGTTTGACAAAAAGGCGTCCACTTTTGATCCTCCTGGAACAAAAAGATCTCGCGCAATCCTCGAAGTACAACGGTATTTGGAGGAGCCACTTTTGCCACGGACACAAAACCCGCTAGAATGGTGGAAACTCCACGCCTACAATTTTCCACATCTAAGCGAACTTGTTCAACTAAAGTTTGGGACAGTAGCCACCTCTGTACCATGTGAGCGGCTTTTTTCAAAAAATGGGCAATTAATTTCAGAACGTCGCAGTCGATTATCCAGTACTAAAGTAAGGCAGATTCTAGTTATAAACCAAAATGACAAAGTGTTTATTGTTTATATTTATATTATTATATTTATTTGTACATATATGAGAAGGACATTTTTGTTTAAAATAAATGTTTATTTTATATACCTATATACCGTTTTTTTTTCATTTCTGTAGATATTCTCCTTTTTTTTACAGTAAAAGTTTATAGTGGATAGGTAAGTATGTATTCAAAACTAATAATTACAACAAAATCAAATACCACACACCTTCAAATTAAATTATACTTTTTAGTTTTTAACCAATACTCATATGATTAGATCGACAATCGCCAGTGCTGTGCTAACTGTTACTGTTAAAAACGTCAACTTTTACATATATGATCATGTTTTAATTATTACTAAAGTATTTATTGCTTAAAGGAAAAGACCCAGTATCAACGTCAATTTAAATTAACACGTTGAAGTGCACGATGTGATTAGATCAGCTATCTATGTGACTGTCTTCGTGGCGCTGCTCCGCTCGCGTAACTTGCCTGTTATTTCTTACGCCAGTAGTTATTTTTGTTACTCTGTTACGCACGGTTATCCTGCCGCTGCTGCCGCTGCTTGGTAACAACTAGCAACAGTGAACACCACAGTCGCTGCGACTGCGAACGTTCACTGTTGCAACCGCCGCGGTCGCAACGTACAGCTATATACGGCGTATCTGTTATTTCTGAAGCGAAATAACTGTTGCGAACTGTTATGAGCAAATAACTGTTATAAAATAACAGATGGTTAAATAACGACCCACCTCTAATATTATCAGCAGAACAGAGAAACTGAAAGTCTTGTGGTTGGTGTTTGATGGTTCCATGCGCTTTGCGGAACATGTTAATAGTCTCATTCGGAGTTCTTATGGCAGATTGAGAGCTCTTTATCCCAGTCGTCAGCTGCTGAACAGAGAAGCTAAGTTGCTGTTATGTGATTCCTTGGTTCACTCTTTATTTAATCACTGTGATATTGTTTATGGCCCGTGCTTGACGGCACTTGATACGCGGCGGATCCAGAGAGTGCAGAATTCGTGTTTGAGATTCGTTTATGGAATACGGTGTAGAGAAAGAATTTCACATAAGTTGATTACCGCTGGATGGTTAAATATGTCCGAACAGCGTGCCTTGCACATAGCTTGCCGTTTACAGTTAGTTGTGATAACTGAAATACCCCCTTATCTCCGTGAACGAATTAGTTATAGAACCGATGTTTATAATCTGCACTTGAGGTATAAGAATGTTGTTTCCACACCAGTACACCACTTGGAAGCATTTAAGAGATCATTTTCATATGTCACTGCCAACACTCTAAATAATTTACCAATATGTTATTACAAGTTCAGTGCTTCCACATTCAGAGCAACGTATAGGAAGTTTTTGTTTGATGCCCATTGGGGGACCGGTGACTGTGTTTAGGGCGCAAGAATAGTCTCAGTAGGTTTTGTTAAAATTACAATTTCGCTTTTTTTTCTATGTATATAAATTTTAGTTTTTTTTTCCTAATTTCAATTTAGTTTAGGTATTCTGGGGGCACCTATAAAATCAGACTTGTCTGTGGTGCTCCTATTGATTTCCAATTCTATATATGTGTTCTATATTCTCTGTATGTGTATTTTGCTTTGGAATCAATAAATATATTATTATTATTATTATTATTATTAACAGTCTCCCCGATTGCCGCACAGACAAGCCACTGGCTTTGTGCACATGGCAACATCCCCCAAAAAAAAAAAAAAAAAAAAAAAAAAAAAAAAAAAAAAAAAAAAAAAAAACAGTGGCTAAGCCACAACATATGGTCCGTCGAATCCGAACAGCAACAGCGAACGGAAATTATTTGATTGAAAACCACGAAGAAATCCACGACATAGCAACAGGAACAAGAAGGGAATCAACATGGCAGCTGAATAGGTCTTCACTTCACAGGGCGTGTACAAGACGACAAACCGCGAGTTTGACCATTATCCTTCTATACCAACTCCGATAAGACGAATACAATTGAAAATGCGAAGTCCAGGAGTATGAGCATTGTAGATGGAAATTTTTTCAAATTGGTACCCCACAAATGCACCAATTATACCACTGTAGCAACATGCGTTAAATGTGAACCCAACATAGTTAAAATTCGAGGTAAAGCGTCGAATTATTCATCAAATTATTTAAGTCATCTCAAAAGGAGTATAAAAAATGTGCTGTACAGAAAAGGATTGCAGATAAACAGGCACCAGCGTCAATAATCAAATATGTATACGAAACGTAAAACTAGAGTACATCTAAGGTGCCTACTAACCCAAGAACAATTTGAGACAAATAAGCAGTTTATAAGACATGCTATGATTACCTTGCAAGTTGTGGACGATCCATATTTTACTATTATTTTCGAACAGTTAAATATTGCAGACTTACGGACTTCGGACAATTAGCCGTAGAACGAAATTCATACGGAATATAATATTGACCACACAAGAATTAGTGCTACGGTAACAGATAACGGATCAAATTTTGTGAAAGCATTCAAAGAATACGGCGTTCAGGAAAGTAGTATAGACATCTGTGAAATAGATATTTTAAATGAAGACATGGATACTGTCAATGCTACAGATGATGATGATGTTGATTCTATAGACAATAATGCCATACCACAACGACCACTACTTCCGAAACATATACGATGCTGTGCACATACCTTGAATTTAATTGCCTCTTCAGATCCGATGAAGTCAATAAAAAGTTTAAAAAAATGTACCTAACATGCAAAAAACGTATTATAGAAAGCGGTAGCTCGACCAAAGTCGGCAGAAATTGTTCAAAATATCTTAGGTTTTACACTTCCGCGCAATATTATCTATTAGATCAAAGTCCGCATTACATTTTCAAGCATTAAAAGTTCGTTGCCTGATTGCAGATGATGTATTTATATACAGTGTGTTCATTTCAAATGTATCCACCCTTAATAAGTGTACGATTCTAACGATACTTTGTCGGTGTCTTTCTTCGGAACGTCGCTAGATGGCGCTGCATATATGGTATGTGTTTCGTTTTATGTTACCGCCGGTAGGTGTCGTTACTAGATGGCGTTGTTTCTATATAGGTACATGTTTGTAACGAATATCGATTGCAGTGTTGTCAGATGTAGGGATATGTCCCTACACGTAGGGATTTATAGGCAACGAAGGGATGTAGGGACGGATTTTCGAAATGTTCTAATTTGTAGGGGCACTGACACCTTGAGGCCGCTATGCACAAGTTAGTTTTAATGGTAGAAATAATTTGTTTAGTAAACTATGATAGCGTAAATTGTAAGAAACAAAATATTCTTTGCTGTCGATATCCGACCCCGGCGACATCTAGTGAGGCATGGAGTAATTAATAGAGTGGAGTAATAATTATCTGTGCCACATTCAAATATATTAAAGTATATTAAAGATATTAAAACGAAAAAAGGAATACATTAAGTACTACAACCTTATGTTCTTTAATTAGAATAAAAATGGAAATTAAAAAAAACACACTCATTCACATGATTTTATTATAACGAATAACTTATTTAAAAAAGCTTACATTCGTTGGGTGCAGCCGATGAAGAGCAAAGAGATGAGTTCTCTGATAGCGGTAATGATAATTAACATGTTTGCTTAATATTATAAGTTTTAAGTTTTGCATATATTTGTATGTTCCTGTTATTTTGCGGTTTTAGAATGTATTGTTTATTTGTTATACGATCTACATATATATTTTCAGTTCTGTCAATAAATGTCTTTCTAGAGAATTCTCATCATTTCAACATTTTTTGGTATTGAAGGGACATATAGGGGATTTTTTAAAGCCTTGGTGGGGATATTTCGTTTGAAACTTCTGGCAACACTCGAAGCAAGAGACGCGTTTTATTTTCTCCTCTCAACAAGTGGTCCAAGACCAGAACAGTGGCTAAGACACAACATATGGTCCGTCGAATCCGAACAGCAACAGCGAACGGAAATTATTTGATTGAAAACCACGAAGAAATCCACGACATAGCAACAGGAACAAGGAGGGAATCAACATGGTAGCTGAATACGTCTTCACTTCACAGGGCGTGTACAAGACGACAAACCGCGAGTTTGACCATTATCCTTCTATACCCTTATCATTTTATGCACGACTCGATTTGTTTCATTATTACTCGGTATTTATTGGGAATTTAGTTATTTTGTCATGTCTCAGGCTAAATTGACTAATTTGCGCAAAAAGCGGGAACAATTACTAGATAAATTAGCACATTTTTACAAGTTTATTGAATTAGAAGAGAACCAAACAAAATTTAGCGAATTACAGTTACGTTTAAGTAGAATTGAACCCGCGTTCGATGAGATTCAATCGGACATTGAGCTATTAGATGAGGACGAGGCAAAAGAACGACCAGACTCAGACAATGCATTTTGTAGAGCAATCTCATTTGTCAAAGATTTGCTTAAAAACAATTCCGATAATCAATCGGCAATAACCGGGAATGCATCTCCGGTACTTTCAGATATGTTAGATATCAGAGATGGGGCATTGCTACACATAAAATTACCAACAATAAGCTTACCAACGTTTAATGGATCGTACGATACTTGGATAAATTTTAGGGATACATTTATATCATTAATTCACGAAAATCAGAAGATGTGAAACATACAAAAAGTATTTTATTTAAAGCCGTGTTTGAAAGGCGACGCCGAGCGACTAGTTGAGTCTTTACAAACTACAGCTGATAATTTTTTAATCGTTTGGAAAATTTTAAAAAAGCGCTATGAAAATAAAAGAGTGATTGTCAATACACACGTTAAGGCTATATTTGATTTACCGATAATCTCGCGCGATTTACAGGTTTACACGTCATTGCGTCAGTTGATTGACAGTTTATTTCAACATTTATCAGCGTTAGATAGACTACAGTCGGCAACACAATAACGAGATATTTTAATTATTCATTTAATTTGTAATAAATTGGATCATAAAACGAAATTAGAGGTTTAACAGATTTTTTAACAAATAAATGCTTCACACTCGAAACATTACAGGGCAGTTAACAAAATCACGTAGCTACTAATGGCAGATATTTTAAACAAGATAGTTTTAAGTTGAACAAGCAACCGCAAAGAATATTTGTTACCGAAAATGAAAGGAATAAAAATTATTTTTATTGTCAAGGCACGCACTGTATTTACAATTGTGAAAAATTCATAGCACTATCGGTGGAAGATAAATACAAGGAAATTCGAAAGCTCAAAATTTGTAGCAATTGTTTAAGATCCGGACATTTTAAAAACGACTGCAATTCAGGCCATTGTAAAAAATGCTCATTAAAGAACAACACATTATTACACAATCATAATTACGGTAAACAACAGTCACGATCAAATTCATCTCAGACGCAATCGACAGCAGAACAATCACAACAAAAATCAAATGTACAAACAATCGCACCAGTAACCACCTACAAGGCAAATTCAGATTTTGAAAATTTACAAACAGTGCACGCAAGCTGTAATCACAGCCAGGTTTTATTGTCAACACCTCCTGTTAGCAAATCATCCACATATACGTCATTTTAAATTGCAGTACTAGCCTTTGGAAATGAATCTTGATTATCAATTGCTAATCGACGTATGCACCTAATACCATGGAATGGTGATGATGCTAGCCCGTACGTGACTGTTTTGGGTTATGCCTTAATTTCATTTGACAGATCTTCTCGCCATAATATCCGCTGTAAGTCTCGATCCTGTGGGTGAATTATAGTTTGGCGATACATTTTCACAATGTTCGCAGCGATTACATTCACGAAACCGAATTAGGAGATTTAGTAAATCTGGTAATAGTTTACGGCCTAACATAAGCATTTCAGTCAATGATGCTCCAGATGATGTCTTTACCGAACCATCGAATACCACGCGCAGTTTTGTTGTAAGGCTCTCTTCCCTTATAACGGCATGGTGTGGTAGATAGTACACATCATTCTTGGTATCTAATGTAACTTCCCTCATGTTAAATGTTCATGCATAAAGGCCTTGTACTGATTTCTAAGCTGTGGACTTTTCTCCATCTTCCTCTCAATCGATTGTTGTCTTTTCATTGCAATTTCAAATGAATTTCCTAAATATTTTAATTTTCTTTTAGTGGAAGTTTAGTTACAAAACGTCCGGTGCAAAACGTTACAAAACGTCTGTAATATGTGCTTTTAAAATGACTTTCGCATATTTTTTCTTGCATGGTGAAGTGTTCCATATTTCTAAATTCTTCCACCTCCCAAAATTTAACATGCGACTGACTGACCGGCCACTTGCCGAGCTTGTTCGCAGGGCGAGGGGACGGTAAGACACATCCTGTGCGAATGCTCCGCCCTAGAAGACCAATGGGTAAGTGCTCTTGGGGACCCCTGGCCTATCATGGATAGAATTCAAAATGCTCCTCTATCGTGGCTCGTAGCCTTT
The DNA here is from genome assembly GCA_964023965.1 of Melinopterus prodromus. Lineage (NCBI taxonomy): Eukaryota > Metazoa > Arthropoda > Insecta > Coleoptera > Scarabaeidae > Melinopterus > Melinopterus prodromus. The sequence goes on from OZ030390.1 coordinate 64,671,002, forward strand.
GCCCAGAGCCTGGGTTGGTTTACGAGTCCAGAGTGAGCACAAGCGGTTTCCATAAAGGGTCCAGTGGGGCCTAGGTGCTTTGGGCCTTCCCAACCTCTAACACCTACATACATACATACATGGTGAAGTGTTCCATATTTCTAAATTCTTCCACCACCCAAAATTTCTCAATTTGCTCAGTTAAGGCTTTTGTAGTTGTATGACAAAATGAAGATTTAGGATCTATAAGAGTTCTTACTTTTCCTGTAACTAACCATCCAAATACTGTACTTTGAAGTGTAGGTAACCTGAGCCTAATTTAATATGGTCGCCTTTTAATAGCTCGTAATACAATTCCGCTCCAATAAGCATGTCAACAAATCTTGGTTCTTCAAAATTGGGATCTGCTAACTCGACATTGGGAATCTTCCAATCAACATGATTTATCCTCATAGTAGGCATTGTCTCTGTGATCTTCTCAAGCAGGATACAATACACCCTGTATAACATATTATAACAGCACCAAATTAACAAAAAATAAACATTCTGAAACAAACGACGCAAGCATATTGGGTTGAATTCACTGCCGTTGAAAAAAAAATTTATAACAAGTGAAACACCTTGACTTTCTATTCCCGATGAAAGCTATAAAAATATTTTAAAAATAAGTTCCGGAACCTTGAGCTCTACCTGTGCGCTCATGCAGTCCTTGGGGTTGCACCGACCAACTCTGGGAGAGGGCGTGGGGATAAACAACATCCAACCGCAAGGTGTTCCGAAATGGGCGCCACACAATCTAAACCCCGCCGTGGACTATCGCTTGATTGTGAAAGCTGGCTGAAAGAGAAATGATGCCACACAGGGACAAGAAGAGAACCAAAGTTGCCGGAAAATCAAGTTTATTAAATACCCACAGACAAAAAAAAAGTAAAAAAAAGTACACGAAATTACAGCGGTATCTCGGGAAAATATCCACTGACCAGCGAGGTCGACCACCGTTCAAATAATCTACACCAGAACGAGTCACAATAATACAATTTATCAAATACCCCAAAATATCAAATAGCAACGCTTCGGCAACGTCAGTGCCGATAATTAACCTGAAAAAAAGAACCCGAAAGATAAATGCGACAACCGACGAACACGTTCTTGGCCAAGCACGAAATTCACCGCCGTATCTGGGATAATATTCCTCCAGACGTAAAATTAAATTAAATGAATCCGACCGAAAAGCGTTGGGAATTTGATTAACAACAGTGTCAAAATGGATGAAATTAATAAATTAAAATAAGGCAATATTAAATAAATTATTGTCCCAAATGACCAGGACAATTCAAATTCAAAATTAAATTGTAGATTAAAATTCTCAAACCTTACAGAAACACTTTGCCGGTACCCCTTCACGCGACTAACCTAACCTCAACGTTTATCAAATATAAACAACCAAGAAATTTAGAAAAGACAAATATAAGATAAACTTATCTAATTAAATTAAATTAAATTAAATTAAATTAAATTTAACCAATCAAATTAAATAATTGAAATTCAAATCAAATAAAAATTATTAACGAGGTTGAGGGAGGCTAGCTACCGTTGCAGCATACGCACAACAACGGTCCACCGCAACAGCTGTTTGTTGGGGTAGGTGAGGTTAGAAACCTTCCGGACAAAGAGACGATAGTGGTGAACGGCTCACCCAAAGTAAATTATACAATGAAAGAAAAATACAATTAATTACGACACGAATAAACCTCCGGCAGCACTGCGTCAAGGGCGAGGGCCACGCAGGGGCCCGGTGGAGATATAAATATAAGTCAAACCTTGACCTCGGCAGCGAAGGAATGTCCCCGTCCCACGAAGACACCCGCAGTCCTAGCAAGGCAAACTCTCCGCAGCTTCCGACGCTCCACTCCAGGACGCCACCCAGTCCGCTAGATCCACTCTATCAAGTCGTGCCAAAGTTATCACTCCACGAAACTGGTCCTCTGATCGAAAGGGTTGTCCTCCGATCCAAAGACGAAAACGTCCCCAGACGATGACACCACAGAAAAGGATAAACGCCACCAGACGTAGAATAAATATCCAAAGAGGTCCAGACGACGAATAAATATCCGACGATGAATAAATATCCGACGATGAATCAATATCCGACGATGAATAAATATCCGACGATGAATAAATATCCGACGATGAAGCCTAAAAATATTCCCCGCAATAAGGAACCAATTCTCAAAGTAATAAACGAACCAGAGACTCACCCTAAGATCTTGAGCGGGCTTAACCGTGAATCCAACAGTAGTCTACGTACTGAATCCGCACAAAAGGCGACGGGGTTCCAACCATATAACACACTACAATGGTTAAAACTTCTCAGCTTGGGAAGGATGGTTCCGCATACAGCGAGAGATACTTCGTACACCAGCAAGGCACCAAACAACGAGCAACTCCAAGTCACTTCCACACAGCTTCACGTAGACTCCAGGATAAAGTTGACTGACAGCGATTCGTCTAACAACCACGACTCAACAATCCAGAGGGACCAAATGCGGATCTATATATAGCCTCGCCCCCCACTTTAACCGGACCAAAAACTTCGCAAAAAGGCAATTAGAGCGACTTTAATAAAAGGGAACCAGTCATTAGGAGCAGAAAAATCCAAGGAGACTCATAATAACCCGGTCAACAAGATCCCAACATACAGTTCCGAGAAACCGAATAAATTCACCAAAAATAAAAATCATACGTCACGGGTGCAAAAAGTGGTACACCCAAGAACCAACGCGAAAAGAACCTTAATTCTCCAAACTGCACGGATTCCACAAAATGAGGGCTTGATGGAAAGCTAAATTTTTGCCCAGCACAAAAATGCAAAAATTAAATCTTCCACCGGAGAGTAAATCAACAATACAAAACAATGGGCTGACCGGCCCGAAGTGGTACCTGCCGCGACATCTTACGGCCGGTAGCGGAAGCGCTAACCACTTGGCTGTAACTACAGCAGCGACCATAAGACTTTAACAATTGTGCAACAGCCCCAAAATTCCTCAATGTGGAAACAAGATAAGGAAAACAATTACGCAAATATAACTGGTCAAAACCGCGGTGTAACACAAGGAACACGAACTTAGCTGCAAAGAATTTGTATACAAACTGAGAAACATGGATATAGATGTCCCGTTGAAGATGTTGAACAAATCGGGTTTGAAAAAGATAATGATGCCACTGTTGGCTCTCCGTCAAGCTTACGTACATCATCAGACCGTCAAAGGCCGTTACTTAGCAACATGCAACCAAGTGAGTTCTATGGAAGACCTTCTGGACGCCCTGATAGCAAAAAGCCTCGCACAGTGCGAGGAACACATCCGAAGCATCATATCGGCTATGAACGGACTTGCCAGCGTCCATTTGCTCGAACAGAACCCCCTGCTGCGGCGGAAATGTATCGGAAACTGCTGGCTCTTGCGGATCAGTACTCCTCGAAAAACACTGAGATTACGATGGAAGTAGACAGGTTGCAGATGGTGCACGCCCTGTATTATCTGGTGGAGATCCTGGACCTGTATCCGGGAATTCGCCGTACTCCGGAAGATGACGGTCTGAAGGAGAAGTGGAGGCAGTTGGAGAAGGGGTATCTGGAGAAGTTGATTAGTCAGCTTGTCACAGTGATGGAAGACAACTCAAAAATATACAAACAGATAGAAACGCAACAGGCAAACTTTACCCTGCTGCCGTAGCAGTGGTTTGCCGACATGTTCGACTGGGTATCGACAAACAGGCATTTCCGAGATTACACGAATAGATCTTGCTTCCCTAGGAGAGCGCAGCACCTTGTATAATGTCGCCAACTGGGATGAAAAGATTGGCACTTTAAAGGTAAAAACGAAATCAGCTATCGAAAAAGCACTGGTTTTCGACAAGGATCATCAAACTTACACGATTCCTATGTCTATAATCAATTCTGCCGCGAAATGTCACTTGAGGCAACATAAGAAGTTGAAAAATACGAAGTATAAAGGCGTTGACTGTCTGATTAGCGTCGCTAGCAATTATTTGAACGAATACGAGAGTGTTTTGTTTAGCGCCGAACAACGGCTGCTCGAGGAGAAGGCAAACGCTGAGAGTTGGAAACCGGCTGCTGAAGAATTGTTTGTTTGTGGAAAATCGAATAAGGCCCCGAAAGATTTGCTACACGACGGGGAGCTCCAACTTGACATCCTCGAGTTGATAAGAAAAGAATTCAAGGAAATAAGAAAACTCTGGGCGTTTGATGATTCAGTAGCTTGCTTTTGCGATGAGCTTGACATGTGCAAAATACGACTACAGATAAAGGAGCCCGACGAAAATGACGATAATACAGCAAACGCGCAACAGAATAGAGCTGTGAAAGTATTGGCGGAAATAACCACAGATAGGCTTGCCGATATATACTACATACAAGCTGCTGAGATACCGTATCAGTTGGCTCACTTAACTTCTCAAGAGCGGAGTGGTTTAAAAATGCTAAAGACCAGTATCGGAACTTATAAATATCTTCAGACATTGCGCAAACAGCAGACTATAGGCGAAGACTTTGACCCATGCCCTATCTGCAAGTGTGTCTTGGATACGCAATGGAATATATTGACTTGCTGTCATTGCTATTGCATTGAGTGCGTCCAGACTCTGATCGGACAGCAAATTGGAAGAAATCGTCTGTGTATAAGTTGCGCGATATGCAGAAAATCTCTGATAGTATCGGAAATGTTATATTCACAAGGACGATAAGAAAAAGAAATCTGGTGACGATGAAAGTAAGGAAAATTGTTCATCGAAAGTTGAAGCTGTGGTGAAATTGGTGCTTGATTTAAAGAAAACTAACCCCAATGTAAATGTGCTGGTGTTTTCGGAACTGGGCAGCGCTCTTAAATGTAATGCATCTTATTTTCGAAGCAAATAATATTACGTCACAGGTGTTGTTATCGTCTACGTTCGATAAGACTTTCAAAAGTTTTAAGGATATCAAAGAAGGCATTACCGCAATATTATTACTTGTACATTTAGGTAGCAAAAGTTTGAATATTACTGAGGCTACTCATGTTATATTTGTGGAACCTCTACTAAACCTGCAGATGAGTTACAAGCGATTGGTCGAGTACATAGAATTGGCCAGACAAAACCAACAGTCCACAATACAATATTCCATTAGCTATGGTTTCCGATCCTGAAATTCCCTGAATTGCAATGTCAACGTGTTGGATTTCAGATTGCATTTTTTAACGAATGATTTTGTGATAAAGTTAGATTGTGTCAAGTAAGGCTCTGCACTGCATCCATTGTCCATCCTTAGTCTGGACCTAAACAATAGCTGTAGCTATATGGCACTGTTTGTCTGTTAAAGTATTTAAAACAACACTATTGGATGTGATAGTGTTTTCTATTGCACTTTTTGCAATGGCTCATGCGGCACATCTTCACCGCATGGCCTAGTCTGAGGCAATTAAAACATGCACCAGCTAATTTTATTTGATTTATTTTGTCCTGTAGTGGCAATTGAAGAAATCTTTTGATAAGTCCTTCAGAACACAGCTTACAAATCTGTGCTTTTATTTCTGGTTTAATAGCAGCTACGTGGGTAGTGAATTTAACTGGCCTTTTGTATCCTTGTTTGTCGTCCCGATAATTGATGTTACTGGCCTCTAATGCGTAACAAGGACGTTCCAAAAACTCGTACAATTGTGACAACGTTGCCATCTCTTTCGGGTCCTTTTGTTCCAGTTCCCATTGCTTACTAGTCGTAGAATCAAGCTTGTGTTTTAACAATACTATTATTATCGGATCCCACTCAGCTATGGGAAATTCAAATATCTTCAGACATTGCGCAAACAGCAGACTATAGGCGAAGACTTTGACCCATGCCCTATCTGCAAGTGTGTCTTGGATACGCAATGGAATATATTGACTTGCTGTCATTGCTATTGCATTGAGTGCGTCCAGACTCTGATCGGACAGCAAATTGGAAGAAATCGTCTGTGAATAAGTTGCGCGATATGCAGAAAATCTGTGATAGTATCGGAAATAAGTTATATTCACAAGGACGATAAGAAAAAGAAATCTGGTGACGATGAAAGTAAGGAAAATTGTTCATCGAAAGTTGAAGCTGTGGTGAAATTGGTGCTTGATTTAAAGAAAACTAACCCCAATGTAAAAGTGCTGGTGTTTTCGAACTGGGCAGCGCTCTTAAATTTAATGCATCTTATTTTCGAAGCAAATAATATTACGTCACAGGTGTTGTTATCGTCTACGTTCGATAAGACTTTCAACAGTTTTAAGGATATCAAAGACGGCATTATTATTACTTGTACATTTAGGTAGCAGGTAGCAGGTAGAATATTGCTGAGGCTACTCATGTTATATTTGTGGAACCTCTACTAAACCTGCAGATGAGTTACAAGCAATTGGTCGGGTATATAGAATTGGCGGGACAGTTAGGTCATAAGTTTTTGTGAATTCTCAGAGTCGCATATTTTTCGTAATGTCGTTCTATGTAAAATAAAGAATAAGTTAATGAGTAAAGACTTTAAAAACCAAGGTCCGTCGAAGCATCAACAGATCCGTCGAAGCATATACATATTTTTGGTCCGTCGAGCCGGATATAGGCCAGTGTAGTAAGCGATCATCGTGGAGGAGTATATAGACGACAACAAGGCATCAGGTTTGGAAATTTGAACAATACCTGGAAACTAAGGTTCGAAAATTCAAGCAATCATCAACTGTCACTCAATAGACCTCAAGTACTTTGGAGCGGTTCGAACGAGTTTGGAGTGGATTGTAGCAGTTCCAACTACAACCAGGTTATTGAGGAGAGGTTCCAGCGGAGTCAAGTGACTAGGAGCGGTTCGAGCGGCAGTTCCAGAAATTAAGTGACTGAGGAGCAATTCGGGCAGCGTCAGCGGTTCGAGCTACATCAGACAAGGAACAGTTCGGGCAGCGGTTCGAGCTACGTCAGACGAGGAGCAGTTGGGTTAGAGCGAAAATTTCAGTCTTTAATAACGACAACGAGGTTATACATACATAGGAGGTCAAGGTCAGTGGTCCTCATTCATATATTTACAAATCGTGTAATAATACAACAAAAATGCCTGGAGACCAAGCAAACAAAGCGGCCGAACAAGGAGTAGATGATACTAAAGAGGTTGAAGCGTAGGAGATCTGTTTAAAGGGAAATTTAACTAAATTTCAAAACAAACTCGCAGAACTCAAGGCTTCAAATAATCTAGCTCAAATTAACCCAAGATTTGTCCGTTTCGAAAAGGTATTAGGTGATTTTGAGGTTATCCAAGAGCAGATTAAACACATCGAAGACAATGAGGAGGCTCATATCCAGGATAGAAACATCTTTGAAGATTTTTATTATAGTTAGTAAATGAAGAACAGTTTTTCCAGAATCAAATGATTTCAATGGCAGCTCAGCATGACAACAAAAATCCGTCGGTGACAGAAGTAATTATTTCATCAACAATAAGATTACCACGCATAGAAATTCCTAAATTCGATGGCAAATATGAAGAGTGGTCTAGCTTCATCGATCTTTTCAACGCAATGGTACACAATAACACTACAATTAGCGGAACTCAAAATCTTTTGTATCTTAGTGATGCTTTAGTTGGGGATGCAAAGGAAGTTATGTTTAGAACATTACTTCAGACAATTACCCTGTAGCTATGGATATGCTTAAATCAAGATATGATAAGAGGCAGCTAATCATAAGTGCGCATATCAAATCACATTTTGATTTACCTCAAATGACACGGGATGCACCACAAGAGCTGAGAAAGCTGATTAGTACATCTAAGCCAGTGTAGTGATAAAGTACTCCATTTCATTGGCAATTGTAATGCTTAAATAAAATTCCAAAAAGGCTGTCCAATGTTTATTTCGAGCTGTAAGAGCAGAATTTACTTCGATATAAACATTGGACAGCCTTTTTGGAATTTTATTTAAGCATTACAGCTAAGCATGTGGGAAACATGTAAAACATGTGGGATCAATAGAAGCAACGAAATTTCCCATAGCTGAGTGGGATCCGATAATAATAGTATTGTTAAAACACAAGCTTGATTCTACGACTAGTAAGCAATGGGAACTGGAACAAAAGGACCCGAAAGAGATGGCAACGTTGTCACAATTGTACGAGTTTTTGGGACGTCCTTGTTACGCATTAGAGGCCAGTAACATCAATTATCGGGACAACAAACAAGGAAACAAAAGGCCAGTTAAATTCACTACCCACGTAGCTGCTATTAAACCAGAAATAAAAGCACAGATTTGTAAGCTGTGTTCTGAAGGACATAGCAAAAGATTTCTTCAATTGCCACTACAGGACAAAATAAATCAAATAAAATTAGCTGGTGCATGTTTTAATTGCCTCAGACTAGGCCATGCGGTGAAGATGTGCCGCATGAGCCATTGCAAAAAGTGCAATAGAAAACACTATCACATCCAATAGTGTTGTTTTAAATACTTTAACAGACAAACAGTGCCATATAGCTACAGCTATTGTTTAGGTCCAGACTAAGGATGGACAATGGATGCAGTGCAGAGCCTTACTTGACACAATCTAACTTTATCACAAAATCATTCGTTAAAAAATGCAATCTGAAATCCAACACGTTGACATTGCAATTCAGGGAATTTCAGGATCGGAAACCATAGCTAATGGAATATTGTATTGTGAACTGTTGGTTTTGTCTGGCCAATTCTATGTACTCGACCAATCGCTTGTAACTCATCTGCAGGTTTAGTAGAGGTTCCACAAATATAACATGAGTAGCCTCAGTAATATTCAAACTTTTGCTACCTAAATGTACAAGTAATAATATTGCGGTAATGCCTTCTTTGATATCCTTAAAACTTTTGAAAGTATTATCGAACGTAGACGATAACAACACCTGTGACGTAATATTATTTGCTTCGAAAATAAGATGCATTACATTTAAGAGCGCTGCCCAGTTCGAAAACACCAGCACATTTACATTGGGGTTAGTTTTCTTTAAATCAAGCACCAATTTCACCACAGCTTCAACTTTCGATGAACAATTTTCCTTACTTTCATCGTCACCAGATTTCTTTTTCTTATCGTCCTTGTGAATAACATTTCCGATACTATCAGAGATTTTCTGCATATCGCGCAACTTATACACAGACGATTTCTTCCAATTTGCTGTCCGATCAGAGTCTGGACGCACTCAATGCAATAGCAATGACAGCAAGTCAATATATTCCATTGCGTATCCAAGACACACTTGCAGATAGGGCATGGGTCAAAGTCTTCGCCTATAGTCTGCTGTTTGCGCAATGTCTGAAGATATTTATAAGTTCCGATACTGGTCTCTAGCATTTTTAAACCACTCCGCTCTTGAGAAGTTAAGTGAGCCAACTGACACGGTGTCTCAGAAGCTTGTAGGTAGTATATATCGGCAAACCTATTTGTGGTTTCTTCCGTCAATACTTTCACAGCTCTATTCTGTTGCGCGTTTGCTATATTATCGGCATTTTCGTCGGGCTCTCTTATCTGTAGTCTTATTTTGCACATGTCAAGCTCATCGTAAAAGCAAGCTACTGAATCAATAAACGTCCACAGTTTTCTTATTGCCTTGAATTCTTTTCTTATCAACTTGAGGATGTCAAGATGGAGCTCTCCATCGTGTAGGAAATCTTTCGGGGCCTTATTCGATTTTCCACAAACAAACAATGCTTTAATCATAAATTCTTCAGCAGCCAGTTTCCAACTCTCAGAGTTTGCCTTATCCTCGAGCAGCCGTTGTTCGCTGCTTGACAAAACACTCTCGTATTCGTTCAAATAATTGCTAGCGACGCTAATCACACAGTCAACGCCTTTATACTTCTTATTTTTCGACTTCTTATATTGCCTCAAGTGACATTTCGCGGCAGAATTGATTGTAGAAATAGGAATCGCGTAAGTTTGACGATCCTTGTCGAAAACCAGTAATTTTTCGATAGCTGATTTTGTTTTTACCTTTAAAGTGACAATCTTTTCATCCCAATTCGCGACTTTATACAAGGTGCTGCGCTCTCCTAACGAAGCAGGATCTATGGGGACGCTTGCGTTTCCCGCTACAGTTGCTAATCTATTCGTGTAACCTCGGAAATGCCTGTTTGTCGATTAGTGGTGGGCGATGTTTATCGATGTTTTTGAAACATCGATGTTATGGTTCGATGGTCGATGTTTTTGCCATCGATGTTATTATTTTTAAACATCGATGCTGACATCGATGTTTTGCAAACATCGTGCAGCAAAACATCGAGTAAAAATGAGATATAGGATCCGGGCGTTTAGGTCGCGCCGACATGAGTTGCTGCTGTTCGTGTTTACTTAGACTAGTGATTTTTTTACTTTACTCTGCAAATTTAGAAATACATTAGTTGTGTAAGGCGTACCGTTGTGTAAGGGTGAAAATTTAGGTGCTACAATTATCTTGTTGAAAAATTCAGTGTTACGTATATACTAAGCACGTTGATTTGCCCTTTATGTAAGTAAAAAAAGAACAAAACACTAAATGTAAAAATTTTATAGCGATTAGTTAGTTAGATTAGATACCGCTTTAAAGTTTGAATACATTTTATGTTGAATATTAATATGGAACTATCAAAAAAAGAAATCTAGGCGTGTTTTAGTTTTTTTTTCTATTCCTTCTCATTTTGTGTTTTCAATTAGAAAATAAAACAAAGCTAAATAAAATAAGCTCAATAAACAGAAGATATTATGATGTATTATTATAGAAAATTATAGACGAAAACGCTGTCCGCTGAAAACATCGATGTTTTCAAACATCGATGTTTTATAGCCGATGTTTTTATACCATCGATAGTTGGTATCGATGGTAACATCGATGGTCAACATCGATATTTTGCATCGATGTCCCATCACTATTGTCGATACCCAGTCGAACATGTCGGCAAACCACTGCCCCGGCAGCATTTAGGCAGACTCTACCATTGATTAGCAATAGGCTATAAATTAAGGTTTCTCATTGGTTGTTGCTAATCGCGGGTACGTTTTGTACCAACGTTGCTAATCGCGGGTAGATTTTGTCGCCGCGGTAATAGATCATGTACTGTTGCCAATAGGGGGTATGCTCTGCCTTGCCATTGCTAACCAGCGATGTGTTTTGCCTACATACGTATTGCATCTTCTTGTTTTGAGAGTTGCATAGCTGCCGCGTAGTGACGTCACGCCAAGCAAAATGCGCCTTATTCCCCCCTTACATACGACTCACGTCTACCAAAAAATCGGTAGAAGTGGTAGCTCGGTTGCATTTCTATTTTGTTTTTCGGGCGGTGTGGTCAGTGTCCTTTAATTATTATTATACATACCTGACAATATGAATACTGATTTGAAATTACCCAAAAATTTTCGGTATGAAGT